>BMAU01020799.1:45000-372500 GCA_019973935.1 Trichonephila clavipes
CAGAAATCACCAAGTTTGTAAACAATATCTATTTTTTCTCAGTTCCCCATCGTGGCAGTTAAGCAAGTTTAAGTTTTTGTTGCATGACTTTAAAATACTGCAGTGTAGTACTACAATAGATTTATTATAATGTAGTTTGTGGTACATCAGGGAAATATTTAGTTCATTCTGCAACATTTGTATTCTGTAGTCTAATTGTAATATTACCTGAAAAAGCTGCATTTTAGATTTACCATTTTCAGTCATATTCCATCCCTTTCAAGTATTATTTATTACAGTAGCCTGCGTACATTTTGGCCATGGCATTTTTCAAAAGGAAAAAAATAATGAAAACAAAGTAAAGAGCTTTTAAATTATATAAACTATGTGTCAAAAAATATATTGGTCTTTAAATCAATCTTAATTAAGTAAGTGTGAGAAAACTCAAAAACTTAAAAACATGAGCAAACAGAAATGATTTTAGAAACTAAAATTGTAGTTAATTGCCGTTTCACACGAAATATTGGACTGTGTTAAAAAATATTTTTAATTAATTCAATCTAGGAATGCAAAAATGCTTTAAAATGAAACCGAATTTAAAATCAAAACTCAGAAAATTAAAATTTCTTAAAACCTAATTGGTTTTTAGATCAGAAATTGAGCAAGTTTTCCAAATATATGAAATATATATTTGCAATAAATTGGGTGAACTTTCTGTTGGCCGTGAAGTGTAGAAAATGCCCATTTCACACTCCTCGCCCTAGGCCACAGCTGTGAATGAGAAACTTCCCGTTTCGAAGAACACAGAGACCGAAAAGCAATAAAATCATCCCCTGCAAAACCAATTCAGGACCTCCTGCGGCTTTAACAGGGGAAGGCATTAAACTGCCGTGCATTTTTGAAGTAGTTCGCAAAATTTATCGGAACATTTTTGGCTTAGCTAGCTTTGAAAAAGTAGACCGCTTTCGAAGTGAAATTCAATTAGCGGGTCATCCAGTCAGAGGGTTAAATAGACGATCTGATACTATGAAGAGTTCATACGTTCAGAAATGCGAAGTAAATCGCATAATTTATGAATACATTAAGTTTTTCCAAACCACAATTAGTCCACCTATTTGTCGACTGAAGTCGTTTACTTCTTCAAATCCTTCTATAATAATATCTTTTAACCATTAGAACCTTTTGACATTTTAAATCTTTCCCTTTTTCGTGGAGTTTTCAATATATTTTTTTTTTCACCATTTTCACAAATTTTGTCTTAGTGTTTAATTTAAGTGTCTTCCAAATTGCAACATGCAAAGTTTTTTGCTGAAATGTTTTTTTTTTTCACATTTTACATTTTTTACATCAAAGTACCTTTTTTTACTTGATAGTTGAAGCATTCTCATCGATCGCCTCCCACTTTCAAAATCTTTTTCTTCCATATCCTTTTTTTATTTTGATTGAAATAATTTCTTTCTAGTTATGTGTGTGATACTGTAAATAGTACTTTAATAATGCTTTATTAATCTTGTTACATCTTTTTTAGTTTTACCAACGTCCATATAAAAAGAAATGTTTTTCATTTCATATTTCTGAAACTTTTTGTCCCTGGAACTTTTAAGCAAATCTTGGATAGCACATTGAAAGCCTAAGGTAACCTTGCTTCTGAGGGAATGCTTTCACGAATACTAATGAATACATTTTATCATTATCTGATATAAAATATGCTAATTTTCTCAGTTGGTCTTATAATTTAATAACGGAAATCTTATTTAAATTTTAGAGAATGCAGCAGATTTTAATAAAATTTAACACAATTCGTACAGAAAGTTCCTCGATTGATTTTATAAATACACCCTTAGCCTTTAATTCTTTTTCTTCGGAAGTGCACTAATTTCGTTGTAATTTTATAACTTTATTGATTTAATAAATTATAAATACTGTTCAATCTTATGAGACCTTTGTAATGGTAAAATTCATTACTTAATTAATTCTTTGACTATACTTTGTCAAAATTCCGATATTATCTCGAAAAAAAGTAAATATTATTTATAGTAAACAACTTTGAAACAATGAAACTTTTATGAGAAATAATTAATTTCTAGAAGAGAATTGTGCTTTATATATAGTATCTTAGCTATACTAGCTTATAATAGCTTTTCAAATATTTTTTGCGCTGTCTTGTACTTCGTCATGAAAAAAGTGTTTCATGTATTACATGAAATACCTTTAAGTCTTTTAATACGGTAATAAAATGTGCTTAGCATGTGTTGCACTATAGGAGCCCTTTTATTATTAGCTGTTCATCTATTCCTATGTTTGTCTGTAAATTATAAACAGTAACTATAAACAAGCATCACTTTCTCTTTAAAGTATATTTGAACTAAATGTAGTTTAAGACTTATCTCTATTATTGTTGCTCACAGACTGGTTTAAAATAATTTTTAGAAACAGTTAGACAACACAAAATCTCTACCCTCTGTCACGTAAGAAATTTGAAATTGGACTGAAATAGCACATAGTCTTATTACTTAGGCCTATGGAAAATTTTTAATTCCTAGATGTAATGTTGATAATGAAATTTTACATTTTTTTAAATCAAGGCTAATGTACCAATTTGAATGCAATAGCGTGCATCCAAAATTACAAAAAAAGCGTGAATGACATTTCCTCCCTTTTTTATTGAGAGAGGAACGCGGAAATTGCGTTTTTTTTCTCTCCGATTTCTGGAAGTATTTCTAGATATTTCTTAAAGTTTTGAATTGGAGAAAAAATGTAATACTAGAAGAACCTCCATTATTTTTTCGCTTTTACGGATGTATGTTACGGTATTCTAATTGATGTAGTAGTCTAGATTCGAAGGGGAACACGTAAAAATTTCATAGACGGTCGCAAATTCAAAGTAGTTGAAAAATTAGAGCCTTAAGGCTGTGTTCATCTAAATCAAAAAATAAAACGTTAACCCAGCATTTTTTTTAAGAATGGATAATAATAATTCATTTATCAATATATATATGTCATGTTTATCAATGTATTCCTTCATCAATATTTTTTAAACAAAATATTTATTATATTACTTTATTCAATCTGTTTCTTATATAAAATGAATTCTATACCTCTTTTTGCTTTTACTATGTTGCTATGCTGATGAATATACAGTTTTATTTTTTAATGTAAAAATAGCTAATTGATAAAATATTTCATAATCGTTTACTAAGCAGTATGATATGTAGACATGTGTGTTGTAACCATGTGAAATCATTTTAATATATTGGGACAGTTATTTACATAACATTTCTCTAAAATGTGTTTCCGAATTAGGATTTTGCTTTGTGATATTAGTCGGAGTGCTTTGAAACAAGAGCCTTAATGTGTTCTACACTCCTAAGACTGAAAGAGCCGATAAAGTAAACAAAGGTTCCTCGATATACAAAGTCTGTTCAAAAAGTATCCGACCTTTGGCCAGAAAACAATATCTTGGTTACTTTGCGGGATTAGGACCCTAATTTAGTTCGAAATAGGCCTCTTGCGCCTTTACACACTTAACCCAGCACCTGCCGTAAACACATCTGGAACGCTTCTTTTGGAATGATGTTCACCTCCACCCTCGTGTTCTGTCTTATCGCAATCTTTACTCTGAAAACGGGGCCCTTTCAAAGGTATTTTCATTTTCGGGTATAGCCAGAAGTCGCAAGAAGCCAGGTTTAAATTTGAAAGTGACCAATAGGTTCTGTGAACCTGCAGGACGGAATTTTTCTGTTTCACCGACAGAAGCTTGGGAACAAATTTCGCAGCCGCTCTGTGCATGATCACATAAAATTGCACGTGGAAAACCTGTACTAATCTCAACTTGTTCACCAGTCTCTCCTAAGGTTAAACTACGATAATTCATTATAAGGTTTTCCCACCTTTTCAACAACAGCTGCATTTCGAGTGGTTTGTAGCCTCCCTGAACGGTAGTCACTCTTTTCCGACATGCGATCATTTTTGAATAGGCTAAATTCCTTCTTAATTTGTGTGACCCCCCATAGCATCGTCTCCGAACAAATGCTGAATCTTACGAATCGTTTTTTTTTAAAGAAAATCACCAAACCGGACCAAAAATGTAATACAGTACCTCTGCTCAAGTTGTTCAGTAATCTTTAAAGAAATAAAAATCCGACGAACTCGTATAACAGAACCTCACTCGACTGCCTGTGAAAATGATTGGTAGACTGGAAAGTAGGGGAAAATTCAGGCTTGTCCATTAAGCTGTCCCCTTCCACTGTGCACAGTGACGCCATTTTGGAATCTGAACAGTACGCGGGAAAATTCAAGGTCGGATACATTTTGAACATACCTAGTAATATTATATAGGTATTGGTAGTATTCGAGTGAAAAATAAATTATCACAAGCAGTTATCATTTGGGACAGGGAGGATGAAAATATATAATAATAGTTCGAATTTCTTTCTTGCTGCTTTTGATTGTGTTTTAAAGCTGCGAAGTCCATCAGCAATTCCCAACTAGTTTTGTTTTAGAATAATATTAAACTCTTTTATTAAATTGTGATCATGCCAACTACCGTCAATTGAGACTGTTGCACCTGAAATCAAATTTGGTAATCTATTGTTATCCCATCACTAAACCGTGATTTAAGATTGCAATGGCTTTTTGTGTCATCGTTCTTCTATAGCGCTAGCATTATCCGGACACTTCT
Organism: Trichonephila clavipes; assembly: GCA_019973935.1. NCBI lineage: Eukaryota > Metazoa > Arthropoda > Arachnida > Araneae > Nephilidae > Trichonephila > Trichonephila clavipes. Next base: position 49,661 of record BMAU01020799.1, read on the forward strand.
TATTCAAAAGTTAAATCAAACTAAATCTACATAATTATGTACGATAGAATCCAAAATTCACAAACTATACTACTTACAACGTCAGAGTTCTATGAATTGGATTACACTATAAATTCTATTTTTAAATTTGAAACGTTTTATCAAAAATGTATTTCAATGTTATAAATAAATAGTTTACTTCTGTTATTTTGTAGGGTTTTTTTGCAGAAACTCGAACTTGTTGCCGAATTGTTAAAGTTTCATTGAATTTTTATTTTCATTATAGTGTCTGAATTGTCTGCCTTAATTAAATCATATGGTTTATTAATTTTTCTAAGCATTCATCTGTTCTCAAAATGAAAAAAAAATACATATAGATTTTCAATTTACACAGTTTGTCATTTTTTAAATGATCAGTTTTAGAAATGTTTCAAAACCGCACTATATACTTGTATGCAGCATCAAATGTTGATAAAATTTGGAGAAAAGGCAATTTAAAAGGAAAAGAGAATCAGTCTGACAGATTTTAAACAACTTAAAGAAATTGAATTTAAATTCCTTGGAAACTAAAATTATATAAATCCACATCTAAATTAGCTTGTAATTTAAATTGCCCATGAAACACGACACTAGCAAATATTGTGAGATTAAGACCTATATTGTACTCATGGGAACAACAATTACGTCAAATGTTAAGAGTTAAAGGCACCACTATTACCTAGTTAACATTACAATTGGAATGATTGAAGAAGAATTTTGTGTTTACTTATACGTTTAAATACATACTACGTAAAAACTTAACCTATACTTGGAAATATATATTCAATTTCAGGAAATATATATACTGGGAGGTAATACATTTTGTCATAAAATCTAAATAATTATTCCATATAAAGGATAAATGGTAAATTCACTTACTTTTTTTAGTTAGTAAGCTTATTTATTTATTTTAGTTTTTGAGCTTTTACAGGTTTTTTAGTAAATAAATGGGCACATTTTTAAATGATTTCTAAATGCTTTACCTGGACATAACTTATTCATTTTGAGATTAATTTTATAATCTAGATATATATGAAGGTAGAAAAAAAATTAAATACCACTTAGAACATCTTTAATCGGTTATCTTGTCTCTAAAAATATTTTACTTTAAAAAACTTGGGATAATATGAAGAAACAATCTTATTCAGTTCAATTAAACTAAAAAATAATCATCATTAGACATTTTGCTCGTCTTTTGAAAGTTTCTATTTTTCCAAACTATCTAATTGCTTAGTCGCACAAAACCCACCAATGAATGACAAAGTTAATACCCAGTCATTAAGCACAATTTAGAATCTTCCATCATTTTTACCATTTGGCATTGGGGCATTAAATTCACTAATGAGCACAATTCTAAATAAATTACAATTCTTCTTAACTATTTTGGCTGCTAAGGTAGCCGACTTCTTATTTTCTTTCAGAGGAGGAGCGGCATTCAGGCTGGTAACCCTCCCACATAAAGTTCGAGGGAATTATCGATTAGATCTACGATGAGAAATGAGAAATCAACTTGTTAAGGAGAAAAGTAGTTTTATTCTCATTTTCTCGATGTTTAGCCTCGAGGGCTTTCGGTGACGATTGATTAATACGACATCCAGATACGGAGGAACGGTATTTGTCAACGTTACTGAGTGGTTGGGCTGTTTGAACTTAGCCGTACGTAAACGTTTAACTTCCGTCCCTTTGGCTGTTATGTTGAAATAGTTTCGTTGTTTAGGTATTTCCTGTCAAGTTTTCGTACGGCTGTTTACATTGCCGAACGTCACAGGTTAGGTATATATATAATTAAGAATTCTTGAATACGTAATGATTTCTGACATTTAAGCAAACTGTACTTGATGGAAGTTTAGAAGTGAGGATGTAAACTCTTTTGAATTTGAAGGCAACTGTAAGTAATTGTAATCCCTCTAAGGTTGGATCATTCCATCCATAGTGTAATCAAACTATATTTTAAGAGATTAAATTAAATAGTATTAAAATCAAATTTCAGAGTTTTTTTTATAAAAAAAATGTTATTTTTAGCATATTTTTTTTTTTACATTTGTGCACAAAATTAAACATTTGTCGTCAAAAAGACCATTTGAAAAACTAATAGATGCACATAACTACGAAAAACTAATCGGTTGTTCGATGGATACTTCAAATCATGGATATTAAAAGGATATGAGGGTCAACCTGATCGCTAGATCTGATTCCTTGGAATGCTCTTGACAGAGTATTGAGCTAAGTAGTGTTTTGGCAGGAGAGTGATATTTGTTTTCCCAAGAACTTAAAAAGCCTCGTAAACAATAAGAGAGATCTTTGTTATAGTTGCAGTGCTTTAAAGGGTGATTAAATCATCCATAAGTGCTCTCTCACTGCATCATTTCGGACCATGATACTTTCAGGAGCATAAACCATGCTTTTGATCGAGTACTATATGCTTTTCATTCTTTAAAGTAGTACTTTAAAGTATTTTCATTCAAATTTCACTTGATTTAATACAGTAATTTTTGTAAAAATCTCAAAAATGTGTTTGTTTTTCAATTTTGCTTACCAAGGTAGATATGCTATTCTTGAACCACTCGAATGCCCTATGGAATGGTTTCATACTAATAGGAATATATAAGCTACATTTTAAAAACTACTTTTATCGGCATATTCAATGTACGTAGTGTTTTAGAAATGATATAAAAATGATATTAGCTATAAAAAAGGTATGTATTAAAATATACAGTGTAACTTATACAAAATACTAGATAAAGAATGAATGAAAATTGAAACTAAGACGGATAATGCATGTGTAATTAAGTGATTCTGTTTACTAGGAATTCCTTTTTAACATATCAAGGAGAATGCTAGAGATCAGTTGGAAATAGGACCATTTCTATTGAAGAAGTAACCTTACAAGATACATAAGCAGATAAAACGAGAGCAATCACTTCCGGATATGCTTCACCAGTAAGGTCTAAGAAAAAAAACTGGACATTCTGCAAGGCTTTTCAGCTGATGAAATATGGTGTCACGCGCTGTTCCGCTAAAAATAACCATCTTTACACCACTGAATGAAGGGTAACGTAACTGACTGTAGCACTTCATCAACTTACCGTCATACCACCAATGCACCTCTGATGGGTACCAGAGATGACCTACTACCGTGTCAGATTGCATTCCAAGCCATTATGGTCCGTTGACAACCAATATAGCATTCAATAGTAGTGATCGTATTAACTCTCTACTCCGACCTCTCTAGACTGTCACCCGCCAGTCAGAGAGTTCTCCCCAGAGTCAAGGGTTATCAGCTAAATACCACATCTTGCCAAGCGTCTCGGTCTAGACACCATTGAAATCTTTCACATTGGTAGGTTGACATCAGAGACAGAAGCAGCTGTCATAAAGGGAAGCTTGTGAGCAATTCATATTTGTTAATTGTCGTCGTTACACTTCTGTCAGATATTGGAGCAACCAAAACTACTTGCACACTGTACTGGATATCAAGATTAGTTGATAGTTAGGCTCCCAGCGCGTTTTTTTTATTCATCAATCCATCTGTTCTGTTGCACATCTAGGTGAACCTGATCACTCGTGACATCTCATTCTTCGATTAATCTGGTCCAAATTATTTGCACAGTGATGTAACAATGTGTGTTTCAGAAGTGATATTACGGTAAGACCAACGTGCGTTTGTATAAGCCTAGAGTTTGACCCTTTTAAAATTGTTTGACTGCTAGAACTGCCTTCGATGTCATTGTGCTGACTTCTTTTATTCCTCCTCTGTCTTATGGGGCATAGAACTTCTCTAAATTCTGGTTTTCTAATGGGGGGGGATAAAAAGTATAACTATTCATTTATCCGGCGTTTCTAATACCTTACCCCCAGTACAACCAGGAGGTAAACTTGCATTTCAGATAATTAGCTGCATATTACTCGAAATTTATTTAATTATTTATTTAGCGCAATCTTCATATTGCTGCATTTCCTATATTGTGAAGCGTACTAATGGACAATACTTTATATATCAATAAACTACATGGACATCAGTTTCTTTAGATTTTATAAGTATCTGCTGTGTTTTTATTTATATGTATGTTGGTTTTAATAAAATAATTACAGGCAAGATCTTATATTTAATTAGAACACAACACTATTTCATCTTATAAAATAATTTATAATATTTTTTCAGATTAATTCGTAAAAAAACACAGAGCATGAACAAGAATCTTTCACAAGAAAAATTGCCCAAACACTTAAATAGTATATATTGTATCCTTCGTTTTCCCTAAACCACCCAGAAAGAGGCATCTACCTTGTTTCAAAAAGAATATAAATTTTCTTGAAGTGATCTCTTCTATTTTAAAGTACTTTGAGAAGTTTTTCTCGACCATTTTCAAAGTTGCTGCTGTAACCAATTGGTTTTGGACACTCACTCAAGGCCAGTATCTTGGTGAGTTTGAGCTCTAATGTGCTACTGTAGTTATATCGTATTGAGGGACTGATATACGTTAAGTTTGTCGTGTCTCAGTCTCCATGGTGTGGTGTGAAGTTAAGAAAAGGGGTGCCAGCTCAGGTGTTGTCCTCTTCACCTCACTATGGTTCAAAATTAAGAGGCCTGTAACCAATTATCCTTCGTTTTGCTTTGCATTTAGACATTAATAAGCTTCCATCCAATTTTCTAAAGTAATGAAACACGCACTTTTCTTTTCTAGAACTGGAGTAGGTTTTACTTAAAAACAAGTAATATTAAACAAAGTCAATTTCTACTAAAAAGTAACAAAGAAAAAATTTATTTTAGTTAATTTTTATTAAATAATTACAATTAATATAAATATGTATATACATATGGCAGAATCACGATATTAAGTGGCAATTAATTTCTATTAATTATCCTTAAAGTATCACATTGTCATCCAAAACAATCATGTGTATAAAATTTCAATTCAACTAAATGCTTTAAAACGTGGTAAAAAAATCTTTTCAAGTTCTGAAGCAAGTTGCTAAAAATGAAGCCAACGTTACTGTATCTGTAATTCTTTAAATAATTAGTTTCAGTCAATTAATTATAATGAAATTATTGTATTGTCAACCAAAACAATCGGTATAGAAAATTTCAGATAAAATGAGTGCTTTAAAAAGTGTGAAAAAAAAACTTTTCAAGTTTTGACACAAAGTCGCCAAAAATAATGCCAATGTGGCTGTATCTGTAATTCTTTGAATAATTAGTTTTAATCGATTAATTTTTATTCATTATAATTACATTACCATATTGTTATCCAAAATAAACATGTATATAAAATTTCAGCTTAATTGAGCGCTTTAAAATGTATTTTATTAACGATTGAAAATATGAACAAGACAAATATATACATAAATATAGAGAGAGAGTGAACTAATAGTAGGAATTGAATAAGAAATGATTAAAAGTAGTTTTGTTTCACACAAATTATCTTCAAAAGTTACTTAAGTAAAAATTCAAATATTTTACATTTTCTTATATTTTTTTAACTAATTTTTAACAACATTTTATATGGCAGATATATGCTTATCAGCCTAAAAATGAAAAATAGCATTTAAAGTAAGGCTCTAAAAATGTAACATAATGTACAGGAAGTAGATTGAAAATATGATATCATGTTCTCGATTAAAAAGTAATTCGTTTTTGGATATTGATATTGTTACAATATTCACTATATTTTAATCGAAATTTCATAATTTTGATTTTCATATTTCGTTATTTATTCATGATGTTATGCATAATCCTATCAAACTTACATATTTCATTTTTGTCTAATTTGAAAATGTCATATTAAATTTTAACTTTATTCATTTTCTTGACAATATTATTACCAAAAAATGTCAAGAAAAGCTATATTCTGACCCCATCATAAATCATTCGTAAGATATTCATGATTTATGAAATGGAAAAGGGTAAAAAATGGTTATATGTTTAATATTTTTCTTCCTGAAAGTGGCAACATCGACGATCCATCATTTAATGATTTCATTTCCTTGTTATCTCTGGAACGGTGGAACTGAAGATTTTGAGATAAATGTGTGTGTGTGTGTGATAGTTTTCTTTATAAATCAAAGTGAATGAGAGGATAAATGAAAATGTTTCTAGATAAATGTAGCCAATATTTATCGATAGAACAGTAATATCGAGAAATATAATTGCAATTTAAAATATATATATGATGGGAAGTTTCATAAATTTCTAATGTTTTGGGTTTTTTTATAACAAATTGGTGTATTCAGCATTATTAATTCAGAATAATGATCTTGAATTTGCATTTTTTAATTAAATCTGAAATTTTAAAATTCTATATCACTTTAAAAATATTTATATATAACATATTTTTTCACTCGTTTATTAAATTCTCTGTTTCTGAAGATATAAAACTATATTTGCGAAACCATTATTTATTAACCAATTACAAATATTTATTTAAACAAATTTTTAACTCCTTAACCTGTGTTTGTACTTACACCATAAGGGCAATCAAAAATTGACCGCAACCAGTTCTCCGTACGTTGTACGGGCACTGATTTTTGCTTTACATCTTTGACAAGCTGGTACAGCCCTTCTTCGAGCGAGTGAATTGAAAATTTAAACAATACACAGATGGAAACATAAAGAAGTTTTTAATGAGTTAACTTTATGTAAATTACAAATTTAACAAAAAAAAAGCCTTTTTATACATATCTCAGCTGAACAAAAAACCGTACTTGGTAATTTTATGTCTATAGATTTATAGCTGATAAAAAAGATTTTTTGTAAAAAATTCATTATGCCTCGTAACTCTCTTGTGGGTCGATTTTTGAAAACACCTTCCTAAGCTGATCTCTGCTCAACAAAGGTAACACATTGTTACAAATTTTGAAAAATGAATGCTTAAAATAAGGTAAAAAAATTTATATCTGGATGTGTAATACGTTAGTATTAGTTTCTGTTGTATTTATTTTATGTTAAAATTGTAATATTCGCAAGCAATGCCGTTCCTTACATTATAATGGCGATTCAATGGAAACATAGCGAAATGTTTGCGATACAGCCAAGTTGGCATCCTTTTGTACGACCCTGTTGGCAACTTGGCGATTGATTGAAAGGTGTAGAAGTTGATATGATGTAGTGCCTAAAGCATGGGTGGCGAACCTTTTTGGATCAACGTGCCATTTTTTTCTAAAGTGTTTAATGAGATATAGACGTGCCGTCAAATAATTTTGACTTGTGATTCTTGAGGAAATAATAAAACTAAATACTAACAACACAAAACTCTATTTACTACGAAAAAATACATTTTGCACTGTATAGTTATAAATATTTTAGTTATACGTTTAATTCAAATTAAAGTAACATTAGTGTGACTTCTGTTGGTGCAGAAAGGATGACAAATAACTTATATTAGGATTGTAATGTGTTACTTTTTGTAGAAAACATGCTGGATTTGAGTCATCTGCCAAACGGTTTTAAGCAATTAATTATTTTTGCTATGGTTCACTTTTTTTTGACAATATAATATGTTATTTGCTACAAAATATCGTTTTACAGACGATGTTCTGCATATCACTATTCCAGAACATCAAACACACTCTGCTTTGTCGCCTTTACTAATAATGCCACGTTTCTTGGTCCACCAAAATTGAAATTCTTGGTTACATTATCTTTCACTTTTTGTTCTTTTGCTGAACTAGCCATGTGAAATAACAGTTAAAAATCGTAAATATAACACAGATATACTTGAAAATACAGTAATATGTCAATGAAATTGACTATGTTATGCGTAGACAAACTGTACACTATAAGCAATTGTAGTCTACGACGTAACACACGTATATTTTTCATGCAATTTTTTCGTCCTATTTTTGGCCGAATCTGAAGGGGAAGGGTTGCCGTAAACAAAACGACATGCTCTGACGTCAGCCGCGCTCTATCTCCACATCGAAAAATTACTCGCCGATTTTTCTGCCTCGGAAAACGAACATCCAAAATTATTTCTTTCATTTCGCTTGTGCTTTTGTTGATGGGTGTAAACAGAAATAGAGCACCATTCTATTTAAAATATTATACGTCGTTAAAATATTATACACCATTAAAATATTATACAGCATATCTGAAGTGTTAGACGAAACCGAAGCCGTCATCTTGTTTATGACGTAGGGCGCCGAAGAACCCCATTGGCTGGAATTTCAAGCAATTTTTATTTGGGACAACTTTTTGAGCTCGCTAGCAAAAAATTATTCCAAAGCGGTTGCTATGGCAACTGAGTAAAAATTGGACGAAAAATTGCTTGAAACGTGTACGTGTGATACGGCCTTAAGGCAAGGCAATAACAAACGAATGCTCTCCCCGCCACCCCGCAGCCAATCGCTCGCGTTTGTTCGTAATACTTCATATTGAACTTTGAAATAAAAAGCAAATCATTTTGATCACTGGCGTGCCAAAAATATTGTGTCGCGTGCTATTGATTTGCCATCCCTGGCCTAGAGGGAAACTGCAACAAAGAGAGAATAGCAAAAAACCTTCTCCACAAAAAAAAAACACCATATGCATGCCAATTTTCATAGTGATCGATTGAACGGTGTTGCAGTGATGCAATTTCCTATTAACAAACATCCATTTTTATATCTATAGATTTGCACATGTTTTATAATTCTTTTAATGAGATTATATTAGTGCTACTGTTTTTAAGAGATGTATTTTGTGAATGGTACTGAAATGCTTCTCGTCCGAAATTTTCTTAGTGATGCAGGCGGGAATTTGTCTTTGAAAGTAGGAATTTATATATTCTAGAAAATTTTCGATAATGAACAAGGTTCGGCAGGACAGTGTGCAGAATAAATAAAAATGAAAAGACAATCCAAAAAAGCCGATATATATTTCTTTCCGGATTGCAATTAAATACTTTGTATTACACCATGCTTCAAATAGTGTGTGTGCACATTTATACCCCGCAATCAGAAAACCCTCAATTGTTTGAAAAAGTGGATCGATGCATGAGAGTACGACGTTTTAGTATGAGAGAGAAACACTTTTAAAATATATGAAACATTTTTTATAGCATGCATACTGTATTTATTAAAAACAAACATTTAGGGTTTTGTTCCACAATTATAAAATAAAAATGGTGCGGAAACTTTAAAAATGAAATTCTTACAGTTTCGCATTTTGTGAAGTGTATTATTAAGTATATGAAATAAAAAAAAATTTGCTTTTTTTTTTTTTTTTTTTTTTTTGACATTTTGGGCTAAAAAAAAATCTGCCCGGTGAAGGGGTGAACAAAACGTACTTAGACTTTCAAAAATATTTAAGCGGTGATTTTTTTATATTAAAGTTTTCATTACCAGTTAACTTCACATTTTTATATGAATTTTTTATTGCAATATTTTTAATGCAATATAAATTACTATCAGACATTATTCTCTTGATATCTTCTATTTTGCCTAAAAATTTGTGTTTTTCCCGTTCTGATTTAAATAATTGTGAAAATCATCTGTGTAATATTTATATCCGTGTAATGAAGTAGGGTTGATATATCAAATCCAAATTGTAAATTAGACATTTGCAAACTAGGCAATTTGAGATATTGATTATAGTTATTTTTATGACTACTTCATATAATTATAACTATCAACAATCACACTAGAATGATTGCATCCAGCGAAGAACATTTTTAATTAGAGATTTTTAATTAGATATTTTGAATTCGGATTTGTGACGGTGATATCTATATAAACCAGTAATAGCCTCCTGCTATGACGATCGTTTTGGTATGGTGGCTAAGATACTCGTTTTTGAATCCAGTCCTAATCCTCCTTCATTGGTGACCCTGGCCGTGCAAAAGAACCACAACAGTCATGGCGGCATCTTTCCATTGTAAATGCAATCAATCCGTCACACAAATGACGCAACCTTCAAAGCCGTCTCATATGATGATGCAACCCACAAGCCGTCACATACGATGACACTACCAACAAAGCCGTCACACAAGATGACGCGACTCACAAGCCACAACGCACGATTGATGGAACCCTCAAAGCCGTCACGCACGATTGATGCAATCCTCAAAAACATCGAACTCAAAATGACGCAAATATGGTAATAGCTCGCCACGAATATGGTAATATTCGTTCGCCTATTCACCGAATCACTGGCAGGGGAATAGTGTGTTGGTGATATCCATATAAACCAGTAATAGCCTCCGTGCTATGACGATCGTTTTGGAATAGTAGCTAAGAGACTCGTTTTTGGATCGGGAAGTACCTAGTTCGAATCTTCCTTCAGATTTATAAATTGACAAGATTAGCCTAAGAAAAATTAGTGCTCTCTTGCTTAATATAAAATAACTGTCATTTTGAAACTACTTAAAATGTCCTATTTTTATGTGAAACTATTTTTTATTTATTACTATTATTATTATTTGGCTCTACGAGCATACGATTATATATGGAATACACTATCTGTTCAAAAGAAGAATCAATAAATTTATTTCAATTAATTAAAAATAATGTTAGATTGGCTTCTTTGTTTTAATCAAACAAACGTATTTCTCATTAATGGAATGGAATTTATGAATGGGCTTCTGCTGAAATAAGCTATCCTGATTTGATTTTCTTTGTATACCTAAATATGTTTCCATTACAACTATTTTTCCTAAATAAAATTTCAATAAACATTTATTTTTGCATTAATAAGATAACTGTTATATATAAAGATAATTATACAGGTATATATTTTTGTCAAAATTTATTTTCTACATCACTCAATTTCTTTATCGTTTAGTTTGTTTGTTTTTAAGTTGAAATAAGTATATTGGGTTGGGGAAAAAGAAATCCATTATTTTTTCGGAAGATGTCTGTAGTGTCGATATCTCAAAAGGTATCGATCAAACAATTTCAAATTTATACCCGTTGTCAAGATGAGATTTCACACTAAAAAAAACTATTTTGCTTTTTTTTTATTTGGTTCATTCAGTTGTGAGTTACAGGGTGTTGAAAATGGAAGTCAACAAAGAGAAAATTCGGTTCTTTTTACAGTTTTCCTTTGATAAAGGCGAAAATGCAAGCCAGGTGGCTGAAATTGTGAATGGTGTAGATACTGTAACAGCTAATTACGTGCAATTTTGGTTTCGTCGATTCCGTTCAGGTATTTTTTATGTTAAAGATGCACCTCGCACAGGCGGGCCCATCGTCGAAAATTTTGATAAAATCATAGAAATATTTGAAGTTCACCGGCATGTTAGTAGTCGTAGCATCGCCCAGGAGTTAAAGATCGACCATAAAAATGTTTTAAGCCATTTGCGCAAAGTTGGATTCAAAAATAAGCTCCATGTTTAGGTGCCACTCCAATTAACACCAAGAAGCATGAGGGATCAAATTTCCATCTGCGAAGCCTTGGCCAAACGGTATAAAAACAACCCATTTCTGAAACAGATGGTGACTGGGGATGAGAAATGGATCACATACTACAATATTGTGCGAAAACGATAGTGGTCAAAGTGTGTTGAAGCAGCTCAAACGGTGGCCAAACCAGGATTAACGGCCAGGAAGGTTCTACTGTACATTTGGTGGGACTGGTAAAGAATCATTTATTAGAAGCTGTTTACGCATGACCAAACACTAAATTCAGATCTCTACTGTCAACAGCTAGACCGTTTGAAACTAGCGTTTGACCAGAAACGTCCAAAATTGGCCAACAGAAGAGGAGTTGTGTTCTATGAGGACAACGTCAGGACACACACTTCGGTAGTGATTCGCCAAAACCTCTGGGAGCTTGGTTGGAAAGTTTTAATGCATCCACCCTTTAGTCCGGACCTGGTACCAAGTGATTACCACCTTTTTTTCGCATTGCAAAACTTTTTCAGTGATAAGAAATTGGGATCAAGAGAAGACTGGGAAAATCGATTACTAGATGTTTTCGTCAATAAGGGCCAAGACTTCTATGAGACAGGCATTATGAAGCTGACTTTAAAATGACAACAAATTATGCAACAAAACGGTGCATATTTGACCCAAATCGGACAATCGGAAGCATGTTAAATAAAGTCTTGAGTTTCATGCAAAAGTAATGGATTTATTTTCCCCCAACCTAATATTTTTTTATTTCTAAAGAACTTCTATTTTTACTTGGAATTCTGAATTTAAATTACACTGAACTTAAGAAAAATCGAAGAGTAAAATGCTGTTAATTATATCAATCTGTAAATGTTAAATATTCTTAAAAGTTATTCTGAAAAAAAAGTTTTAAATCCCCAGCTGTTAATGAAGATTTATCTATGTCTTAAAATTCAGATAAAGCTTTGTTAAGACTTGAATATTAATCTCATCTTATATTTTCAGTTTACAGGGAAAAAAGCAGTAAAAATATTTATTATATTGATAGGTGAGTAAATTTTTAAACATATATGAAATTTTCAAAATCAGTAAGTGACAGAAATTTGAAATACTGCTAACTTTAAAGTTGATTTCTAAATGAATTTTAATTTACATTTTCATTCTATATCCTTGGAGTATACAGAATTAAATACTAAACATCTTGGAGAAAATTGAAAATATTGTTCTGTAATAATCAATATTTCTTAAAAAATTTATTGATAAAATAAGTAAACCTCATTATCCAGCCAGAGACAAAAGACCACTGTTCAAATTCTCAGTGCCAATCGCAATGACAATCCAAATTGGGCACAATTTCTATCTATTAATTTCCGAAGATTCCCTTTTGAGCAGGAAGTGATTCCCTAAAGTCAAAATGCACTTAATGTTCCTTGTCATACATTTCCCCTGAGAAATTAATTAAACATCATTTCAGAATTGTACCCGAACACACGACGAAAAAGAATTTCTTTCTCACACAAAGAAGTTGCAATCCGTTGGAACGATTTACCCTCCGACCGAAAACAATGACGGGAATTCCGACCATTTCGTTTACTTTACTGATTACAAAAGGGCTTTATTTTTATTGCTATAGAAAGCAATTCTTTCTATGCTTGTCTTCAGATTCTATTTCGAGATTTAGTTTCTAATTAGTCCCTTTTGTCTATACCGAGTTGTTGAATTTAGAATACAAGTTTTCTCGTTTTTCTACTTCTTTTTTGTCCAAAGTAAATGACGCTTTAATAAAATCGTTTGCGTTTTAAGTACTTAGCGATTTTTCTCCTTCTAAATATATGTACAAAAAGTAAAATTAGAAGATAATTTTATGTATGGATGATGATCAAACAACATTATTTGTTTTATTTTGTTTTTAGAAATTTATTTTTGCGAAACAGTTTACATATGAGCTGCACCATTTACTCTTAGAATACGAAGTTCTGTGTTCTTTGTTCTGAAAATAAAGCTGTGTTAAATCTGTTGTTTATTTCTAAATAGATGAGAATTAACGCAAATTTGTTCTTACTTATTATTCGTGGTTCCTTTCAATTTTAATTGAAGAGCTTCTTTGTATTATTAAAAGCTTTGTAAATGATGATAATATCCTTTTAAGCTGTTTTGAAAATCACATTTATTTATACAATTGTTGAATTTTGATGATTAAATTAGAAAACTTTCTCGAAAGCTTTAAGTCAAAGAAAATAATTTGTAAGCAAAGGAATTTTTTTATCGGTATCATCATTATTTGCGTAAACAAAGAAATACATTGCTAATCATTGAGTATTTTATCTAACCCCGAAATTAGCATTAATAGAAATCGCATCAAAATCATTACGACTGATACTTTGGAATATAAAAGTTAATTAACAATGATTAATATCTTTCCTTTTATTTTTCGTAATTGCATTATTTTTTGATTTGTAATCAAAACGGTTCGTACTAATTTTTATTAAATAAAATTAATAATATAACTTTATACGGAATAATTTATTTTTCACTTTTTAGGAATATTTACTTTCTGCTTGAAAAGTCTCTCGACTGCAAAAGTCTACGACGATTTTGAGTAAGGTTTATCTGTAGGGCGGAATGTTTTAAATTTAATTAAAATTTAATTGAGATTTAGATTCCAAGAATTCTGATGTTAGAAAATTCAAACTAGACACTTTAATTTTTCTGAATAGTTTTAAATTTATTTTGACTAAAAAAAGGTAAATTTTCAGTGATAAGATATATGAAGATCCCTAAAAGTTTAATTTTCACTTGATTTTCAATTAATATTGTATAGAAGATGCACTGTGATGCTCTGATATGAAATGCAAAGGAAGCACAGCAAAGTTTTTTGTTCTGTGAAGGTGCTTTAATTTCGTAAAGGTGGGGAGTGTGTGTGTGGGGGGGAATAAAGTTCACCATTTAAATACACATGCGTTTCTTTTTTCATAGAGATAAAGAAAGCCATTGCTATTGGTCAGTGAAATGTAAGCCATCTTCCTAGTCACTCATGATTGGTTAGTAAATGAAGTTAAAACCTCATAACTTTTACAACTGTCAGAATCTTAAGATTGCCGATGAAATGCATTATAGTCAAGGTTATCATGTGTAAACACCTAACTTAATATACGATTACCTATGCGATTATACTTTGGAGTTTGGAGTTAGCCTCTCTGATTTGAAGGATAAGGAGGAATGAATCTTTTTTTAAATGATAGTTGCAACGTTATTTCCTTTAGTTATAGTAAATGCAATCTTTATTAAGTCTTAAATATTGGAAAAACCCACTTAAGAGAGGATAAGATAAAATAAATATCCAATTATTACTGATAATAAATATTGGTAAAATGCATTACACACACAGAATTATCATTAGTAAAAAGTGAATTTAATGGTTATATTCGAGATAACAACGTTAAGAACTTATTAAATATGTTTCCTGAATATTTTAAATGCAGACAGTATGACAAATTTTCTAATGAAAATATGCTTAGAGAGTTATTAGTGAACGGAAGAAACGTGTTTTATAGAAACCGATTCATATAGCTAATTCACGGTGACAACTGACTTATTGGTAATAATTAACATATAATACTTTTTCATTTATTTATTTATTTGCAAATTAATTTAAAAATAATCTTTTAAATTAGAATATGTTGAGAACATGAAAATATTTTTTAATAAATGGAACCATTCTTTACTTTGTAAATTTTTTTAGTAATTTTGTATAATATAAACTTTTCTAGATGAATTCATTTATAGATGTTTAATAAGCCATACGTGAAAATTTATTCATCTGCATAAATCCCCCGAGTGATTGCAAATAAAAAAAAATAATGAAATGTAAAAGAATATAGTTTTAAATTTAATCAAGTAACTAAAAGTTTTTCAGTTTTTTCCCTGTCATTTATTGAAAATTCTTTGGAAATAAATTTAATTTTTTAGTTTTGGAATAATGCAATTTTTTGAAAATAAATATGACAGTTAAACGATTAGCTTAAGACTAGTCTTAAAACTCTTTTATTAGCTAACTTTTTGCCGAGGGATATGAATCGAAGATGGCGGCCTAGCTATAAAAATCATCAGGAAAATAATTGTAAAAAATGACCTTTTCCTGGCAAAAATTTTAGAAATACTGAAATTGCATACGATTTAAATGAAAGAAAATGAGTGAAATAATTGAAAATTCACTTACTTTTTGTTAAAAATATCTTGGGAAAAAAAGATGCATATCAGGGTTAAAATAAAACAAAATATGAGAAATGGAGACATGAAGGGAAAAAATCAAAAATAAGGTTTCCGAAAAAAGTGAAATCTTATTAATTGTAAATTAAGAAAAAAACATTCACAGAACTATGAGAAGACAAAGTAGACAAAAAGTTCGAATTCGGCAAGTCTTTTACTACACAAAAATTTAAAGTACATCCCACATTTTTTTTTTTTTAATTTAAGATCTTAGTAATTACCATTTAAGTTCGAAATATCCCTCCCCCCTATTTTCGAAAAAACAGCAGAAAAAGAAAGCTGCAATCCACACAACTCAGATTGGAAAATGTTTTAGTTTGTGAAATATACGATTTTAAATCGCCTGAAATTAATAGGGATATCGCTATAAATATAAGCCAATAAAAATCAATTTTAACATAGTTTATTAATAATAAATAAATAATAAAATAACATGCATAAAAATAAGTAACAAATAATTGGAAAAATAAAGTGACAAAAAAGAAAAGAAAAAAAGAAAAGAAAATTGCATATATATATATATATAAATAGAAATAAAATTCCGATAGTAATTTCAGAAACTAAGCTAAAAATTCTAGGTTTCCATATTGTAATATAATCGCCCAACTTGGCGAACATAAACAAAAACTTAGCGTGTTATCTATCACTGTTATCAAATTATTACCTTCTTTTTAAAGATAAATAAACTAATGATAAGTATATTAAATGAGATGTAAAACTCATTAAAATAGCAAAAATAAGTACTTACCTATTATCCCAACAGTCGCCTATGTTCAAGATAATTCGCCAAGTGGGCAACCCCGATTTCACAGGTGTCGGATGCGCTGAATTGGCAATAATTTGCTTCGTTTCATATGACGTCGCCAATAGGTTGCGATAATAGGCAAATACCCAAAAATAAAATTTAGATTTTAAATAAGTGATTTTTGTTTCTATAGAAAAATTTTGTAAGTTTTAAAGATACATGTACTTTATAATGCAAATAAAATATTTAAATTTTCTGTGAACAACAGTTTATAGAAGTGAAAAATATGTGTGGCTCATAAATGATTTTATCACTATGATGCTTCAGAACCAAATGCGGCTTACTGAATAACTACATACTTGAATCTAAATGAGAAATATTTAATTTTGTTGTTTAATTTCAAATGGTCAAAATTTGTTTCAGAAATTACGTTAGGCATAGTTATATAAAATATGACCAAATATTTGAATTCTGATCACGTATACTAACAAAGCTCTAGTAATAATGTTCAAATTATTAGTATTGTGTTCTCCTATTTTCTAAGTTCTATGAAAGAATATGAAGTTTTGTAGTGTTCTACGTATTAATTTGCATCTGTATCTTCACTTTTGATTTGATCATGTGTAATAAATCATAATTCAATGTTAAATCTACTTTTATCTTTTTATAGAAAGAGAGAACAAAAAAAAACTATAAAATTCTACTCAGAAAATAAAAAAAAACCTTTACTTACAATTATAAATTTCATAAAATTTTATAAGCACCCAAAAATTGTTCATCATCTGCAATAAATCATTCAAATAAAATAGTCAATTCCGTTTCAGGAATACGCACACACTGTGCTACAAAAAATTCTGGCATTTAGAATAATTACAAAAGATGCCAAATTTAGCAGCATAACTTACGTTAGCAGACGATTATATATCGGTAAATAAAATAAGTAAAATAAATCAGAATATATAAATTATGAAATTAAAGCAGATGAGAAAATAATAAAGGAGAAAATAATTTTCAGCCATTCATTCTTTTTTTTTTTTATAAAATATATTTGATACAAACTAGGTGGAATTGATTTTTTAATATTTTTTATGTAATAAATTCATTTGATTTTTTATTCCATGTATCTCTTTCTCTAATGAAAAATGCAATGAAATAAATCATCAGTTATTTTGATGTGATGAATAATGTTCTTAAGTAAATTACAAAAGAAAGTAATATGACAAGTATAAGAAGTGTAAAATTAGCGAGTATTTTTAAAAAACGCTTATGACTTTTTATTCACAATTTGATTTTTTTTAAAATTTTCACGTATTTAAAAAACAATTTAATGAAGAACAAAACTTCTCAGTAACAATTTGTTTTTCAATGAATTTCGAATGATTTTCAATTTAAATACAACGTTTACTAACATTAAGGAGAAAAAAGGGAGGTTAAAATTTTTTTAAATATTTTTTTGAAGTTAATCAGTATTTCTGTTTATATATTAGTATGGCGATCGTGATATAGATTGTTGGAAGAATGATTTTCATCAGTGAGTTGTATCTACTGTGAGAATCAGTTTCTTAATAAGAAAAAAAAACTTATTTTTAAAGAAATATTTATAAACACAAAATTCTACATGCGCGCCTTTTTATACCTTTTACTTTCTCTCTCTTTTATTCTATACATATCTTCATTAACATTTTTTTTGTCTCGTTGCATAAAAGGTATACATTTCTCTATAACATACATCTATAATTTTTTATTGCTATTCGAAAAACAATTGGTATCAAGTAAATAAAATTTGCAGAAAGAAATTAAACATTCGAAAGGTTTAATCGTTTATTTATTAAAGTGAAAAAAAATCTTGGGAAAAATTAATGTACTAATTATGTATTCCGTAAATAATTTTCAAATGATCTTTCGGCGAGAAGAATTAAGTTATGACGAAATATGGAATGAGGATTGTTTTAGTTTTCAAAACAAATTATCATTAAGACATTAAAAGTGGAAATTCTTTCAAATAAACTTTTATGCCACTTTATGAAATTAGTGTGCTTTCAAAAATTTTTGATTCTTCGAACTTTTCTTCTCTGACAAAACCACTAAAGAAAGTAATTCAATTTTTAATTTTAATCTGGTAAATTAAAACCGCTTCTAATGGCGGCCCAAGTCATTAACGCTTGACTGGCGAAAACACTTAAATGTGGTTTTCTAAGTACAGATACTTGTTTAAAGCGAATAAAAGAGAAAAGAACGAAGAAATCAAGAAAATGAATTTCAGAACTTGAGAAGAAAGAAAGAAATGAAATAAAGCTCGTTCCAATCTAAACAACTTTCTTTTCAACCATCTAGGAAATTCCTATGGGGGTTTCTTCCAGCCATTCAGGAATAAACATAAAGGGCTTCCATCAATCAAATGAATGTAAAGAGTGAACTATCTATTTCAAGTCTTTGAAAATTCTGGTTAAAAAGTTCTGCGCCATTTTTTTCCCCCCAACTCTTCATTCGTTCCATGGATGGAAACACTTCTCAGGTTTCTGTTAGGCTTAACACTAACCATGCAATTTCTTTTATTTTTAATATGCAAATACAATGACTCGTTTTTTTCTTCGTTTTCTTCGCTTGACGATCTATCTTTTTTTTGCTGAAATTTATTTCCCTAGATGGTGCTTAGTGATGATCAAAGAGTTTATTTTGTTTTCGATAAAAGTACGTTGCTTGTTTCATGGAAAACTTCGAACGGAGTTACTTTTCTATGACTTAAAAAGAAGTTTTTTAAGCGAATTTCGCTACTATTTTTCATTTCATAAAGAATTACTTAAAAGTTGAGAATTAAGTAAATGAATGGATTTTCAAATATTTTCTCCTCAGAATAAGTGTTTCTAGTGTAGAAATTTAATACAAAAAAATAATTTTTATCTGATTGTTATTATGGAAAAATAAATTCAGTTTTTTATTTAAAATAAAAGACTGCACATCTATGTAATTTGGAATAATGATCTAATCTGATCCTCACGGTTAAAAAAAGATTTTGTATGGAAGTTTAGAAAATATCGGAAATTACTTATGGTTGTTGATACATTTTTCTTTTATTTTATTCAATTTAAAAATATTTTAGAGCTGTAGCTCCCATGAAAAAAAAAACTTCTATTATTGCAATGAAGTCTAACATCTGATGCTGAAAAAGATTTTTCAGAGAACTTTCCAACAATGAATTACTATCTACTTTATGATTCTGATTTTCAAACTGGAAGTGAAAATCTCTGCAATGCTTCTTTTTTTTTATTTCTAATGGGCTGCGGATTGGTGTTTTACCATAGCATTCCTTGGAAGCTAGTATATATTTTTAGTGTGGCACCATATGGGCGGATACCAATCGCCACAGGTAATTTTGACGCTCAGTTTCCTCCCTAGAGGGAAGTACCAGAGCTCTGACGATGCGAACCTGCACTGGGATTTAATCTCTAGGATTTCTGCAATGCTAATCGCTAACTTCTCTACTATTAGACAATATTTTCTTCATTTTTCTCTTTCTTTCACTCATTTTCATACGTCAGAACTTTTATGCACATTCTTTTTACATTGTAAAGAGGCAGAAGTTAATTTACAAGTAAAAATTCAAGGAATAATTACCCTTGTTAATTTTGTGAGGGAACCTAGAGAAAGCTTTCAACAAGATGAATGAAAAAAATTAGTGTATTCTATGCCAGATCGTACACAATGTTATTCAGGTGAAGGGACTTGGAACTAAATATAAGTTATTAAATTTGTTTTTGTTCAAATGAATTATACGGTATCTTTTCATTCCGCCTTATATTTTTAACAGCTTTGACATATATTTCATTTTTTTTATTATTTACAAATGATACTGTAAAAAAAAATTCAATATATGTATATATATATAATGGTGCCTCGCGCTACCAAATTTTGATGCTTGGATTAATTTAAATTCAGCTCTCGTTGGATGATAAATATTGACGTAATTTAATTTTGCCGAAAGTGTTAGAGCCAAACGGATACTCAAAGATCTTTTACATATCATGTAATCATATGGCATGCATGACAGTGATTTTGGCATCCAGAAAATGATAAATCCAGCCGGGATCGAACTTGCGACTTTAGACTTATGAAGCGGGCACACTACCTCAAAGAAACCGAGCCGACTTCTATGAATAATTCGATCGTAGTTCTATCATTTTTTCTATTATTCTTTCATTACGTTTAAGTATACGACTTCGAAGGAGTTTTGTTTTAACCACCAAGGGCGTAATGTCTTTGTTACTAATAAATTGATCAGCTGACTAACCAATAACTTTTCAATTCTTGCTTACGTTATAATTCAAGCCTGCTTTCGCCAATTCTGAACGATATTGGAAAGTATGATATACCGAAAAAAAACCAATTTATTAAAAAAATTTGTATTCGACTAAAGTATTTTTTTTTTAATAACATAGCTTTTTGGTGGTTAATATTGTTCTTTGTAAAACATTGCACAGAAATACGGTATATGATGAGTTCAAATTTATCGGTTGCTAGTTTAGTTGCCAACTTCATCATATGATAGTGGTATTTTATAATTTTTTTTAATGTGAAAAGGGGTTTTCACACAATCCGACTATTTCTTAAAAGAAATGGTACTATTTTGTTTCCTTCCCCCTCCATCCCTAGAAAATTCACCATTTACAATACAAAAATTTGAATATAATTAATCGTTGTGCTACTACTTTTTGTGATTAAACTGTTTCGTATTTTTTCCAATCTGTTTGATATAGTTTGCAAAGTTCTCAAGAGTGAAATGTAAGAAATAAGTATCCTTAAAACGAATATAATTTTAGCAAGCGTCGAATAACTAACTTTCAAATGCTTTAAACATTTGTAATCTTTCAGATAACTCGTGAAATAATCGTGGTTGGAGTGTTATTGGCTGGAAATGACGTAATAAAGGTAATTACAAAGAGGCATAAATAGTTAACCGACGATCTAGTTTAAATTCCCTTAAATTAATTCGAACATTTCAACCAAAGTATTAGATTAAAAGATTGAATGGTTTCATTTTCATTATAACTACGCATTCAATTTCCTTGGAATCGTTTACAACTGGAACTATTCATACGTAATTAGAATTTCGTTCAAATAACCATTATAGCAACATTTGAGCAATATCATACATTCCTCAACAACAAATAGCAGCCGTTTTCCTCGAACGCGAGCAGAATCTGCTAAGACTATTTCGAAATTCGAACATTCCATTTCGAACATCGTCCATTCGTCAGTTTCATTCGGCTTTTATTAATGAAAACCCAATCAATTCCGTTTAATAAGCTATCTTCATTCTTTTTGCTTAGTTTTGGAATCGTAATACACCTTATGGAGGGACTGAAACCATTCAATTGCGATCGAATATAAATTCAGAAATCAACTCTTCAGTGCTGTCGTGAAACCAATTATGCTAATATCCGTCCATAATGCCTGGTGTAATGGACGGTTTAGATCTAGGCGCAACGCATTTCGTATCAGAAGTCTCTAGTTTCAATGCTTTTCGATTCTAGACTTATTATACTCATAACCATAAACGTTTATCTTGCGATATTACTCTTTGGAAATGGATTAAATTGCCACCATTATACGGCAAGGTAATTGATTTTGTGAGGGAATTTTGCGAAATTCAATGAAGTCTTACAAGGCTGAAGCGCGTAATGCGGCGGATTTTGATTTGATTCCGGAATGTTATAATTAGAATTAAAGAAAAGAGAATTTATTTAAAGATTGAGAAATTGTTGCTTAGTATAATAGGAAAGAAGTTGTAAAGAAAATGTACTTAATACATTTTAGTTTTATGGAATAATTGCAAATTGAAGCTTTTTTTCTCTAGATTCTAGTATAATTTGTTTTATATCTAAGGGAATCATTTGTGCTTAGGTAATAAAAGCTTATCACATTTTTAGCATTAAATTATGATCCCATTTTTAGAATAAAACTATTAAATTTAGATTTACGCAAAAATAAATTGATTTACAGAGTCTTGAAAGTCATTGAGACTTATAAGAGCATTTATACAACAAAAAATTCTACATACCTACGTTTATGATATTCCCATAGCATTTTAATTATATTTCTTGGCTTTCACGTACAAGTAATAACATTCAATTTTTTAATTTTATGAAATTATTAATTTTTGATTATGTTAAATAATGTTTTATGGAAAAAACACAATTTTTTTATTTTATTTTTTATAAAAGTTGCTTTTTTTCGAATTTTTAAAATTGATTTTTAATAAAGCGATCTAACACAATTTAATTTTTATGTTTTTATAAGGCATAAGTAAAAAGAATATGGTAGATAGTTAAATAGTTAAATAAACTTATTTTAAAAACCTAAATATGGTAATTAAATCGTAAATTAATTATAATAACAGTTAGTTAAACAAATTAACTATTAATAAAATATTTTAATTAATAAGTAAATCCTACTAAATTAATACCTTTTTAATTTTTATTTTTGGCAACAGGATAAAAATGTTTATATCTGGCTTACAATAATAAATGATTGTATAAGAATGAATTAAGTAAAAAATATAAGTCAGAAATAAAATGATTGATGAGACAAAGTTTTTTAAGTATGAGTTCAAAACAATAGCACAAACAGGAATTTTTCAAGGGGAGGGGGGTCCGGGGTCGAAAGTTCACCATTCTTGTATCATGCTCCTTTTGATTTTGCCGATTTGGGGGAACAAAACACAGTAAAAAACTAATTATTGAATAAATAATTAGTATTAATTAATAAAATTAATAATTAATAACAAATACTTAATTAAATTTTATGTACTATATACATAGAATTATTATCAATCGGAAAAAATATCAAGGGCTTTGGGGGAGGGTCCGGACCCCTTGGGTGCGCCACTGGTTCAAAATGATTTTCATAAAATAGTTCCCTCTACATAACTACGTAACACGAATTATATTTATATTCTCCTGTTATATACTACATACATTATTTCACCTTAGCTAAATTATTTCTTATTAAATGTATAAATTTCACTTTTTGAAAAAAAAATTATTATTATTTTAGATTTGATGGAGTATGTTGATCACACAGATGACTGTGGTTACAAATTGTGAGGTCCGTTGTCAATAGCCATCGAGTAGCTTTGAAAACCGACATTACTAACAATCATTGAATCAACCATGATTCATGTATACACGATTTTCATGTATTTTCGGAAAATAAATCGGTTCCAAAACTGTTTTACTGCTACCAATAGCATTCAAAAGAACGATAGTTGAATAAACAAAGACACCAAACCAATATCCTAAACATCAAATAAATTCTCCAGCGGTAATTCAATCCGTTCTTTAAATATTTTTATCCACTTCAAACCTCAGCCCTTATTTGCGCAATACCCTTAGTCTTTTATACAAATAAACAATCACCTCGAGTTCTACTTCAAACTATTTCGAAATCAGCAACCAAAAGCAATTAATCAGTTCACAGAGCACCTCCAAACTTTGTTTGATCAACGAAAGCCCTCTAAATTAAATGACCGGAATGGCAACAAGATTAATTTGAAGCTTTCCACTCGTTTGGGGGGATGAAAGAATGGAAACCTCCTCACCCCGCTCTTTCCCGGAAAGTTCCTTCCCAATATCTTCCAAAAAGACAAAAGCTTTCATCTCACCCTGAAGTGTTAGAACACCCGCCTCTGCCGTTTACTTTTCGGCTCTTTGTTTTCGTTATTTGTTTTTTTCCCTGCCAAGAAGCATTTGCTCAGCAAACTTCTTTATCGCCAAACGATGTCCAAGATCTCATTGTCTTCTCAACTCGAATTGTCAACACCCCCTTGAGGTGCCTTCCCATAATCGTAGAAATTAAGTTCGTTCGAAGAGCAGATGGCAATTTCATTACCTCTCGCTTTGGCAGACGGAAAAATAAATTAAATATTAGAATATACGTGCGAGAGAGATTGTTATCGAGAACGGAAAAGTTTGGTAACTACGCATGCGCGTCATAAAGCGAAAATCTGGAGAAAAATTGAGCATTTTATTGCTCTTGATTGTTTAATGCGTATGTAAAACACTTGAGGAAATTCAATTGATTTTAAATAACGTATTCAAACTTTTGATCTGTTTTTTGTTGAAGAACATATCAGCTGATAGAGATGTTATTAGGGAAATAAGTGTAGAAAAAGGATGTTTTTGCTACAAAAAAATTCTTGAAGATTTTTTTTTGTTTAGAATGAACACAGATGGTACCATTAAGCTATTGTAATGTTATATGGGTGTTATGGGGTGCATTGTTATGGGATCTAAACTAAGAGGAGCACCTACCGATTGTCATAGTTGATGAACATATGTATACATTAAAAAAGTCTCCCCACTTCTTTTGTATGTTTTTTTTCTCGTATTTGTATTTATAACATCAGCGTTTTGTTCTCTTTCTTTCATGAACGACTGACTACTTGTTATTTTCATCTTTTTGTACAAATAATATATCTACAAAATGTCTTTTATTCCTTATAAACCTCTTGTTGAGAAATATATATTTAGTTATGTCTAACTATTGTTTCTTAGTACTTAATTTGTAAAATTTAAAAGGACATAATGGAGTTAATTTTAAGGAAGAAAACAATACAACGATTTTGGCAATCGCAGCATTGTTAATTTTTACAACAGCATTTCATCAAACATCGAAAAAATAATAATTTCTGAAAAACTATTTAAATTTTAATATGAACTTTTACTCGTAAATTAAACTTATCTGATACTTTAAGAAACAGTATAAAATCTTTTTAAAAAATAATAATTTTAATTTTTAAAATTGAATATCAGACTCTGAATTATTAATCCGATATCTATTCAACTGTGTGTATAAGACATATAGATACGCAATTTCCCAATCCTTCTTTTTCTAATTCATTCATCGTTCACTGAACCCAGAACGTTCTCCCCCACCCGCTTACCTCGCCTCGTCTCATTCCCTTTTAGAATAGAGTTGTTTGGCGGGAAAGCTGATTAACTCAGCTTCTTAGCCAATGAAGAGGGGCTTCCTGACTTGAAGGTTATTAGCGACGGCAATTTCCTGTTGAATTCCTCCCACACCTCATTAGTCCTTTCTCCCCTGACCTTATTTACTTGACCTCCCCCCTCCTTCTTGAGAGGGTTATTAAAGAATGGTTGCGAGGGCGAGCTCACAAGAAGCGGACGGAAGTGCATGTTCGGTAAAGACTTAGATTGCGAAATGGCTGAAGGGATCCAGGAAATGTTGTTCTGGAGAGGTGTTTTCTTCGAATTTGAAATATTTCCTTGAGTTTGAGGGGTTGAACATTGTTTATGTGAAAATGAGCCGTTGATGGCTATTGAGTTTTCCTTCTGAGAGTACTTTTTTGCAAGCATGACTTACCATGTACGTTTTACTTTTAGAAAGTATTACTTACAAGCAGTGGCGCACACAAGGGGGAGTTCTAGACCTCCCCCAAAGCCCTTGATTTTTTTTCCGATTGATAATAATTCTATAGTACGTAAAATTTAATTAATTACTTGCTATTAATGATTAATTTTATTAATTAATGCTAACTATTTATTCAAAAATTAGTTTTTTACTGTGTTTTGATCACGAAAATTGACAAAATCAAAAGGCGATGCACGTTAAATCTGTGATGAAACAAGAATGGTGTCCACGTCACTTGACCATGGTTCAAAATTACGTGGTCCGTCGCCAAAAGCCCTCGTAGCTGAACAGTGCGACGTTAATACCCCAATCAATTGATCACGAAAATTGACAAAATCCATGATACCTTTCTTGAAAATTCCTGCGTGCGCTACTGCTTACAAGGCATAAGTTGATTGAGTTCAAGATTCACAAGATAAAGTTTACTTGAAACCTTTTTTCTCGAATATACTTAAAGATATCACACTATTAATTATATTTAAGTTTAAATTATTAAAAAAATTGGAATTTGTGCTCGTTTAAATTTTTTTTTATATTGCATTTCATTGAAATGATAAAAATATAAGTATGCATAAATGGTAAAAACTGGTATATAAATTTCTTGTATCAATTCATTATAGAGTCTGAAAAATACTCATTAATGAATTTAATTTGTCTAAAATTAAAATAATATCCCTTAATCTTTTTGTATGGCGCTTTCCCCTCCCCCTTCTGTTATTATCTAGTTATTTAAAATAAGCAATATTTCCCCCTCCACTAAAACGCGAGAAAATACTTCCCGCAAACAACGTTGGAAGCAAATCTTTCTTTACTACTTGCGAGAATATGCGATTAATTTTGAAAAGGATAAGACACACGAGTAAGCAGTAATAAATAATTAATAATATCTGTAAACTCGTGGGTTCTTTTCCGATCGTGTTCGAATTGTGACAAGAAAATAATTGCAGACAGGGTTTTGTCCCACTGTTTATTCCACACCTTCTATGGGACATTTCTTAAAATAAAGAATATATTGAGATGTTACAAGATTAAGATACATCGTCCAGCCGTGTCTACTTTTCACGACCCCGGTTTTTCTCGCCACCCTCTCCTTCGTCCCCCGTTCCGACCTTTCTCATCTGTCCTTGCCAGATCCTTCTTTTTATATCGTCTCTCGTTCGACCTGTTGCCAGGTGCAGGCAGCGGTTCCTTACACGCCCCACCTAAGAGTAAAATTTGCCCCTTGTGGCTGATTTTACCATTTCAGACACCAGGAACAGAAAATTCACAAACCGTGAAACAGAAAATCCACAAACAGAACACACAATAATTGCAACAGTCAAAAGTCTTGAGGATTGTTCTAGTCAAAGTTCCTTAAAACAAACACATGAAATAATATTAATAGTTCACCCAATTGAAATAAGTGACTATGTTCCCAGAAAGATCTAAACTGTAATGGGATTGCAAACAGATACATAAAAAACACATTATACAAAATAAAACAATACTAAATATATACATTACAGTTTTTATCTTAATCTAGACAATGTTTATTTCATTAACTCATGAATGTGAATGCTCAATGAGTTCACTAAATCCATATTAAGTCCACAGTAAAAACTTTCCTACGGCTCTAATTTGCCTTTGGCCGGTATGATTTCCGTCCCAAACCATCTCACCCATTCTAATACAAAGTTAATTTGTTTTACACGATTTTTCCAAATCTGCATCAGAATGTCTATGTCGACTATTCGAGATACAACAAACTGCTCTAACATTCTTAAAACCTGAGCCGTTAAATTACATCCATAAGAAGTGTATTCAATCTTAAACCTCACTTTTTTAGTCATGTAAATGTCAAACGGCATAACGCACGCGGCATACCCCTTCGTGAGAGAACGACAGAAATACCACTTCCACAAATCCAGTACCGTGACCCACGATGCTGCGCTATTCTTTTCTACAAAACCTTCCCTTTTCGACAAAAGATAAATCTCGGTTCTCGAAAATATGCTTAACAAAGCTTCACAGGTTACCTTCGCCCTGAGACTAGTCACCAGCATAGCCTCGCCCCACCTAGTGTGCTGATCAACCAGACATAAAATATACGTATGTCCCTTTGAGCTTGGCGGATCAATTGGACCTATCAGATCCATATTCACCACCTGAAATGGCAATTCAGGCCTTGCCACAGGTGTACTGGATGATCGGTCTTTAATCCTAACCGATCGAGTGAGCTGACATTCTTTACATGACTCACAAAATTTCTTCACATCGGCCCTCAGACCCTCCTAAAAGAAAGAATACTTTATTCGTTCAAGCGTCTTCTTGGGACCTATGTGACTACTGAACACGGAAGTATGCGCTAGTTTCAACTCCTCAGTTCTTCTGCACTTCGGAATTACCAGCTGCCCAATACTCTCCCCGAGTATTTTATCCCTACGAAATAGATACCCATCTACTTCGTAGTAGTTTCCTTTGCCTTCCTTAGCATCATTCCAAGCCAATGCTAACTCGGCACAACACTCCTGTTCGGAACGAAAACTATCCATCTCAGCGGTCACCTCCTCATCCTTAGTACCTAATGTTCCCACTTCATTCCGACGTGAAGTAATATTCCTTTGAGAATCCTCAATGTGCTCCTGTGCTTTCTCTGGCAGAATACCCAATGAAACCTCGGTTTCATCTACATTTCCTGAGTCAACCCTCAGGTCCTGAGAGCTTTGAGCCAGTGAATTCCCTTCACTCTGGGCTCCTCCCAACATATCCAAAACCTCTGGTGGAAGCAATACGTCTTCTACCAAAACTTCTGCCAAAGCACATAACACTTGCTGGTGCACCACATTAACCTGGCCACCGGTAGCAAGACCAATTGGAACATATACTAAAGGACATTTAACCGCTGGACCGAAAATACCTTTCAAATAAATCGTGGAAGCTCCTTCAACCGAGATTCCAGGAACTAAGTCTTTCTTGATAACAGTAATTTCCGTACCAGAATCCAATAAAGCATGGACTAATTTCCCATTTACACTAATAGATGTTTTCACTAATTTACTTAATTTGTCTTCAATGGCCCCCCTAGGAATGACTTTACCTAGCAAATCAACTCTAGCAGCTACCGTCCCATCTACCAATTCCGTCCCTTCTGTTGACACCTTATTCACATTAAGTCTTTTATTATCTACCTCTTTGTTTTTCGGACAATCCCGCTTAAAATGTTTATCTGATCCGCCGGTGAAACAAGCGAATTTTTTAATTTCAGTTACTTGACCTTGATCAAAGTTTTTCCTAGAAGAAAAATTATCTGATTTTTTTCTCCCCAAATGGCTGTTTACCCCAACTACCATTAAAACTTCTCTTTTCACTATCATTCCATTTAGCTCTCTCAGGTTCATCGTAGGATTTCCCTTTGGAAGCATAAAATGTATCACATTGTTTGCCCAAGTCCCTGGGTTTGTACCATTCTTCCCCTTGAGCACACCAATATGGGTCGCCGTCTCAGAATCCAACATTTCAAACATTTTATCTTCTACGATCAGTTGATTAACTGACTCAAAATCATTCACTTCTCGTAACTTACAGTAGTATAACCACATCGATGTTAAACGGGACGCGAACTGAGAGAAAGTTTCGTCAGAGCTACGTTTGGCCTTTCTAAAATTTTCTAAACATATTTTTGGGTGATGGTTCATACTCCTGAGTACTACCTGTTTTAAAGACTCGTAATCTTTTAATTCTTCTTCGCCTAGGTTAACTAATAAGTTTGACACTTTGTCTCCTAACATGCATAACAAAACCTTCGGTTTTAACTCGTCACTAACCATTTCACTAGCGAAAGCCTTTTCAAGACTAGAAAAAAAAAAAATAGTCCTACCCGTCTGATTTATTAGGTACCTTTACAGTTAACAGCCTAACCATTTTAACTATTTCATCTAAATATTTTACACGTGAGGTTTGACCATTATTTTGAGTAGCACTCTGATTAGCGTTCCTAGATAATTCTATTTCCAAGCGTAATTTTTCAATTGATAATTGTTCTTGTTGTTCTAGTTTTTTCTGTTGTTCTGTCTCTAACCTTTCGGCTGTAATAACTTCCAATAACTCTTTTGCCTCTTCCTCCTTGTAATATTTACTAGAGATTATTAAATTCCTTAAAACAATTTTAGACATAGACGGATCAGGTGACTCATCTAAGTCCCGCGCTAATTGAATTAAGTCAATTTTCTTACTTCTAATGAGAAATGCCATTTTTAATCAAGCTAAACCTAATGCCAAATTACCTTCTGACAAATTTAACTACAAACACTTAAATGACCTAGTACTATATATTTAACAAGCAAGAAAAATTCTACTCGTTTTTTCTAAGAGTACTCAAATTCCAGAAACACAATACGAAATATGTTTACAATAAAACTTATATGAGACACAGTTATTTGTTACTAATCAGAACGCAGAACCTTTCTCAAAATAAAAAAAAAAACACAATTAACAACATACTTTAGCTACATTACCATAGAATTATTTCTCAAATCATAAATCTACTCTTAGTTTTTTTTTTTTTTAATTAAAAGAAGAATCTTATGCAGGAAACAAAAAAACCAATATACATATACATCCTAAATTACGAGCAAAGGAAATAACCTCAGATTGCATTAAACTCAACTAACTGACAAATTGCAAACACTTTTGCTTAAAATGAAAAACTATCATATAATATTCAAACAAAACACACATGCCATATTATGAGTCATAAATAACCTACAAAATCTCTTATTTACAACATTTTAACAGGAAGTCCGTCTACTTGAAATACATATACACATTTTTTTAATGGATATTTTTCACCCACTCAAACATACATTTTTCGCAACCATTATTTCAAGATAAATTAATCTAATTCTTTTTTAAAAATTCTGCAAACTGAATTGTTATGCAAAACACTTTCTATACCCAGATTTTAATTTTGAGACAACTTCAAAACAGTAAAGAATGATGATAAAAAAGAAAATTATAGTTTAACACTAGAACTCTAAATACCATATTTTACAACATTTAAAATGATACCCTATCATTTCCAGGTTAAATAAGTACAACAATTTTCTTATTTCATCTACACAATAATCCAACAAACATAGAATATTACAATAAACCAATGAAATTTTCTTTTTCAGATATATCTGCTTTTACTATTTTATTTTTTTTAAAAAAAAAATTAAATATGACTGCATTCCATTACTTTTTTTTTTTAAATATTCACGCAATATTTTAACTTAGGGAACAATAACCACTTACCTCAACATGAACGCTGTTTCTGTACTTGAACACTTTTCAGATCACGGCTCCATTCATCAGAAACTGAAGAAAAATACGGCATCTGTTTATTCCATAGCCCAACTCGGCAGGTGATAGCAAATTTCTGTATGAAGATCATGATTTTTCACTTGAAACTGCTGCAAGAGAATTCCCTGGATCCACGTGGTCATCAACTTGAAAATACACCGCAGGATTCCATTTCCTTCTTAAAATTTTTCTTTAAACTGTGAATGTCCACTAGACTTTTTTTTTTTTTTTTTTTGTTCACAACTTTGTAGTACGAACACCGATCAATTTGAAATATTTTGTTCCTTTAACTTTTGCTCCATTGCATCCCACTTCTGACACCAGTGTAACCTCGTGGGTTCTTTTCCGACCATGTTCGAATTGTGACAAGAAAATAATTGCAGACAGGGTTTTGTCCCACTGTTTATTCCACACCTTCTATGGGACATTTCTTAAAATAAAGAATATATTGAGATGTTACAAGATTAAGATACATCGTCCAGCCGTGTCTACTTTTCACGACCCCGGTTTTTCTCGCCACCCTCTCCTTCGTCCCCCGTTCCGACCTTTCTCCTCTGTCCTTGCCAGATCCTTCTCTTTATATCGTCTCTCGTTCGACCTGTTGCCAGGTGCAGGCAGCGGTTCCTTACAATATCATTACACAATTCTTTAAAAATTGCTTCGCTACACGACATTTTGCTGAAAGATGACAAAAGTGCAGTGGCGCACACAAGGGGGGGGCCTGGGGTCCGGACCCCCCAAAGCCCTTGATTTTTTTTCCGATTGATTATAATTCTAAGTGTATAGTACGTAAAATTTAATTAATTACTTGCTATTAATGATTAATTTTATTAATTAATGCTAATTATTTATTCAAAAACTAGTTTTTTACTGTGTTTTGTTCCCGAAAATCGACAAAATCAAACGGAGCATGATACAAGAATGGTGAACTTTCGACCCCGGGCCCCTCCCTTGAAAAATTCCTGTGTGCGCCACTGCAAAAGTGATATTTCTTACTTCTTATTTTTAAGAAGTATATGTTTTCTATTAATAAATATCAGTATTTTATATTGAAAGGATGAGAAAAAAAATATATTAGAATATACTGAAACCAATAACTATTGAAAAAATCATTCTGGGAATTTAATTGTAAATGGAATGTTAATCATAAAATGTTATTGTTTCAGAAAAATGATTACACTTCATTTATAGTTAGTTAATTTTGTATAATGATTATATTAACATAATTTGTGAAAAAAATTGTATATGCTAGTTGAATAGTTAGAATCTATGAGCACATTACGTCAATTCTTTTAAAATGCAATGAAATAACCTTGTGAATGTCATTTAAAAACTTTTAAATTTGTCAAATTTGCATAAATTTGGTTAACATTAATTTAATAGCTTTATAAATATCCAATATGCTCATTAATCCACTTCATTTTCTTTTCATAAACGTTGTTTTTAGATGTAGATGTTCATACTCAAACACAAATACAAGATTTGCGTTGCTCCAAAAAAAAGTGTGTGTGCTTATGACCACACGATAGAAGTGATAACTTCAAGTTTTGTAATGTTATTTCAGGATTTAGTTAGGTGAATAAAAACAAGAAGATGTTAGTATTGTCCTATAAAAGTATTTATTCATGTGTCTGATAAAGGAACATTTTTGTGTGAAATATACAACAATATTAGGGAATTAATTGCATTCTAAGAAGGAAACAATAGGTTTATGATCGCTGAAATAAGTTATAAATCCTTTAGATTCAAAATTTTATTTAAATATCTATAATAAAAAAAAACTCCGCCAAGCGTTGTTCCGTACTTCCTCGTGCTTCATTTGGATCATTTGCCATAATTAAATTGAATTCTGGTTTTAAAAAATCAACCCAAGGTTTTTATCTGTCTTTTGAAAACTCTACTTTAATATTCCCACTTTAAATCATAGGTAATTTGTTCAGAAGACTCGATCCGGCTTTGTGAATTTTGGTTGTAATTTAACAATATTCAATTATTTCCATGAATTAATTTAAGCAAAGGGATAGTAAGACAGGTAGTTGATTGGGAAGAGAGGAATCTAGGTCAAAACCTTTAAAAAGGGATTTAATCAGAAAATTTATATCGCATAATCTCTGGCTTATACTAGCTCTTTTGTCATTGTATAGGAGTTTTGTACAAATATATATCCGGTGCTGCTGCAAGGAAAGTCTTCTTAATTATATTTTGTTTTCTTGTATTTAAATTATTTAATGTAACTTTCTTAATACCTGTACTCTTAATTTTATTATTTTAAATTTTTAATTGTTTAAATTTTCTTTTTAGACTCAAAATATATTTAAGTAATGTGATTAATAGAACTATTTGTTCATTACTATTCCGATTTGCTACAAAAATAGATTTTTATTCTTGAGATCACTGCAATATTCCTAATGATAACAATACTATTTACTTAGTTCTATGAAAATTTGTCCTTTTTCTACATTTTATGTTTAATTTTAGTGTAGGATTCTTTTTCTCTCTAAGCCTATTTTTTAAAAAAATATTACGTTTCATTTTCATGCTTCAAATAGAATTAAAAAGAATCCTGCATTCATTCCCCTAGAACAGGGGTGTCCAACCCGCGGCCCGGGACCCGCATGTGGCCCGCCTTGAATAATTTTGCAGCCTGCGAGATTCTTTTCAACTTTACAAAATTGACTATTTTATACAATCTTTTTTGTTTAAAAAGTTTTTTTTTTTTTTTTATAAAAAAAAAAATAAGTCTTATAACTTATTATTTTATCATACTGCTTCTGTTACTGCGAATCTCTGTTTTTTTCTAAATTGAAATTTATCAAACATAAATCGTGCTCAAACTTAACGCACGAAAATCTGCAACATCAATTACTATACGCAAATACACATGCATTGAGATCGACTTGCAAAAACTAAATGAAATAGTTGAGAAACAGATATCTCACTAATTCTCAGTGATTCCCAAAGTGGTCTATATAGAGGGGTCTACGACGACCTCCAAGGGGTCCACGTCAGTCAAAAAGTAATTTGGGGGTCCATGAGATGTAAGTGGGGGTCTATGATAGTGACTCTCATTAAACTAGATCGTGACTTTTTAATTTTAAAAGAAAATTTAATCAAGTGGAAACCAAATTTTAACTATTTAACAGATTTATTTACTAAATTTAATGAAGTTAATTTGCATTTACAAGGTGGCGGCATTAATTTTATTAAAACAAGAACCATTTCAGCTTTTTTTCCTGAGTTAAGCTAAAGAAGTATAATACCGGAGGTCCCGAATTTTCTAAATTTGTTGCAGACAATTTGTCAGAATGTTTTAACGGACGTTCAACATTTAAATGCCTTTTATTCAGATTTTGAAACCAGGTTTGAGAATGCTTTGACTATGGCAATACCACAGGAGGCAATGAATTCATATGGTCATATTGAGTCACATTACAATAGGAACTGATCGTAATAAGCACTAACGAAGATCATAAAGTTTAGAAACATATGTCAGCAAATTTGGCTTTAAAAAGTCAAGTATATTATTTGTCCCGAGGAATACCGTGAGGAAGTTTTGATTACTTTCCCTGGTGTGAAGGAGTTTCAGCGTGGTTGCCAATCTCCAAAACAAAACATAAAAGAAGGAAAAAAACAACAACTGGGGACAGTAAACACAGTTAGTAAACATAGGAGATTTAAGTTAACCCAGACAAGATTGATACCAAATGTTGAAAAGTTAATATTGCTGTGCTAGAGATTCATCCCTCACATTAAAATCGTTTGTTGTTTAGTTATTTTATTTAACAGTTTTATTTATTAATTAACTTTTAATTTTTTTAATTAGCTTGTGCTCAGTAAATTTTAAACACTATACATCATTACAGTTAGAAATTTATTTCTCTTATAGTAGGAGTAGTAGTACCACAGCTGTCAAAAAGACATTCCAGTTGATAAATTTGCAAAAATTCAGCATTAATTAAGCAGGGGTCTACGCCAAACCGAAAAACATGGCATGGGGTCTATGAGACAAAAATGTCTGGGAACCTCTGCACTAATTAAATAAAACATTATTTGACCATTGCATTATTATTATACTATCTATGTGTTTGTATACATGAAAACAATGAAAACAATAATAATACATCAGTGTTTTAAATTTTCACTCCAAAAAATGTTTATAATGGATTCAGTAGAGCACTCAGGAATTTTTCAAAAGGGGGGGAAGGGTCGAATGTCCACCATTTTTGTATCATGCTCCTTTTGATTTTGTCGATTTTGGGAACAAAACACAGTAAAAAACTAATTATTGAATAAATAATTAGCATTAATTAATAAAATTAATCATTAATAACAAATATTTAATTAAATTTTACTAACTATATACTTAGAATTATAAACACTCGGAAAAAAATTAAGGGCTTTGGAGGGGGCGGACCCCTTGAACATTTGTTTTTTTGTGTGCCACTGAATGGATCCAAATCATATATAAAGATATATATTTTTATATGCGGACCGCGAGATTGCAAAGTTTTTCCGAAGCAGCCTGCGAAGTCATTTGGGTTGGCAACCCCTGCCCTAGTAAGATGACAGAGGGGGGAAGCCCACTTAGATCGAAGCTAGGAACTTTGCTTGTACTCTTATTGGTGGGGGAACAAACTACCCCCCGGCTTCAGAGTGGCGGGGGGAAACGTCCCTCCTTTCCTTTTTAAAGGTGTCTATGTCCGACTGAAGACGAAAAGAGCCAAATAAGCGTTACATTCCGAGTGTGACATTCATTCAAGTTCACTCTCAAGCAAATCATGCCAATATAAGTTATCACTTCAAAATATACTCATACAAAAAAAATAATGAAATAAAAGATTACGAATCTGAACTAATAAAATCATTTTAGAAAATTTTTTATAGATGTTAAGATATCCGAAACATAATGAATTTTTTTGTAAAATGTTGTATGAAAAGGATATTATTATTATAAAATTACATTAAAGTAACGCATATTGTTACTATAAAACACTTTGGTGAGAACATAAATGTAAAGAGCTATTGCTCTCGGATAATTCAGTAATTTTGTTATAGGTACTTCATATATGTAGTACTACAATCGAGTGAAATAACAAAGGTTATGTCCGTGGTAAATTGAAGAGTCCCAAAGCTTTGAAATTTCTAGGGCAGTGTTTTTCAAACTGCGAGGGGGGCACGAGCATATTGAAAATAAAAGGTTTAAAAAATAATTTTTTGGAATGAAGTAAAACAAAATGCTTTCTGTGACATAATAAAAAATACACATTTACACTGATATAATTTATCTTTTTCATCAGGTGATCATCAAAAATAAAAGATTCCACTTCAAACGCTCATTAGCCATCTTTGATACTATAACCAAATTAAAAAAATAATTGGTTTGCTTTGCTGTAATCCCACGATGAGAGGTTTTTTTTATTACGTTTCCTTTAACCTAAAATATTACTTTAGCTGACCTTCGAAGTTATTGGTATGGTTATCTCTCCGTCGTTTTTTTAGGGAAGTTGTAAATATAATATATTTCTGTTTCGCCTTTTTCCATGTGAAAGAGTTTTATGATAGATGGATAAGCATATTGAGCACTTTGAAGAATTATTTGGCCAAGATTTATTTTTCAGTATTTTGAAACATATAATGCATAATGAAAAACGTTTTACACATTTATTTTTTAGAACATGCTACACTTTCCCCATGAACAATTTTGTGGTTTTGATTGCTGTGTTGTACGACTTATTATGGTTTATAAATGTAAATGAGCAGAATATTAAAAACAAATGGGGATCTGCGATTCCTACTGAAAGAAGTTGAAACTGATCAATCTATTGAAGAGCCCACTGAAATAATGCCTATTAATCAAGATAGCGAAAGTAAATATCAGAAAAGAGTTAGACATGAAACGTTTGAGTTGATTTGAAATTTTCAAATGCTGCCTAAAGATCTCTATGAAGAAAACTATGAAGCCATAATGTAGCACTTCATCTTGTCAAAAAGACACAAGGAAGAAAAAGTTCAAAATGCTATTTGTAAATCATCTAACTACAGCAAAACTACAAAAAAGTGTACAAAATATGACAGTTTTGCTGTGGAAAATAACGTTCTCCTGTGTTAGCGAAAAGTGTCTGTGATTTACGTTCTTTATTAAGGACACGCACATTTGGAACATTTTCCTTAGTTTTATTGGATTTTTTCTCAAATTTTCAAACAAAAATTGAAAAGTTCTTGAAAGTAGGTAAGTAAGTATGTTTTCTCTTAATTAAATTATTCACTGGAATTGTGATTTTTATCGTGTATAGTAAAAATAATTATTAAAGAAATTTTAGTTTTAAAACAAACTAAAAAAACACCCTTTTATAGTGAATCGAACTAAAAAGTTTAAAAAAAATAGAAATATCTATTACTTAAAATAACTAATATAAAATTTAATACTTTTCCTGTTAATTTGTACGGTTTATAATTATGATCGTATTGTAGCTTTAGCGCCCAAAGTGCATTATTATTGCATTCAATACATTATTATTTTTGGAGAGGCGCAATAAAAATTATGATTGAAAATTGGGTCGCAGTAGTGAAAGTTTGAGAACCACTGGGTTAGGGTAGAAATTTGTTAAATTATCATCGGGTAGAATAATAAAGGATAGACAGGTGTTAAATCAAACAATTTATGATAAAATTTGGCAACTAAAACACCAGCGTGGGTATCGTTCTTGTCATTTGGTTGTGGTTTTAAATTACAAAATTCATTGCCAAAAGCTCTTATAGTGCTGTTGTGCCGAAGTCAATCAACGGCTCTTTTTTGAAGGGGGAGATCTTGGATAAATCAATTTCTCAGTAGATAGCTTATTCGAACTTGTATTTCTTTCTCTTATAGATGTATAAAAACAATAAAATGACATTAATAGAGTCAACTATGTGACATTAACAACATTATACCATGCTGTAACATTATTACTGAAGCTGAACAACATCCGTCTGGGAAAACTTAATCTAGATATGTATTATAAATGCGAAAGTTTGTGAGGATGTTTGGCCGTCTTTCACGCAAAAACAACTGCATGGATTTTAATGAAACTTTATAGTAATATAGCTTATACATCAGAATAACACATAGACTATAATTTATAGCATATGCTATAATTTATAAAAATATCGTGTGAATTGTCCAAAATATAACGATATTTGTCAAGTAAGTAGGAAAAAATCTATCATCTGCAAACAATTCTGGCGTGCTCTGCAAAAAAAGCCCACGATGGCATATATCTATCTCTTGTTGTGAAGAAACCCTTTTTGTTTTGGCTACCCAAGGCACTCGCTTCTAATTTATTCCTGTGATCAGCATAATCCCTATTTTTTATTTCAGAATAAAACTAAGTTTTGAAGGGAGAGGCTGCTATAAAGTTCTCTTTATTTGAATGTTTTTTTATGATTTTATTATGCACATTTAGTAGTAAGAAATTTATCTTTTTTCAAAATAAATGCTTTAATCGGTTCTGGTACTTAAAGTAAATAAACTTTCTCTTTCACACTACATCATTTGGACAAATTTTCAAAATTTGTTTGTGATTAGTAGTTAATTATAATGCTATAATTTTAATTGAATAGGCAGATATTGCATTTTTAAGTATAAAAATAATTATAACTACTGTACTGTATTTTTTGGAGTGAGTGAGTGAATATTAACGTCGCACTGCTCAGCTAAACGAGGGCTTTTGGCAACGGACCACGTAATTTTGAACCATGGTCAAGTGACGTGGACGACACCTGAGCTAGCACCCCCTTCTCCTAACTACCACACCACACCAACTTAGAAAGGGAATATTCTACTAATACTTAGCAGGAATATTCTTTGAAATCCACTCTTCCCAGATATATGGCAGCGCGGATTCTATGATGAGTTTTTTAGCGGGGAAGGCGAATAGTTTTGTAGCAGATATTGCGTTTTCAGCGGATTGCAAAGATTATTACTTTTGTCCCGAAAAAAATAGTTAGTGTCAAAATCTAAGTGTCTTATGTTTTTGTATGTTAATGAAGACCTTAGAAAACTATTTGACTATTTTAAGTGAACAATTATTAATAACGACACTATTTATTTCGGTGTATATAATTAATTTTACAGTGGAATATCTTTAATTAGAGTTTATTAGCTCTAACGTTTTAAATTTCCCAGAGTTGAGTATTTTGTTTATGTATATCTCTTAATTTTCAATGTAGTGATCCAAAAAGAAATATTGCATGAAAAAAATTGCAGTAAATCATAATGCGGTAGTTAAAGTATTAACGTGCATCGGTCCCCTACACGGCGGGTCTTACAAAGCTCTAATAAAGCACGAGCTATGAAAGTAGCTAGACATTTGCCAACTTGACTCTATCGTCAACATTTCGCTATGTTTATCATTGAATCGCCATTATAATTTAAGAAACGGCGTTGCTTGCGAATATTACAATTTTAACATAAAATAAATACAACAGAAACTAATATTAATGTATTACACTTTCAGATAAAAATTATTTACACTATTTTAAGCGTTCACTACAAAAAACTTTTAGCAATGTGTTACTTTCGCTGAGCAGAGATCAGCTTAGGGAGGTATTTTCAAAAATCGACTCTCAAGAGTGTTACGGGGAGTTATAAATAAAAAAAAATCCTTTTTATCAGCTATTAGATCTGCATACTTGTTTTTTTTTCTTTCAGCTGAGATATGCAAATACTTTTTTTTTTGTTTAATTTGCAATTCACGTAAAATTAACTCTTTAAAAACTTCTTTATCCTTCAATCTGTGTTGTTTAATTTTTCAGTTCACCCGTGCGAAGAACGGGTATACCAGTTAGTAATTTATAAATAAAACTGCACTTGGAGTTTTTCATTTAAGATGTTTAAACATTTTTCAATATAAGATGTTAAATACTATTCTCCACAAACCAAGCGAGAAAGCAAAGCAAATATAATCGAATTATATTTTCTTTATTAATTGAGTTTTCCTCAATTTTTTTTTTTTTTGTAAGTACTTACGTTTTTAACGAAGAGATCCAAGTGAAAGAGATCCATCTTAAGACATGTTTGAGGTTTTAACTGCATTAGCAAAAGTTATCCAAATAAAAGAAGTTAAGAGCCTTTATTTAGTTAGACGTTAATGGAACACAAAGGTAATAAAACAAACAATCCATAGCTTACAATTCTCTTAAACTATTTCTATGCCAGTCTTTGTCTACAACTGCAAGTAGATTGTAGTCCGAGATTTAAATCCCTATTATTCACAAAACGGTTCTTCTCAATCTATTGTCAATACTTGTTTTATCCCTTACATTAAAAAAAAAGATTTGAAAATAAAAGTAAAAACTTGACTTTAGTCCACTATTTATTGCAAAAGATTTGAAAAGAAAAAGCAAAATAAAAAAATAGAGAAAAAAATGTTATTCTTTCCCAAAACAGAAGCACAAAAGAGAACCCTCTGGTGGCCATCCTGTGAATGCTGTCAACTTCCAAAGAGTCACTCAATATTGGTCGAATAAAGGAGTCTGAAGTTTCGAAGACAAAGAACCAGAAAGAAACAAATACGGCTCTGTCCACCATGAAAACAGTTTCGATTCGACTGCCCCATCTCAGTTTTTCTTTATACAATTTGTCCATGGTAACGCACTTTATCAAACAATAAAAAAAGTAAGATAACTGAAGAGAAGTTTTCTCTATCACGTTTTTGTGTGGATGGTGTTTGAGAAGATACGTTGACCGATGGCCATTATTTCCGTATCGCTTAAGGTTGTTTGCTGGAAAACAGTTTAATCTTAGAATTTAACTTGTTCTTCGCAGCTTTTTAAAGGAAACACAAAATTAAACATTTCTTAAGATCTTGGTCTTAAAGAATGTTTTATCATGAATATTATTATAGTCGTCCATTAAAATTTTGATTTTCTTTTCTGGAATACACACAATATTTACTATATATTTGTATAAAAGAATGTGCGTGGGAGACGAATATTAATAATTGAAAATCTTTTCCTTCAGTGTAAAATAAATAAAAAAAAATAAATAAATTCGATGAAGAATGTATTATTCTTAATTTTCACAGCAATAGTTTATTTTTTATTGTACAAAATTTTCGAGTAAGAACGATTAAGATTTCGAGTAAGAACATTGCTATTTTTTTCACGACGTTTTGAGAAGAACGTTTTTATTATTTTTTTCGTTTTTAAGGTATCCGACTACGTTCGGAACCGTGATTTTAAAAAAGCGCATAAATCGATAATTTTCATGATATTTAGTGTCACTTAGATTAGAATACATGTATAAAATTGTTTTAAGAACATTGTGATAAAAAAAAAATATTTAAGTACAATATTTAGGCAGAAAATTTACTTAGAATAACCTTTTTATAAAATGTTCTCCTTTTGTGAAAAATTCTTCTATTATAATAATAATTTGCCTGTATATAGCTCAGACCTCTGTACAGAGGCTCAACTATGATTTTTGAAAAATTCACATTATTTTCAGAGTTACAACCCATTGAAATAATTATCGGCGTTTCCTTCTTAAAATATATCCCCTCTTTTGTCGTAAAACATGGGTAAAACAACTTCTAGGTTTGAACTATATACAGGCAAAATATTATTATAATATAAGTATTTTTGACAAAATGAGAATATTTTGAAAATGGGTCATTCTATATTCATTTTTTTTGTCAAAATATTGTACTTAAATCATTTTTTATTGTAATTCTATTCTAAAAATTTTTATATACATTTTCTAATCTAAATGGCACTAAATATCCTAAATATTATCCATTTATACGCTTTTGTAAAATCACGGCTCCGAACGTAGTCGGATACCTTAAAATTAACTTAAATTGCTTTTTTGGTTTCGTGGGGTGGCTGCATCAGACTGTTGGTGGTTTTGAAATGGCAGAGCCATCAAGTTTCGAGTTTGAGTCTTGATGCTACTTAAAATCCGTAATGTAGAGGGAATTATTGCACGTTAAATCTGCCAAAGCTCAAAAGTTCTCTTGTTGGCTTGGTGTGGATGTTGAGCGTGATGTACAATGTAAAAAGTCTTTATTGCTTTCTTAATTGCTTCTCAAATCAATTAGCTACTACACATAATTTATCTTGTTTAACACATTTCTCTTGATTAAATACAATAATCAAATAGCAATCAAACTACAATGTCCGCCGTGTTAAAACACTCTCAAGAAACTCGTATTCTTCTCTTTTACACCAGAACACGCCTGCGTTCGATCTCAACGAAAGAATTCTATTTTCTTCGGCCCAACAACAGTTCAGCACTTCCCGCCTCAGAAAACAACAAGGGACCTGACCATACTCTCCAGGGTTAAAAAAATCCTCTGCTCCAAAATATTGTAACCCCTCCGAAATCGCGCCGATTCGCGCCAACATTCCATAATCCTCGCCAATAGTAGTCTCAGACATTACATACGAGCTCTAATGTTGTCCTCACGATTTCACCACCCTTCGAATTTACGAGGTTTGTTGCCAATAATTGTAATGTATCTTAAAGAACCACTCTTACATAAAAGATCAAAAGCAAATAAAAACTTTTTTTGTGGCTCCCTGGTCTGGTTTATAGGGACCCCCAATTTCCCCAAATTTCTCAGATCGCGAGCTTCAGTATAGGTGATACATGTATATCATAGAATCAAGATTTTAGGCAGGGGTGGATTGACTTTTTTAGGCTACGGGCTACTTCTAATTTTTGCAAGGTGTTGTGGTCTACTCAGTGACGTAGGTGTATTGACCTAAAAGAAAGTATACAATACAGTTGGACCATTATTTTACGAATTTCTCTATTTAGCGAACTTTTTCCTAGAACCAAGAGCATTTGACGATTTTTTTTTTTTTGTAAAATATCCTTCAAAAATAGCGAAGTACATTTTCTATTCAACAAAATTTTCTCTTATTATTTGATTTTTTCCCCTTCTTATTTTTAAGTACCATATATACTCGAATTTAAGCAACAAATTTTTTTCCCAATGTTAATGCTTCTGAAAATCAGGTGCAGTTTAGAATCGAAGGAGAAACAAATTTGTTGGATGGAGTATTTAGAATAATACAACTTCATGCATGTATTTAAAAGTTTATAATACTGATAAAATAATTAATTATTCACTTCTTATTAGTTTTCCTTTACATTTTTTTAATTTCGTCAAACTGGATATTGATAAACCATTTTAGACTATTTTCGCAAAATCTTTTCGGGAATTCGGGGTGCTGTTTAGAATTGATGGCGCCTTAGATTAGAATAAAAACTTTATATTTCTAGACCTCCGTATGATGGAATAATTATTAGGTCTTAGTTAAAGCGGTCCCCACAAAATGTCTTGGTAATCCACCGGTCGATCACGATCGACTTAATGCCCGCACCGGCTTTAAGGTCTCTGAAATTCTTTAGGTATATACAAGATTTGCAATTTCTAAATACTCGAGTGGTTTGTTGTTTTTTCAATGTTTTTTAATATTGTGAAAAACACTGATGACGTGACCGCATTGATTTAGTAATCATGGTCATCAAGTCATGGCCAGAGTTGTCAAGTCGCGGGTCGAGTTCTAGAGTCATTGAAAACCCGAGGTGTTGATGTACATTAAATCTGTCGAAGCTCAAATCCCCATTGGCATGGTGTGAAATTTTGTAAAGGGAGGTGGTGCTAACTCAGTGCATCCTCTCTATTTAAAAGTGGTTCAAAATTACGAGGTGGCCGCGGTAGCCGAGTGGTATAGGTATCGAATCGTGGCTAGCTTTGTCGCAAGTTCGAGCCCAGTACCACTAAAGACCCGCTGTGTAGGGCAGCGACTCAAGCTAAATCGGTCGATAGCTGAAACGTCCTCCCGTTGGTATGACGTGGTCGTTAGCAGAGCGGGGTGGTAGCTCAGGTGTCATCCACGTCACTTGACCATGGCTTAAAATTACGAGGTTCGTCACCAAAAGCCCTCGTGTAGATGAACATTGCGACGTTAATATTCACTCACTCAAAATTACGAGGTCAATCACTATTAGTCTTCACGATGTAAATTAAAATCAAATCAAATTAAACACTGATGACTCGTCCTTAGGAGGCCCTGGCGATATTTTTCAATTCCCACTATTAGCTCACATTCTCTATTTATTTATTTTCTTGGTGGAATTTTCAATCGTTAATAAAATACATTTTAAAGCGCTCAATTGAGCTGAAATTTTATGTACATGATTATTTTGAATGACAATACAATAATTTAATTATAATTAATAAAAATTAATCGATTGAAACTATTTATTTAAAGAATTACAAATACAGCCACGTTGGCGACTTGTGTCAAAACTTGAAA
Organism: Trichonephila clavipes; assembly: GCA_019973935.1. Classification (NCBI taxonomy): domain Eukaryota; kingdom Metazoa; phylum Arthropoda; class Arachnida; order Araneae; family Nephilidae; genus Trichonephila; species Trichonephila clavipes. The sequence goes on from BMAU01020799.1 coordinate 94,059, forward strand.
AGGTTCTTTCTCACGTTTTAAAGCATTCAGTTGAACTGAAATTTTATACACATGATTGTTTTGGATGACAATATGATACTTTAATGATAATTAATAAAATTAATTGCCACTTAATGTTGTGATTCTGTCATATGTATATACATATTTATATGAATTGTAACTATTTAATAAAAAGTAGCTAAAATAAAATTTTTCTTTGTTGATCTAAGTAGGAATTGAGTTAAAAAATTTTTTATATTACTTGTGTGTTCTACTTTGGATCTTTCTTTTTTGTCGTATAACATTTGCTTGTTCATTCTTGCGTAACTTTTTATGGAATGTTTGGCGCAGCATACATAAATTTAGTTCTTCTGCCATATCAAAATGTTCAATACCTTAGACGTTTACCGGTAACATGTCGTAGGGAATAATAATAATAATAATAAAGATATACGCTTAACGGAGCAGCGCATTAAGGCTTCCATGAGGCGTAATACGCTTTTGCTGTTAAATTCTGTATTTATACTTTTAAATTGAAATTTGCTTTGAAGTAAATGAGTGTGATATTTTAGTATTTATTTAATGCAGCATTTTTGGTAATTTTATGAAAGTTTGGCTTTTCTACTGTTTTACAATTTTGGAGAATACATTGTGGAAAGAGCAGATAGCTCGTTCAAAATGATCAGGTGTGACGTTTAGTCTTTTTTTTTTAAAATAATTTACAATTTTTCTTTTATTTTTAAATGTTCTCATATTTGTAACTATGTCCAATTTGAAGCCGGACGTTTTATGAGGTTGATATTTTTCTCTGCTTGTCCTAATTCTCTTCTTTGTGCTTGCTTGAAATTATAAGCTTTCGAAGGTATTAAAATGAGTTAGCGCAAAAACCAGGCGTATAGCACGTACTTTTAACACAAAAAATAAGGTCATCGTTTATGGGTGCGCATTATTTACTGAGAATAAAAATGAAAGCATTAAAAATAATAAAACATATGAGAAAAAAAATTAGACTTCTACATATATCGAAACACAGCTTTTCTTTTAAGAAAAGATATTCCTTATGAATTTAAAGGGTTATCGTTCTAGGAGTATACTATTTTCTCATCGTCCATCCGGTATAGCGATTAGCGACGCTGACTGCAGTGCCGTAGGGCCTGGGTTTAAATCCCGGATAAGGAATAGATGTTTATAAATGTATAGTGCCTTTATGGCATGGTGATACTCTCTAAAATAGTTGTCGAGCCGCAAGTCCTCTCGTGAGATTGCTGGAAGGGGAAGAGAGGTGGAAGGCCCCTGAACCCCCTCAAGTATTCTCCCTCAAAATTGGGGTGCGATCGAGCTAAATCGTTTTGTCATCTGTATGGTGCCCAAGGCTACGGCTAACGATAGGCGTACATCTTTTCCCTTGCCATGATGAATTTCATGAACCTGGATCTGACGCAGTCAAGATCAGATGGCATATAAGAAACAACTATTTTTTTCAAAATCCTGGAATAATATCTCGAGCAAAGGACTTCAAATCATATGTGAATTACATAGGTATACTTAAGGTTTCTCTGTTAAAAAGAGGGTACGTGTTATAAGGCAAATATATCTAATAGTTAAAAAATGCAGCTTGAAAGTAAAGGGGCGCATTATACGCGGGATTTTACGGTATACATTTGTAATTTTAACAAATAAATGTCCTTATTTCTTTATATCGATATCAAATAACGTTAAGTCATTTTTATGATGCAATTACATTTATATTAAGATTAAAACTAAGGAGCTTTTAAAGGTCATTATAAAAAATATTTTTATTCGAAAAAAATGAAGATTAGTACATAATATAAACCACCACAACTTTGTTGTTCTTTTGATACTTTCTCGGTATTTTTTCCTTGCTAGATTTCATTGAGGCAAAATACACTTGTAAAAAATGGTTGCATAAAAAATTGTTTCTGCCTTAGAAAGTGGTGTAACATTAGTTTATTTTTATTCGCATCTCTCCACCCTCTCTTCTACTCTCTAGCCCTCCCCTACTATTAACTGTTCGAACGAAAAACTTTCGAAAACTATACTTACGAACTTTTAAACAGCACCGCTCAAACTATTTGCATATTTAGATTGTGCTTGTTCCACAAAAAGTGCTATCGGTTTTTTAAAGCAGCGTATAAAATTAACAACTTAGAGACTAAAATTTTATAGTTTTCTGTGGAACATTTCAGTTGATTTAAAAGTCTTTACTTTTAACTTGAATTTCTTAGAAAATAATTTTTATAGACTTCGTATACATGTTGAAATACTCCACTGGAGAGTGAATATCTAAGGTTTTTTTAGAATGTATAAAAATAATTGTAGTGCGACAAAAATAGGCTTAAAAAGGATTAATTCTAATAAAATTTACTTTTTGATTTTTTATTAAATTTCGTATAACTTTAAGTTGAATAATTAAGGCCAAAAAGAAAATTTTGCTTAGAAATTAAATGAAACGTATATTTAATTGTAAAAGGAAATAATTGTAAATAAAAAATATAATTTTTAATTTTATGGAATTCAGTGTTTTTGTATTTTTGTTGAATGAGTGGAAGACATAAATAGTATTTCGAGGATAAAACTGTGTCCGTTTTAGATGGATTTTTAACAGTAAACTGGCTTCTAAACCCAGTCTAACTATGTTATTAATGTAATGTTATTAACTGTGTTATAACTATGAGTGCTCCCTTTAAAGTGTTAAAATAACTCTAGGGAGAGATTGTGGTGGTCTCCACCTAAAGACCGATTTCTTGTTAAGGAAATAATGACGTCTCAACGGTCACGTAGTTTCACGTGGGAAAGTGTCAAAGACCGGACAATCCGACGCTTCTGTTCTGCGGCAAGTCAACCTTTGACCTTCTTGTATCCAACCCTAAAAGAAGTGAACGGTGCAGTTTTCATGTCAATTTCCGGCTTCGAAGTCCACCACACAAGTGGTTACAAGGACCAATGGCTGAATAGTGATCCCTGGAACGTCCAAACACAATTGATTCTACGTCACGTGTAGCGTTTGGAGGTGTAACATAGCTTTAAAGAGACGAAAAGGGGAAACTAACATACACACTCTACGCCACTCAAAGACACTTCTAGAGGCTTTACCAGTCTACGACGCTCCAGCACAATCTCTGTAAAAGAATCCCATACTTCATGCAGTAGTGCACCATAGCAAGTTCTTAATACAGACTACAGTATTCATGTTCCCTACTTGACTGGGCCACTAAGTGGTCATGGTTAAAGAATTGCTCTCTTGAATCGTGAGTTCGAGTCCTGGTACTACAAAATACATGAAAACAAAAGCAGAAAAGATATTTTTAAACTCAGATAAAAATAATATAAATCAAATACTTTATTCATCTCGAATAACTAATCCCATTCATTATATGTAAAAAATCGGAATCGCGTATGATTGTAATTTTGGATATACTTTATAGAATGTTCTTTCTCTTTGCAGTACCCGCGGTAAAGTGTCATGGATTTAAGTCCTGATGCCACTGAAGACCCACTGTGTACAACAGTGGTTCCCAAGGGTTTTTCGATATTGTTCAGGGGGTCTGTGTAAAATAAAAATTAATTTAGGGGTTCCTGAATGATGTCAGGGGGTCCACGCATAATTTAATATGAAATAAAAAAAAATTAATCCTATAGGTGCCTATGGGCAAGTTTTGACTATAAAAATGTGTTTGAGGGCAAGTTTTGACTGTAAAAAGGAGTCCATAGTTAAAAAAGTTTGGAAGCCACTAGTGTGTAGAGGGAGCAGAAGCACGATAAATCTGTGTCGTTCCGTTGGTTTGCAGTGGCAGGTAGGAAAGTGTGTGTCTACTCAGGTGTCGTTTTCGTCACTTGACCGAGGCTCAAAATTATGTGCCCGTCACCAAAAGCTCTAGTGTAGCTCTATGGTACGACGTTAATAAAACTCTCAATCCCTCACTCTCTATGTAAATTATTAATTACAAATTGTATATCGAAGTAAATCACTTTTTGTTTGCATTTAATGCTAAATATTAGTAAACTCATTTTTTTTTCAAAACTGGATATTTCGAAGTAGCATTTTAATAAGACGTTAACTGCATTCATGTAGCTATTTTTCTATTGGACTGTGGTAGAAAAACTAAGGAAAAGAAAGGATCTTGGAGCAATCTGTTTATTTAATTTTTATAAAGTTTCTGAGAAACTAAGATTTTGGAATATAAGTAGCTGTTATGTAAGGCTTATGCTTCGTACTTAAATCTTACGTTTCTTCGCAGAAAAAAAAGGAGCTCAACCAAACCTAATTACCGTAATTACTCATATCTAAGCCGCACCCCCAATTCTCAAAAGATTTTTGTGAAAATTGTTGCCATCGATCTTAGCCGCACCCCAAAATTTCTACACGTTTTTTTGGGGGAATTAAAGATCTTGTAAAAGGTTCACCAATATCTGATACTTAAAAATTTTTAATGACAAGTTATAAGAAGTTAATATAACTAATTTATTTTACCAGTACTATAAAAATTTTCAAATACATTAACTTTCAATATAGGCCTATAATTATTCATACCGTCAGAGTATCATGTGGCCGCGGTAGCCGAATAGTCAAGGTATGTGATTGTGGCTAACCTTGTCACGAGTTCGAGCTCAGTACCACTAAAGATACGCCATGTGAAGAAGCGATGCACGCTAAATCTGTCGAGAGCTCAAACGCCTTCCTGTTGTCGTGGTGTGGTAGTTAGGAGAGGGTGGTTCCAGCTCAGTTGTCATCCTCGTCACTTGACCATGGTTCAAAATTACGAGGTCCGTTGCCAAAAGCCCTCGTATCGCTAGCTAGCTGAACAGTGCGACGTTAATATTCTCTCACTCACTCGGAATTGGTGATGAAATCGATATTTTCACAGACGGTGACGTCTACCGTGCCATCCAATGTTTTTGTTATGAAACATGTTTTTAAAAGAATGCAAGTGAATATTATTAAAAACTATTGAACATTTATAAGAAAAATTTATTTCCTGTTGCTATTGCCGATATTTTTTATGTTTAGGTGATTAAAGGAAAGCGTATACAAAAAAAAAACCTACATAAGGAGCAGACAACAATGTTTAGGATAGATCGAATACTGGAGATGGATTGTGAAATAGGATAAGTCATCGAGATGCAAGTGGCTAGAATGGAGAGTCACATTTTTCCTTTTGAAACGCGGTAGAAACTCTTATTTCTCTCATCCAACAAATGTTTTGCCTTCGATTCTAAGTCGCAACCGATTTTCAGTAGCATCCACAATGGAAAAATAGCGCTGGTTAAAATCGAGTAAATACTTATCTGGGACTCAAACGGTTAGGAGGGTCCCGCAATTCTATAGGAGCCCATGTTGAATTACGTAATTTTATGTACATTTTTCTCAGAAACTTCTTGCTACTAATAGATGAAATTTTCACAGTAGGTTATATGTACTATCAATAAGACTTTAATGGAGGGTTTTGTCTTTTTGTTGAAAATTAAAATAATTATGAATTTTTTTAAAAAATGCCAAATTTGTTTCTTTAAAATTTAGTTTAAAAATACATTATCTACAACAGTTCGCTAGATATATCTTATTCTTTCCATTAAAATGTATAAACATGTTAAAAGTAGGCTCACTGAAAATTTGAGGACTCTACATTAATTAGTTTTTGAGAAAAAGGTACATATAAAGGGGAAAATATTGCATTTTGAGAAAACAGGCTTCAAAGTAAGAATTTGTAATTTGTCAATGAGAGTGGCTTCATTTTAAAAAATAAATAAAAATACTTCTAATTATCCTATTTATATATATCATATATCAGTTTAATTAGAAATGTTTGAACTTTAAAAAAAAATGTAAAAAAGTAAAAATGGATAATTTTTTAAAAATTCATGTGCCGGAGCCACTTAAATTACTTTAGCATTACTTAAAAATGATGATGTAGGTTTAAGAAATTTTTCTTCTTAGAATAATATGAATCCTAATAATGACATTTTCAAAATTTTCTAGGAATTGTACCAGGTTGTGTAAAGAAAGCCTGTAAACAGTTTGTTTTTGTCATTTGAATGTATTAGCGTTGAAAATGTGTATACGTGTGATCATTTTGTCTCCTTTTAAATCAGTAATTTTTAGTTTTTGTCAATGAATTTACTTTTTTTTCAAAGCGGTCCTTTCTTATCTAATTTTTACTCCGGTACACATCAGAGTCCCAAATTTTGTACCGACCACCGACGCATCGTTGCAAGAAAAATACATTTTTATAAAGAAAAAAAATCATGTATAAAAGGCGTTGCTGAGTATTAATACTTGATTGAACTTTTTCCTTCGCTTCCTGAAAGTTACTCTGGTGTCAGATTATGGTATCAGCTGCACATGTCGTTGTAATCGCTGAACACCTACAGTGCTTTCTTTACCCCACCCACGCTGCTTGTGGTATTCTTTGGTATTTAAATGTTTTATTGCTGTCAGTAAACATATGTTTAACAACAATATCTTAAATATAGAAAATAAATGGAGTATTATCTCACGAAATTGTATAAAGACAATGCTGATGAAGAAGGCACACAATTTCTTGTATTTGATCTTAATGTGAAGGGGAAGATAATAGTAAATCATAAGTCAAGAAAAAAAATATTTTTAAAAAAACTAAAAAACACGCTTTTATATATATGCTTAATCGAACTAAACAGTACAAAAATAATTCTAAATATAAGAATAAAATGATTAACAAGAAAATTGTGTGTCATTGTGGTAAAAGCGTAGGGTTCTCGATATCAATTGTCATAATTTCTAACTAGTTCTACTACGAAATGCTGAGTTACTGTAAAAATGTAGTACAGTACACAAAGCATCCTGCGCTTTTACCACTAAGACATTATTTTTTTCGTTAATCATTTTATTCATACATTAAGAATTATTTTTTTACTTTTTAGTTCAATTAAAAAAAACATAAAATCGTGTTTTTTGTTATTTTAAACTGTTATTTATTTTTCATTTTTTAGTCCGATCTACAATAAAAGCATGTATTTTTATTCTCTAGAGCAGGAGTGGCGAATTTTTATGGATCAAAGAGCCATTTTTTTTTCTAAAGAAGTGTTTAATGAGGTATAGACGTGTCCTCTAATAATTTTTATAGTGATTATTGGGAAAATAATAAAACTAATTACTAACAACACAAAAACTCTTTATTTATTACGAAAAAATACCTTTTGTGCTCTGTATAGTTGTAAATGTTTTAATTACACATGTAATTCAAATTAAAGTAAACATTAGTATGACTTCTCTCTCTTATGTTGCAGAATGGATAAAAATTAATTTATATTAGAATTGTAACATGTTACTTTAGTAGAATGAATGCCCAATTCGAGTCTTATGCCAATCAGTTTTTAAGCAATTAATTATTTTTGCTGTGGTTCACTTTTTTGACGAGAAGATTTGCGATTTGCTTCAAAATGCCGTTTTACAGACGATATTCTGCATATCACTGTTCCAAAACATAAAACACACACCACTTTTTTTTCGTCGCTTTTACTAATAATACCATATTTCTAGATTCACCAATTTTGAAAAGTTCTCTGTTACACTTACCATCTAACACTTTTTGTTCTTTTGCTGAACTAGCCATGTTAAATAACTGTTAAAAATCGTAAATATAACTCTGATTAACTGTGAATACTGTTGTGCCAATGAAAATGACTAGGCTTTGAGTAGACAAACTTGGCAATACAGGGAATTGTAGTCCACACGAGACATAACCAAGGCATGACAATAACAAATGAATGTGCTCCCCGCAACCAATCACAAGCGTTTGTTTGTAATACTTCATATTGAACTCTGTTATTTTGAAATAAAATGCAAACCATTTTGATCGCTGGCGTGCCCAAAATATTGTGTCACGTGCCATTAGCGGCACGCGTGCCACTGGTTCGCCATCCCTGCTCTAGAGCTTGTGTAGAATATGTCGGTAGCTCACTGGCGTTTTTGTCTGGCGTGCCCGTTTCTGAAATGAGTGGTACGCAGTGGTGTACACAAGGGGGGGGTCCGAACCCCTCAAAGGCCTTGATATTTTTCAGATTGATTATTATTATAAGTATATAGTACGTAAAATTCAATTAAGTATTTGTTATTAGTGATTAATTGTATTAATTAATGCTAATTATTTATTCAATAATTAGCTTTTTACTGTGTTTTGTTCCCCAAACTCAAAAAAATAAAAAAAGGAGCATGATACTAGAATGATGGACTTTCAACCCTGGACCTCCCCTTGAAAAATTTCTGCGTACGCTACTGGTGGTACGCCATGGGATGACTGAAATTACTGTATTCCACCCATAACACGTATTCTGTCTGCATTAACTACTCATAAGGATTCAAGTAACATGGGTCAAGTTTTCGGAAATAATCTGTAGGACTCTCTGTGACAAATCTATACGGAACGTTATCACTAACCTTCTGAGTCGTCTTTTTTAGGGAAATTTAATTCCCTATCTATTTCCAATCAGCTCCAAAAAGAGGACAGGATTCCTTGTTATGCAGATTAGATAAAGTATTTAAGTCAAACGGAATCGTAAAGTTAGAGCAGTAGGAGAGAGAGATTGAAGTAAGAAGTTGTAATAGTGAAATTTAGAAAGATATTATTGGAGATTTCTAGGAGGATAAAATCTCCGAAAAAGCTGAGCTGAACTGCAGTGTGGTAAATATTGATTAAAGTCTCATTTTTATATTAGGAGTGAGATTAAAGTTAAATGTTCAATAGGAACATTATAGAATATAATTCTGGGATCTCTTATCGTGGTAATCTCTGCGTGATCGATATTCTAATTAATTGGATCATTAAATATTTAAGTTAATTTAAAGGAAAGACCCTTATTAAACCTCATAATACTATTTAGATATATTTGTTAATAAGTCTTTGATTCTATTTGGATAAGATAACCAAATAAAGAAAGTTATTTATAAAAATGTCTACTGGCTCTTATATGACCCCTACTTATTCTCGTTCTCAAAGTGAGGTCCAAGGGGACCTTCACATCTCTACCAAAGCTCTTGGCATTTAGTGATGGAAAAAAATGGTCACTATTCCACATTCTTATCAATGAATTTTTCATGTTTAAGGCTTATAAATTCTGATTTGTACTTAAATAAGTATTTTAGCATACTTATAAATTGCTTTCAATTCAAATAATTCCTTCGTGATGCAACTATTTTTTTTGTTTGTTTGTTTTACGATGTGTATTTTCTAAAATTTTTTGTTCAAAATATAATATAGCAGCGTTTTCCCCCATATTTTACTAGTTATGTTTACTCTACATATAGTAAAAACTTTAAATTGTCTCCTAAACCTCAGTAAGCACGAAAATTTATTTTAAATCTTTGTCATAAAATTCCAAATATCTGGACTTCATCCTTATCTTCTTCCTCTCCTTTTCTTAAAATATTTATGCTATAAATGTGTTCCCTAATGCAACAAAAATAAAATTCGCATATTTTACACAGAAAAGGAAAGCATTTTAAAATTTCAGTCATGCTAGAGTTTAAAATATTTATCGCTTTCAGATAAGATGAATAATAGAAATTTAAGAAAACGCGGTCTTCGTTATAATTTGCCATTTAAATAACTTTGGAGATGCAAACGTGTTGTGTAGTCAGTATATAAATTCCTTTTGTTGTGACGTAGAAGTCCCTGATTGGCATAACGCTAAAAAATTCTGTCTCACATATACATGGTAATATATATCCTAAGTTTGTTCCTAATGTGATTCATTTTTTTTTTGTCCATGGCGCTAGGAAATATGTGATGTATTTTTATTTCAGCATAAAATTCTCTTTATACTAGTAATACAGACTCTCATCATAGGAATAATACTCTCCAGTAGCGCACACATGATTTTTTCAAGGGTGGGGGGAGGTCTAGGGTCGAAAGTCCACCATTCTTGTATCATGTTCCTTTAAAATTTGTCAATTTTCGGAAACAAAAAAACAGTAAAAAACTAATTATTGAATAAATAGTTATCATTAATTAATAAAATTAATCATTAATAACAAATTTTGAGTTAAATTTTACGTACTATATACTTAGAATTATAATCCATTGGAAAGAAAAATCAAGTGCTTTTTTGGAGGGGGGTGGGTCCGGACCCTTAGGACACCCCCTTATGTGCGCCACTGATGCTCTCACATAGTAATACAGAGCATTTTTCAATTCCTCCTATTAGCTCACTCTCTCTCTCTCTATAGCCGTTTAGGGCAGCGATGCACGTTAAATCTGTCGAGAGCTGAAACGTCCTCCCGTTGGTGTGGTGTGGTAGTTAGGAGAGGGGGGTACCAGCTCAGGTGTCGTCCACGTCACTTGACCATGGTTCAAAATTACGTGGTCCGTCGCCAAAAGCCCTCGTGTAGCTGAACAGTGCGACGTTAATATTCAATCAATCAATCAATCTCTCTCTATATATATGTAATGATAAAACTTTAGCAGTGCATAATTTGTGGTGGCGAGTGGTTGATTTAAACAATGGCGAACCAAAGGTAGGGCGTGGTCGGTGGTGTAATTTTCTCTTTACGTGGAGCGTAGTTGAGTACGGTATTATCGAAGAGACACTCATGTAAATCGTTATTCTTTTTTATTCACATCTGGAAATACATAAAGATCCAGTAGGGGTTGCATTACACATAAGAAGTGAAAATCATGGTAGAAACTCAGACAAAGACAAACATAGAACGTGCTGCAGCCGGCTGGTTACATGTTGAGGGCAGGCAGACAAAAGAGAGTAATTACACAAGATTTTTTCTTTTATACCAGCAGTGCAAGCGCGTGATTATTACGTAATAGTAGTGATTCTGATTGTTAGTTCTGATTGGATAGAATGTGTGGGACAGGGATTTCGGACTAGCCGATTACGATTAAGATTACAATGTTAATTTTAAACCAAAGAGTTAAAGTTATTTTAAATATTACTGCAAAGAGTTAATAAAAAAGGATACTAGAGGGAATTATTACATATATATTTTGTTCAAATTTTCAATCGTTAATAAAATTCTTTCTATTCATCCATTCAAGTTCAAATACAAGTTTTTAAACTTGTTGCGGACGAGGATGCTGCGGACATTTGATGTTAATACAGTGTTTTCAAATATTTACAGATTAATTAAACTAAAAAATGAATAAATAGTAACAAATAGAAATAATATTCCAACATCATATATAGAATGAAAAATCCTTCCTTGTGTCCCTGTAGCGCAATGAATAGCGCGTTGGACTTCTAGTACAAAGGCTGTCGGTTCCAATCCCACCTAGAATGGCCTAATTTCTGAAAATGTTTTTTTTTACTATAGTATTTTATTAAAATAATTAAATTTAATTAATGAATAAATAGTAACAAACAAACAAAAACGTCCAACACCATATATAGAGAGTAAAATCGCTTTATATTTTGCCGCTTATTGTTGGGATTCTGTCATATATATATATATATATATATATATATATATATATATATTAATGCAACGCCCGGTTAACTTAATGTTAAATTGATTCATTTATTTCGTTATCCATTTTATAATACCCAGGTTCTAATTTGTCATTTGGCGTCACACTATAGTTTACATTTAAACATTAGATCTTTTAAAGACAAATAAAACAGGACACTAAATTAAAAAGCCGTTCTTTAAATTAACACTTAATTTATTTACAAAACATTTAAATTACGTTAATTACTAAAGATATACATGATTACTTAACTGAATTAGGATCTGAGAGAGAGAGAGAGAGGAATCTTGGTGTGCCATCTCGGTCAACCTCGGCAATTTGTCAAAGGGTCGTCAGACCAAAATCGGTGATAAAATTTGTGTCAGAGAGTGTCTAAATTCGTCGTGCAAGCGCTTATATTTCGCGGCGGTTTACCTATGTATTCTGAGAGGACTCTTTCTCGAAACACAATCACCTTTTCTGATTGGTCTGAAGTCAGCGGAGGGATATCTTCCCGCGGTCCATAACTCACCCAAAACGCGGGAAATTCCCAAAAACATCCCATACCATGATGTATTTATGGGTACATTGCCTTCTTCCAGGCGTGGAAATGCGTCACCCTTTTTTCGGTGGGGTGAGAGGCACTCCCAGAAATTCCTCGGCTTGTAAACAACAACAGGGTCTGTATACAAATTACTGTTGTAATCCTTATGGAAAGGCGGCCCCCATCACTCCTCCATAATGCAACGCCCGGTTAACTTAATGTTAAATTGATTCATTTATTTCGTTATCCATTTTATAATACCCAGGTTCTAATTTGTCATTTGGCGTCACACTATAGTTTACATTTAAACATTAGATCTTTTAAAGACAAATAAAACAGGACACTAAATTAAAAAGCCGTTCTTTAAATTAACACTTAATTTATTTACAAAACATTTAAATTACGTTAATTACTAAAGATATACATGATTACTTAACTGAATTAGGATCTGAGAGAGAGAGAGAGAGGAATCTTGGTGTGCCATCTCGGTCAACCTCGGCAATTTGTCAAAGGGTCGTCAGACCAAAATCGGTGATAAAATTTGTGTCAGAGAGTGTCTAAATTCGTCGTGCAAGCGCTTATATTTCGCGGCGGTTTACCTATGTATTCTGGAGAGGACTCTTTCTCGAAACACAATCACCTTTTCTGATTGGTCTGAAGTCAGCGGAGGGATATCTTCCCGCGGTCCATAACTCACCCAAAACGCGGGAAATTCCCAAAAAACATCCCATACCATGATGTATTTATGGGTACATTGCCTTCTTCCAGGCGTGGGAAATGCGTCACCCTTTTTCGGTGGGGTGAGAGGCACTCCCAGAAATTCCTCGGCTTGTAAACAACAACAGGGTCTGTATACAAATTACTGTTGTAATCCTTATGGAAAGGCGGCCCCCCATCAATATATAATCCAATATAAAAGAATTTTTTCAATATATAATCATATACATATACATACACATATATATAAATTTATACACACATATACATATGCATATAAACAAAAATATAAAAATAATCATATAGTTATATACCTAAGATAACTAAAAGTAGGAAGGAGGCACATAGTATAAAGACAAATTCCTGGCCTTCGGAACCAGGATTGCAGGTTTAAACAAGTTTTGCGGCGCCAACCTTCACCTGTAATTTGTCATACTATGTACCAAGAGGAAAGGAAAGAGTTATATATGTGTAGAATTTAAATATTAAATCATTAAACTAAAGAACATATAAACATAAATATAACCTACTAAAACGGATTTATAACGATGGCCAAGAGTGCAGTATCGTATTCCCGCCAAATAGGGAGAGCAGAACCGCATAAAGTTAAATGCGATACGATATAAGAAACGATTAATTGCGATACGATATACGATAATAAGAAATATATATATATATACTTTTAAAAAATCATAAAAATAAAAATAAAAATCATAAAATTAGCGTAAAATATATAGAAACTCAGAAAAATATATGTATTAAAATTTTTTTTTAAAAAAAGCATGTGGCACCATCTATTTAATAATTGTAGGATAAATTAGATATTGTCTAAATTTAAAAAAAACATTACAAAACATAATAACAGTAAATAATTACATTCATACAAATTGTATTATAAAAAAACATTATAAATATAATTACAAAGAAAATTAGCAGGGTATATATCCAGGTTCAATACAGTGATTAAAAATTTTTTTAAGATTTAAAAAAATATTATCTTTATCGCTAATACTTTATTGCGATAAATATAGTTAAAAATAATATTTCTATATATAGATATTAATAAATTAGAATTCCAGTAAGGCACTTTGATGATATTAAAATTAAAGGCATCTCTTTTATCATAAATATTAGTATCTAGTTTCAAATCCTTAATATACAGTGATGCATCTAGGTAATTTGTTTTGATTGGTATATATATATATATATATATATATATATATATATATATATATATATATATATATATATATGTTAAGTGTACCTATTGAATGAAAAGTAACTAAAATAAAATTTTCCTTTGTTGACCTGAGTAGGAATTGAATTACATTTTCTTTTTGTATTTCTTGCTTATATGAAGCATAGTAATACAGAAATTAGTCTAGAAAATTAGTAAAGAAAAGCTAGCCTTATATATATTATGGAATAAGTATATAAAACTCTAATATTTGAATAAAATTAAAAAAAAGAAATAAAAAGAAGATATATAAATCATAAAGATTCATATGTTAATCAAACAAGCATTTCCAAGCAATTTTTTAATTAAAACTTTTAATTTTTCTGTTGAACTATTAATATTGACAAAAATATTTTTAATTAGAAAATTAATACATTTTATCTCTGGAACATTATAAGTAGTAGAATCATATATTAATTACAAATACACTATTTGAGCCTGAAGAACACAGCTCATATGGCCACAATTTGGTTTCGTTAGAAGAAATGAACTAGATCACCTACAACATTATTTGTTTTTACGATTTCCATAAAATAAAACAAATGAAATTACATAAAATTTGCTTTAAACTTTCTTATAATATGCTTAATGTTATCGCAGATTAGCTGACCTGATACACATTAAATCTATCGAGGCTCGAAGACACGATATTGTTTGGACCAGATCAAGTAGTTCAAAATTACACGGGCTATTTTCCATAACATTTTCGCTGCTTCTCAGAAAGAAGTTAAAAAAAATAATTAAGCAATAAAAGTAAATTGCACAGAGGAAATATAACTATCGTATGTTTATGAAACAGAAAGGAAATCAATATGTATTCAAGGTATCAAAGTATCTAAATGAAATGCATTCTATTTTTTCACTGTAGATAGAACTTTCACACTAGCTATATATTATGTCATAATTTTATATAAATTCAATTTGAAGAAATATCCTGCAGTAATGCAAATATAATTGCATTGCCTTTCCGAAGAAATATACCCAGTCAGACAATATCTGAAAATTTGAATTATAAATCACCACGCTTAAAAATAATGCTTGTGTGGATGGTGCGTCAGATTTCTGAGTAGTCGTCATTTTTTTTTACGAAGACAGCAAATAATAGAGCATTCTTCGATGACATTTCAGCATCTACTTTCAATTTATTTTCAAAAGCAGTACCAGACTCTGCATTGAGCAATACTTTTGTATTCTTTTATATCCGATTTTGCATATATTTTTAACATATCTTAGTAAAATTTAATGCATTCTGTCATTTCAATATTGCTTGTTTGATAAAAAGAATAAATATAATGATACCCCCATCTAAGCGTATATTGTAAGAAATTGCGAAAATATTTAGTTAAATGTTTTTCAAAAGTTCGAGATTAAATTTAGATTAAAAAGGAATTAAAGACTATCAACGCAGGCACTGGTTTAAACATTTGGTGCGTGCTACCATAAAAAATATTAATCACTACGACAATTTTCTAATTACACTATTCGCCAAGCCCGCCTATCGCCAAGTCTGGTAACGTAATATAATTTCTATACATTTCGTTGCTACAAACACCATTCAAAACTGCAATCCATTGAATCCCCACCCCCATGCACGGTAACAGCTTATATCGCCTAATGTTCAATTAAATCTGAAATGTGTGATCTTACAAGCAATTAACTAATCTTTCATTAACACTTAATTCTGCATTTTTTTCCCCTTTCGTATTCCCGAATATCAATTATTGAGTCATCCATAACATCTCGAAAATGAACTCTTTTTAACGAGAAAAGGAGCCAACTTGTCATAACGGCTTTCGGGAACTACGCAAAGTGTTTATCCTACCTCATTAATTAACAGCGCCAAGCGCTTTTTGGCGCAGGATCCCTTCTCTAATAGATGACCCTCGTAATCTAGTATTAACGGGTGGAAGCGTATGGTTATGGATGTTTTAATTTTCCCTTACCAGACAAGTCGTGGTGTAGAAGGAATGGGGGTTTACAGAGTTTTCAGTTCTCCCGCTCGCTCGTCTGCGGCAGGTGTGATAAGAGGGTGGTCGTTAGTCACGTGATATGGAGTGAGTGGGCGAGTGAGAAAGGGGGGTGTCTGGGACGATTTGTTTTTGTTTGGAGTGAAGTTTGTCCGCGAGTTCTGCGTCTGGGTGGTTATAAATTGGTGTTGGACTGACCTTGAGGAATGAATGAATTTAATTTCTGAAAGTTTAAATATCAAGGGAAAATAATAGTGTAGAATAGTTAATACTTTACGTGTGTATCTAAAATAGCAATTAGTTTTGTATAATTTAATTCACTCAAGGAGATCAACAGTTATGAATTTTAATATTATAGTATTTGTATTCAAAAACAAAGCTAAACCCCGTCACATCCCTTCTTAAGATTACTGGTTTTGTATGAGGTACACAGTTTAAATTGAATCTACTTTCCGTAAGTCGCTATGATGATTAGGAGTTACTGTCAGGGACGTGTGTAGTCATGGGTCAATTGGGCCCAGGGCCTCACCCTCTATGGGGCCTCGTTTCGTTCTCCACTCTCCTATTAAGATCATGATCCAGGTAATTTTGATGGTGAATTTCAAACTGCATGTAAACTGGCAATAGCGGTAAGATTGTATTGTTATGTCATGACCGTTGTCCATGTCTAATCCCAGGCCTAACACCATAAGGCCTAATCACCTAGGCCATGAACAATCATTCAAATCCTTCAGTCGAAATGCGGTCATCAGTCAAACCAGTTTGTGCCTACTTTTTTGAGATTGTGAGTCGTGTGCATTTCTTTCAAATTACCGTTTGAACGAAAAAACATGCTATTTACTGTCTCCTTTTAAAGATATCCGGTTGGGCCTATTTTTGCATAGATACCCAGAGCCTCAAAAATCTTACAATTTCTCTGAGCCCAGGGACTTAAAGAGTCTTAAGATATCCCTGGTTAGTACCTTAAGGCAGTGATCCGCAACCCCCGGTCCGCAGATCAAATGGTGCCGGGCCGCCTAAAGAACATTGTTGCCATTTTATTTAAAGTGGTGCATTTCTCTTGGATTTGCGCAACTTTCCACGGAAATCACTTTATATTCCACGTTAAATCACTTTTATTCATTTTTGGTGTAAATACATTTATTCTGAAGGCATATTTAAATGTAACTAAATTAAAATTGTTAAATCAAAACAATCTAAAATATAAACAATCAACGTGTCCTATCCTCAGCGGGCCGTGGTAAAATTAGCAAACGTTGACCGGTCCGCAGCGATAAAAAGCTTGCCTTAAGGTATCCGACTACGTTCGGAACCGTGATTTTGCAAAAGTGTATAAATGGGTAATACTTATGATATTTAGTGTCCTTTAGATTAAAAAATGTATGTAAAATTATTTTAAGAATATTATTACAGTAAACAATTATTTAAGTACAATATTTTGACTAAAAATGAACATAGAATGACCCATTTTCAAAATATTTTCCTTTTGTGAAAATTGCTTCTATTATAATAATATTTTGCCTGTATATAGCTCGGACCTTTCTACAGAGGCCCAACTAGAATTTTTGGAATATATAACTTAGAAGTGGGTTTATCCATATTTTACGACAATAGAGGAAACAATTTTAAGAAAAAAAAACACGCGCCGATAATTATTTCAATGGGTGGTCACTGAAAATAGTGTGAATTTTTCAAAAATCTTAGTTCGGACTCTCTGGAGAAGGGTTTACTTTATATAAGCGAAATATTATTATTTTAGAAGCGTTTTTTATAAAAGGAGAACATTTTTTGAAAAAAATTATTCTAAGTTAATTTTTTGCCAAAATATTGTATTTAAATAATTTGTTTTTGTCAAAATGTCCTTAAAAAAATTATACATGTATTCTAATCTACGTGACACTAAATATGATGGAAATTATCCATTTATGAGTTTTTTTAAAATGTCAGTTCTGAACGTTGCCGGATACCTTAAATTGAATAAGGTTTCAAGCTAAGAATGTTAAAGCTTATAGAAGTTTGTAATGCAAATTGAGAAGCGTCCTTATTGTCTGACTGAGGATCTAAAATTTGCACTCTTATTACCACCAAAATCCTTTTAGTGTATGGGTATATATATATGTAGCATGCAGCCAAAACCAAGCAGTCTTCGCGCGCAGGCGCAGCTAAAACACGAACTGAAACTTGAACTAGTAGAAGAGAAACAAAAACTCTTGGACATTAGAGCAGAATTAGAGAGAGAAAGGAGAACGCGAGAGGTGCGCGAGCAGGCGTTACCTTCTGAATATCATCATCAAACTTATCTGTAAAAACAACTACCTTTTAATTAATTTTTGTTAAAGTTTTAAAATAAATGTGAAGTAAGACAAACACGTCTTGGACCCCTTGTTGTCTCCCACAAATTATGGGGGCTCGGCCGCGATCGATAAAATTTCGATTTTGAACCAAAGTCTGGACAATGAACAAAAGCGTCCGTGAGGAGACGCTCCGCCATTTTTCGAAAACTTCGTTCAACCTGTGTAGAGGTTTGAACCCAGCATAAATATTCAACCTGTGTAGAGGTTTGAACTCAGCATGAATACTCCGCCTGTGTAGAGGCCGGGATTGAAAAAGATTTCGATTTTGATCAAAGTTTGGAACATGAACAAAAGCCGTCCGTGGAGGAGACGCGCCGCCATTTTTCGGAAACTTCGTTCAACCTGTGTAGAGGTTGAATTTTTCAACTTCATTCCGCCTGTGTAGAGGTCGGAACAAATAACAATATAACCTGTGTAGAGGTGTATTTTTCAACGAACCATCGACAAATATTCCACCTGTGTAGAGGTTGGATCCACTCACTAACACCTGCGGAGAGGTGTCAATTCGAACAATTTCAACTATATTACCTGCGAAGAGGTGAGATCTGTGAAATCGAAATTTTCTTCATTGGATACATCGTACGTGCGAGCAACAAGGGAGCCAGAAAAAAAAAAAAGGTAAAACCTTCCCATATTTTTCTAAAATGTATAAAAACGCTCTTAAAGAGGATCTCATAAGAGTTGTTGAGAATCTAGACGGTACTGTGGAGAGCACGGACACTATAGTTAAACTAAAGACTAAAATTGAGAACAGTAGTACATTTGAAAGTGATCCAGATTTCGTTAAAACTTTAATTCAAAACTGTATAGATGAGAGAGTATCGCAAAACGAAAGAGAAGTAACTTTAGAAGAACAAAAAATTGAGCTCGCGAAACTTCAGTTAGCTCAGTTAGAAAAAGAAATCGAACTTCAAACGGCTAAAAATTAAGCATTAAGTTTAAATCCTGCAGCTAAAGTCAAAGATAAACAGTTCGAAACTAACATAGAAAATATGATAAAAAGTATAAAAACTTTATCTCTTCCTGTTCCCACCAGATCTGAAAATTTTAATCTGTTCTTTCAATCATTAGAACGCGCATTTTTAACCAAGAAAATAAATGATGAATATAAATCTGAAATTTTAATAAATCTTCTGGGCGAAAGAGCTCATAACGTCTTACTGTATATTAAAGAAGAGGAATTAAATGACTATGAAAAACTAAAATCTATAGTACTCAGAGAATTCCAATTAACCCCTCGCGAGTGTTTAAACTCATTTAAAAATGCTGTAAAATCATCAGGCGAGACATACATCCAATTTGCTGCAAGATTGACGGCAAACTTCCAATATTATTGTTCGTTAAGAAAAGTTAATTCCTTTGAATCTCTATGTGATCTTAAAATTTCTGATAAATTATTTGAAACTTTAAATAAGGAAACTGCAACTCATATTGGCATTCGAGAAGCAGAAGATTGGTTCAGGCCTATTGATTTAGCTAAAGAGTTTGATATTTATTTTTCATCTAAAAACGGATCACGTAAAGAAATTCCTATTACTTATGGATATACCCAAGACCCCTTTAAAAATAGATCACAAAACTTTAAACCAAAGATTAAAGAGAACGATCCCCAATATCTTGAAAGAGAAAATAAAAATTGCTATATATGCGGTGATTCATCTCATTGCGCAAGAGACTGTGAGAAGCGTTTTAAACCTAAAGAATCTAACAGCCACATCCATAATAAAATAAACGTGAATACTTTGAAAGTCGAGAGCGAAAAACAAAATAGCGATGAATTCTCAAATCTTCAATACGTAAGCATTTTTGTGGAAAATCAGCCCGTAACAGCCTTGATCGATTCAGGTTGCCAGATCCCAGTTTTAAATTCCTCACTAATTAGAGTGCAAACACCTCCCGAAGAAATCATAACATTAAGTTCATGTTTTGGCGAACAGCGTATGGTAGAAGTTAAACCCATAAATATTTCTCTTAATCAACACTCTACTAGCTTAAGTGTGCGAACGGCAATATCACCGACCTTGACCGAAGAATTTATTATACATCCCAGTGTATATTCTGAAATAGAGAAACTAGGCCACGCAAAGAGCGATGTTTTATTGAATGAAAGTGAATCCTCTTTAGGTGCTCATGCTTGTGTTCATTTTAATTCAAATGTTTCTGTTTCAAATGTGATAGAAAACTCTAGTTATGATTTGTCACATGTTAAAAACTTTAATACTAGAAATGATTCGAGTTCTCTAATTAAGGATTATAAATGTAATAAAATTAAGAGTACTAAGTTAAAATTGAGTATTGTAAGAGAAAAATGTTCTGATATAGTATTGTGTAAGAAAGCCAATGTTGCCATGAAAACGAGTTCCGTGGAATTTATCTCCCACTCACCTAACCCTTTACCTATGAAGAGTAAACATCATCGGTTTGTGTTGCTCCGAAGGATCTTTGAGCCTTGGCAGTGGAAGCGAAGGAAAAAGAGAAATCGTTTTGAACAGACGTCCAGAACTCTACAGAGGAAAATATCGATGCGTTCAACCAAAGATCAACTTGTTAAAAAAGACGTTCTTATGCCTGTGAAACAATGTTTTCCTGTGGAACCTTCCGGATGTCGAAGAGGTGCCTTCACATGATGGAGAAACTGTCTAGTTCAGAAAAAAAAATTATGATATGTTAAATTTTTGTATATTTGTCGTATAGTCCTTGTCTGTTCCGTTCTTTTTTTTGTATGTTTCAGATTCTCCTCTGGTCTCCATGGAAATACCGCTGCGGACAGCGTACGGTCAGAATGGCCGTTGTAGCATGCAGCCAAAACCAAGCAGTCTTCGCGCGCAGACGCAGCTAAAACACGAACTGAAACTTGAACTAGTAGAAGAGAAACAAAAACTCTTGGACATTAGAGCAGAATTAGAGAGAGAAAGGAGAACGCGAGAGGTGCGCGAGCAGGTGTTACCTTCTGAATATCATCGTCAAACTTATCTGTAAAAACAACTACCTTTTTAATTAATTTTTGTTAAAGTTTTAAAATAAATGTGAAGTAAGACAAACACGTCTTGGACCCCTTGTTGTCTCCCACATATATATATATATATATATATATATTTATGCGTGTGTGTGTGTATGCATGTATGTTTGTTTGTGCATGTAACATCTTAAAATAATATTAATTCAAATTCTAATCTACCTATTTTCTTTATGTATCTTTATGATGAATACCATTTTTTTCATGCCAGTCTCATTTTATTCTCACGTTAAAAGGATGAAACTTTGTGTTTTAATTTATTTTCTATTCCTAATAAAAATAATTTTTACCAGTGATTTGATGACGCCTATTATTTTATTAAATCTTCCTACATAGTTTTCTCAAATAATTATTATTTCCCTTCACTTAAGCACATGATTAAAATACCTATTATTTTTCATAACGTGTTTCCCTAACTGAGAGTATGCGGGGATTCATCTGTCTCTTCTCGATGTGTACATGTTGAGAGCGGATGCATAATCTCATACTCACCAATGTTTGCAATATGTTAAAAAATCCATTTTTTTATCGGTCATTTGTCTTGTCATGACCACACCAAAGTAATGCATTCATTACGTTCTGTAAGTCAGAGTAATGTAAATCAGAGGTTTGACAACATGGTGGTCCGCGGACCAGAATGGTCCCCGAGAAAATTTCGCTGGTCTCCAGAAAAATGTGGAATATAGTCACTCAGCCTGTTGAGTTATGTTTTAAGATCGATTGAAACATAATTCAATTCATAACAATACATGAAAAGTTATAAAAACGCTACTTAATAGAATAACGTCCCGGCATATAAGTCGTACTGCTGTAGCTGCATTATTATATATGAATGATAGATCCGTGTGCAGCTAAAATTCAGGATAATAATTTAAGCATGCATCTAAAAGAAAGCCTCATCGAAACTCTCAAATTAAAATTTTATTCATCCTTATCAAGACCTCAGTTTTAGCTTTTCATAAAAAGTGAATATCTTTTCTTAGTAAACAGGCATTGAGAATTTCGACTGAATTATTCATAACTTATTTATGTGAAAAGGCATTTTCATGTTACAGCCATCAAACATAGTACCGATCTCAGCTTGAAATAAATGCAGCTCTTCGTCTTGCAGTAACAACATTGGATCCAAATATCCGTAATCTTATTTTAATTAAGCAGGAACATCCATCACTCTAGGAATGTATAATGCTAAAAGTTTGATACACTTAAACAATTTCTAAATAGTTTTGTTTTTATAGTTTCTGTTCATTTTATTTATTTTATTATGGTTTATTAATAAAGCTTTCATAATTTGGTTACAATTAATAGTTTCATTTTATTAATTAGGTACATTTAATGTGTTCTTATATCACATTTTTTATAAATATATTTAACACTTAAAAATACTTTTAGTAGCCCATGGGGTTTAAATTATGAATTTACTGGTCTGTGAGATCAAAAAGTTGGGCGACCGCTGCTGTAAGTCATAAAAATCGAGGAGACATTTATTATATGTGAAAACTATATTAACGTAAAATATTATTTGTTCAAGTTCTTCCAGTTTCTGGAATATGTATTTCTCGAATCCAGTCTCGAATATGTTTAGCTCATTTCGGGCTCTGGTTGCAGCAGATCGCACTGGGGAATCGAAATTTATAATCAGAAAACCTGGTTAAGTCCAGCTTATCCGGGTCCTTTTATGCCTTTTCGAGCCCCGGGGCCCTGATCACCCACCCCAAGCGCCCAACGAATAAACCAGCACTGTTTGAGTAAGAATACTAAACTGCATGCAGCATGACATTTATTATCCCTCATAACTCGTACTCCAATATATTCCCTTCATTCAATAGCACAATTTAAAACTACTCTACGAATTTTTTAAATTTTATTTTTAAATAATAGTACATTTTACAGAAAACAATTATGTATTTCAAATTTTAAATGGCAGTTTAATATTCACATATACATGAGAAAGGGGGACAAATGGTTAACACTCTTAATTACTAAAAATTTAGGAATGTTTGTGTGGTTTTTTTGTATAATATAAACATAAATATTAAAATTTTTTACACTTCAATTAAAGAATTTACAAGCAAAATTAAAAGTTTTAACGTGTCTCTTAAGGTATTTTAAATCTTAAGGAAGGAAACCCTGAGATGTGAAACACAACTTCCCTACATCCGCACCACAAGCAGATAAATGTTGTGATGTATCACCTCCCCTCCACGGCGAATTTTAGATAAATCATGACTCGAACATTCGTATCTACTGAAACATGGTCATTAGTGACTATTTGAGACATCGCAATTCTAAACCACGGTAAATGAGGAATACGATACCTTAGCTATTACTCTGCCAACTCCTAGACCCCCGTGGGACTTAGAAACCTTAACAAATTTATGTGCATCGACCCCTCTGCGTGGAGGAGTTTAGAAAGATGAGAAGAAAGCGAGAACCCTTGGTTACTCATATGTTACTCCTGCAACTGGCGGATCCTGCCGAGTGCAGTACCGCACGCGAGCCGCCAAAATAAGAGTCGACCCTGAATCGCTTTCCTATTAATCAAGCACCTTTTGATTTTTATTTTTTAAAAGTTTTATATCTCGAATAACGAGTGAAAAGATTCATAATGATAAAAAATCATGTGCTTTTTTAAATTCGTAAATTATTTTTGAATAATTTGTTTGACAAAAGCTCTCAGTGTATTTGTTTGTACCGTATTTATATACAGTCGAACCTCTATATAACGAACCTCTGTATTGCGAATTTTTCTATATAACGAACTTTTTTTCTGGAACCGAGAACATTTAACGATTTTCTTCGTAAAATAACCTCTCTATAGCGAAGTGCATTTTCTAGAAAACAAACTTTTGCGCTTGTGACTCAATTTTTTTTCTCCTTATTTAAATCTGTTTCTGGACATTTCAAGTTATTATCACTTTTAAAACATTTTCTGGTGGTGTAATAAATTTTGAACTGGTTTTCATTAGGTGCCTAATTCACTGAGAGCAATAGAATTCTGAGCGTTTCATCCAAGAAGTGAAACATTTGACCCCCATTGTCCAGTTCACTGGAAACATCTTCGATATCCACTTTCACACTCTCAATGGAGTTGTCTCGTGTCCTTAAACTAGTCTCCTTTCATTTTTAGTGTTGATCAGCCGTACTGATAACTTTGTTTCTTGTAGCTCGAAAATTTTAAAACGTAAGAGTTTGAGCATCATAGAAATACATTTAATTTTTCAGGAGGTAGATAAGGCGCCAAGAAACTTTCCTTGCAATTTTTTCTTTTTTTATAGTTAAGATTTATAAAATAAATATATATTAATTTACAAAGAAATATAAATAATTACTTTTTTAATATATAGTGTTTACGAAATTAAAATTTGTTTTATGTGGTTTGGGAAGTATATTGAAATGTAAACCTCCATATAACGAACTGTTTTTCAGGATTTAGTGACTTCGTTATATATAAGTCCGACTTTATATGCAAACTTTCAAAACTATTAGAAGCTTATTTTTTCAGAAATATTCCTGTAGTGTTGAAATTTTCACTTTTGAGAAATCACGATTGAAAGATTAATATATATATATATATATTAAACATGCAGAAACTAATAAAATATAATTTGGAATGCTAAAATATTTGTAATTTGTCTGGTGTTTAAATTATTTCTGCTTTTAAATTTTATTTTCTTACAAAAAAACTAAACTTTTTGATTGATTATCATGAGAGAAGATCCTCAAGGACTTTGTTACAAAGTGTTCGTTGATATTATTATTCTTTTCAATTAAAGCAATTCAGCTATATTTGCTTACTCAAGTAATGGACAATTTTTGTAAATCCTTAACATTTACAAATCATTCAAATTTCTGACAAATGCAATTAACATAATGAAAAAAATTATTATCCTCAAAATCATTACAAAGAGAACGGCAAACTATATTTGCATTGCTTTCCTTTAAAATGATTTGCCATTTAAAGGAAAGCTACAAAGAGAGGTATATAAGCCATGATATATATGTATTTATTACTTGCAGTTCTAAATTAATTTAAATGAATTGTGGCGTCAGAATTTCATAGGAGTAAAACATGTTAATCTTTGTTTATGACATAACCCCATTAAAACATTAGCGTATTACTGAGTAGACAGATGTAATTAATTCTAGTAGAATTTTAACGCTCCAGTTAATATTTGTCATTATGTGACACAATATTTTTGCATGATGAAAACTAGTAAATTTCTTTTACTGTATATGGCTCATCAATCTTCATTTTAAAAATAGATATTAAGAAATATATTTATTTATCTCACACACATAAAATATATTCATAACCATATTTATTTCAGCATATAATTGTTTGGTTGATCCTATCGTTAAGATTGGAGAAAGCTATAAAATGTATTCACAATTAAAAAAAAATCGATTTTCGAAATTATACTTGTTTTTGATTTTACTGGTTGGGGAAAAATGTTCACTTTCAATTACTGTTGACGTATGAAATTCTTTTATTCTATATTTGAAGAATTTAAATTTAAAACCCCCTGGAAAAATTACTAAGATGAAGATCATCAAAAACGAATTGTGAAAATAATGCTCTTGAATTTAGAATTTTTAAAGATCTTAAGGTATCCGACTACGTTCGGAACAGTGATTTTTAAAAAGCGCATAAATGGATAATTTTCATGATATTTAGTTTCACTCAGATTAGAATACATGCATAAAATTGTTTTAAGGACATTTTGATAAAAAAAATATTTAAATATAATATTTTGGCAAAAAATTAACTTAGAATAATCTTTTTCCCAAATGTTCTCCTTTTGTGAAAAATGGTTCTATTATAATAATATTTTGCCTGTATATATCTCAGACCTCTCTACAGAGGCTCAACTAGAATTTTAAAAACTTCACGTTATTTTCAGAGTTACCACCAATTGAAATAATTATTCGCGCTTTTTTCTTAAAATTTCTCCCCTCTGTTGTCGTAAAATATGAATAAACCCACTTATAAGTTATGTATTTCAAAAATTCTAGTTGAGTCTCTGAACAGAGGTTTGAACTATATACAGGCAAAATATTATACCCATAGAAGCATTTTTCACAAAAGGAGAACATTTGGAAAAAAGATTATTCTATGTTAATTTTTTGCCAAAATATCGTATTTAAATAAATTTTTTTTGTCAAAATGACCTTAAAATAATTTTATGCATATATTCTAATCTAAGTGATACTAAATATCATGAAAATTATCCTTTTATGCGCTTTTGAAAATCACGGTTCCGAACGTAGTCGGATAACTTAGTTAAAAAAAATAAAATTGTTAGTTTTTGCTTTTTTAACCTTAAAAGTCTCTTTACACTGATTTATCTTAATGCAAACATTAAAGATTTTTCAAAGCAAAATAACACGTTTTTATAGTAAATGAAAATTGTTTCATGATATATCAATATCTTCCACACAGTTTTAGAAATTAATTGTATAAATATATTCTGTTTTTATGCGCAATTTTTAAAGAAAAATTAATTTTGGTAATATTAATTGAAATTTATATTTTTATATTTGATATGAATATTTATCTTTTTAAGTAAAAAAAATTGCTTGAAACAACAGTTCAAAATATAAGGAAAATCATGAGTTATGATTCCGAAATGCTAAATAAGGTTTTGTAAAAAACAAATAGTTTTTTTTTTTTTTTTTTTGTATTCTGAGATGAATACTGGAAAAACAGAATTTTAATAAATTATCCTTTTTTACGTTTATGTATACTTTCTTCATAAACACAAGAAAATTATAAGGTTGAAAAGTTAATAACATGAAAAAGTTTTTCAAAGCGCAAAATAACACGTTTTTATAGTAAATCAAAATGGTTTCCTGATGCAAACATCTTTGACGCAGTTTTAGAAATTAATTGTATAGATATAATCCCTTTTTTATGCACTATTTTTAAAGAAAAATTAATTTTGGTAATATTGAAATTTATATTTTTATATTTGATTTAACTATTTATCTTTTCAAATAAAAAAAATTGCTTTAAACGTCTTCCAAAATATAGGGAAGTCATGAGTTATAATTCCGAAATTCTAAATAAGGTTTTGTGTAAGACAAGCATCTTTTTTTTTCTGTACTCTGAGATGAATGCTGGGAAAATTGAATTTTAATAAATTATCCTTTTCTAATTCCTACTATTAGCTCACACTCTCTATATATTTATCTTCGTGGAATTTTCAATCGTTAATAAAATACGTTTTAAAGCGCTCAATTGAGCTGAAATTTTATGTACACGTTTATTTTGGATGACAATACAGTAATTTAATCATAACTATTAAAATTAATTGATTAAAACTAATTATTCAAGGAATTACAAATACAGCCACGTTGGCATGATTTTTGGAAACTTAGTGACCATTTTGGCGACTTGTGTCAAAACTTGAAAAGGTTTTTTTCTTAGATTTCAAAGTGCTCATTTGAGCTGAAATTTTCTATACACTATTGTTTTAGGTAAAAATACGATTTTTTATTTTAAATTAATTAAAAATAATTGTCTGAAACCAATTATTTAAAAAATTATATATACAGCCGCATTGGTTTTATTTTTAGCGACTTGGGTCAAAATTTTAAAAGATTTTGTTCTCACGTTTTACAGCATTTAGTTGAACTGAAATTTTATATACACGATTGTTTTGGATGACAATACGATTCTTTAACTATAATTAATAAAAATTAATTATCACTTAATGTTGTGATTATGTCATATGTATATACATATTTATATTAATTGTAACTATTCAACAAAAATACGCTAAAATAAATTTTTCTTTGTCGATCTAAGTATAAATTGACTTATTTTTTTATTACTTGTTTACGTTTACGTATACTTTCTTCATAAGCACAAGAAAAATAACAAAACTTGAAGGGCGAATAAATTACGAATAACTTTACATTTTGAGTAATTTTAAGAATCTGTAATATTCTCAGACGGCATTAAACCATTCGAAATATGATGATTTAATTTTCATTAATAAAGTAATCCAATAAAAGACATGTAATGTGATTGTTATCTTTGTCAATATCTTTTATTTCAGAGAAATGCGAAGTAGGTACATCAAATTCAATCGTTGATAACTAAGAAAATAGTGCGTTGGTGTTTAAATTAATGAAAGTCTGTGATAATAAAGATTGTTTAGAGCCTAGAGGGAATTGACTGTCACCGAAATGTTGAAGGGTTCAGGTTGCAAGTAGATAATAAATGTGAAAGGTTAAGTTGTGTCTCAGTATGATCAAATTATTTTATTTCTTATCATAGGATAAGTAATAAAGCAGAAGTTAGTTATGATATTAATGTGAACTAACTTTCTCAAAATTGAGTGAGTTATTTTTACTCTATATCAGTGGTGCTAGTTTTACATTTATTAAATATGGCAATCATGTATGTTTGGCATATTCCTTAAATATTTATTATACGCTTTATATATATATATATATATATATATATATATACCGGGTGTTTCTAGATGAATATATATGAATGGTGTTTTTTTAGAGGTATAGAACTTTAAATTGCAATAAAACAACGATGTATTCGATTGACATGAATTTTTTTTATTCGAAAGAAAATCTTGTGGCATTACATTTTAAATATGATTCCTGGCATATGACTGCCACGGATGGCTCGGATGTAGTCCAATCTGGACGTCCAATTTTCGATGACTTTTTCCAACTTTTGTGGCCGTATATCGGCAATAATGTCGTCTTCCAAATGGTCAAGCGTTTGTGGCTTATCCGCATAGACCAATGACCTTACATAGCTCTACAGAAAATAGTCTAGCGGTGTTAAATCACAAGATATTGGAGGCCAATTCACAGGTCCAAAACGTGAAATTAGGTGGTCACCAAACGTGTCTTTCAAAAAATCGATGGTGGCACGAGCTGTGTGACATGTTGCGCCGTCTTGTTGGAACCACAGCTCCTGGACATCATGATTGTTCAATTCAGGAATGAAAAAGTTAGTAATCATGGCTATATACCGATCACCAGTGACTGTAACGTTGTGGCCTTCATCGTTTTTGAAGAAGGATTCCACCAGCCCATAAAGCGCACCAAACAGTCCGTTTTTCTGGATGTAACGGTGTTTCGACATACACTTGTGGATTAGCTTCACTCCAAATGCGGCAGTTTTGTTTGTTGACGTAGCCATTCAACCAGAAGTGCGCTTCATCGCTAAACAAAATTCGCTTATGAAAATCGGGAACAACGGCAATCTCGTTTTGGGCCCATTCGACGAATCTAAAAGCGTTGTTCAGGCGTGAGTCTATTCATGATGAATTGCCAAACCAAACCGAGAATAAATCACTTGACAGCTGTTAAATCGATCGCCGTCTTGGAAAGTAATGCCAACTTAAACTTCTATACCTGAAAAAAAAACACTCTTTATATACATTATACACGTTATATATCGTTATTATTTGACATACACTTAAATGCAATTATTAATGGTTAGGTTTCTCTAGAGGACATTATAATTTGTAATGTTTCTAACCTTCCAGGACTTTCGTGGATAAGAAATTGTTAGTTACCCGCCTAACGGGAGTTAATTGTAATTTTAAACACTTGGAAATTGGATAGTCAGCTAATTTAGAGCATTCATAAGAAACCACATCGAGTGATAGCTGTCCATCAATCACAAGAGCCGTTTAAGGAAGTGATGTGAATTTTGGAATTTCCTGCTGTGTAGTTTGTATATAAACCTCCTTTTCGAGGAAAATTCGATTATATTTCGCTAAGTGTCGTCTAGACTTTTAATAATGTTTGTGTATGCCGTTGTCTACTTAAGTGTCTAAATGTAAAATAAAACGAATTATCAGCGAACAAAAGGATGCCTAATCAGTACAACCATCTTTACATCAACAATCTATACGTCATTATCAGTAATTAGGTAAATAAAGCCACCCCTCCCTCCAATTAACAGCATTATATATATATATATATATATATATATATTGGTTTCCTTGTCATAATTTAAATCATTAAGTATTTGATTCTTAATGATTATAAATTTAAACTTCTGATTATACTTATTATTGGGGGTATACGGTAGCTCTAGACTATTTTTTAAGTGATAAAAAAAAGTTAGAAAAATTTATTACCCCCACCCTTCCAATAAAAAGTACGCTTTCATAATCATTATATGCAAAATTACATTTATTTTTACTCGCGTGTTTCCCAATTATGTTTTGAATTAAAGATCTTACTAATGAATGTATTTCAGTTGATTATGGTGGTTATATAGGTAAAATGCCAAAATCCTTTTTTAAAAAAAAATCTTAATTGTGCGAATATGTTTGAAATTTGTGTAAAAAAGGGATATTTTATTTAATGAGTTGAAGAAAATAATTTACTTTTTTTTAAATCTTCCATAAAACTTAAAGTTATATGCGAATTTGCGATTCGTTCGTTAGTATATTTTTGTAAGGATTAACAAACTGAGCGCATGCAATCCAATGACACTAGTCTTATTGCTAGACCTGAAACTTTATGAGAGTACCCTTGTATTTTTTTTATCTCATTTTGTATAATTTAATTCCGTTTCCTCGATTCTACTTTGTTATCAAACAATCATTCATTTGCGATGTGGAGCTGTACAAAAAAAAGCCAATGAGGTCGATGACTACCATTTTTGATTATATGTATCAAATCTTAAGAGAACTGCGCCATTTAGTTTTGTATATAATGATATTCTCTGATTTAGTAGAGAGAACATAAGGGATAGATATATAGGTTTACTTTAGGCTGCATGAGCGGGAAATATTTGCTTATGATTTATTTTGCAGTATCTGATGCTTATTTCCTTCAGGAAACTTACAGACTAGATATGGATGTTGTTAAGACTTAATGATCAAAATTCAATTAATTTTTGCATTAAGTAGTTCCTTTTGTTTAGCTGATAGTTTTTACCAAATAGAAATTTTTGTTGTTGTAAATCTCAAGTTAATCTTCGCCAATCTGTCGATTTATAATATAGCATAGTTTGATTCTTAATTTGTCTTGCAAGAATGTTGAAAAAATCTTGGAAGCATTATACTTAATTAAATAACTACTCGAATCTACTATTTCCACTCGGTGCATTCCCTAGCAAGATCAAATACTCATTACTTCCGTTTCTTTTTTGTCATTAATTTTACATAGTTTGCGTGCCACAGACCCTTTATTTAGTCCACAAATACAACAGAAAACAAAAGACCATTCGCATTTGGAAGCAAATGATGCTCAAAGTAACACCAAAGAACAAAAACAACAAGAACTGTCGAAAGGAACTATTTTGGCGATTATACAATGGCAACAGGAGCGCATCGTGCTACCCAATATTTGCATTTACTAATAACTTTTGGATATCCGATACTTTACTGATGGTTTCTATGGCTACGCGGGCGATCTCCTGGACATCGCAACTCGTTTCATGCAAGATTGGAAATAGCGATGTCCTATTCGACAAAATTTCTCGTCTTTAGTGTTAACTAGCTCGTAGAAATCTCTGAAACGTTTCGTTATTTATTTGGTTTGAAGCTTTTCATTTGCCTGGTGTCGTAAAAGATTATGCTTTAAATAGGATGAAATATGTTGCTTATCATGTGTGGATGTTTACGGAGATATTTATATGTGGAAACTAATTTATTCTGATGAAGCGTTTCATATGCTTTCATGATTCCAAACTTTGTATTTTTTAGAATTTATGTTTTTCGAATTTAATCTTAAGATTAATTGCATAGCAGGTTTATTTGTCTTGTCTCGGTTTTCTTTCATGGCTATAACTTTAATAAGAAAAGAGGTTATAAAATTTGTATGTAGCTAACTTTGCTATTGGTAATTTCTCAGACCAATAATTGATGAGCATTTTTCCTAATATTTTTCCGTCGTAAGTATTAATGGGGTTTTTTTTTATCCAGGCTTTCTTCCCGTGGAAAATACGACCTTAATTTCATGCGCAGGGTTTCTCATACTCAAGGGTGTTTGCATTTTACTTTTACCGTAAAATTTGCATACAAAGGTGAAAAAAGAAGAAAAGTAGGAAATACAATATGATTATTACATTTTTCACACATAAATTTAGTATTTCTGTTCTTTTTATTAGGGCATTCAGTGAATTGTTCATATACTCCTTTGATCTTCGTCACGTGTGAGTTCGATGCTTTCACTGGATCTTAATTTTTTTTTTCAATTTCGTAGAAGCATTGCTTGCTGTTTTTTTACATTCTTCTGTAAATTGAAATCCAAAACACTTCAGAACTACCGTCTAGTTCTATGTTTAATAAGTAGTTTCTAAGTTCTTAACAAAATAATTTGCGCATTTATTGTTTCAACGTTCAACAACACAAAACATATTATCATAGGCTAACAATTAGATTTCCTTGCAATTGAATATAATGTGGTAATTTTATCAAGGACGATAATTTCTCCCTCAGTTAAATTATCTGGATTGATTTCAGTAGAGGAATCATACTTGCTACTATAAACTTCATCATACGATTCTTCAACAACATTCTTGCAAAGAAACTTTCTTCATCCGAAAATACTGTTGTATAATATATATATATATATTTATTAAATATTGTATCTATTAAATTACTTAAATATCACATTTCTTCATCATAACTACAATAATAAGTCATGGTTTAAGAAAGATTTTAAACCATGAGTATGCATTTAGAACTGTGACGGCGATTCACGCGCAGGGAATGACATGCCCGAAAAGGCGGTATCCTAAAATATATACTTGGAATTCGCTCACGAAATTGTTAAAAAGCCTTCGTGTAGCTGAACAGTGCGACGTTAATATTCACTCACTCACGAGTTTGTTAAAAAAGACTGACACGTTGCGAATAAGTTTACCTTTCTTCGCGAGTTAAAATTTTAAAAAAAGTAATATTAAAAATTCAGTTTTTAAGTCAATTCCTACTTAGATCCACAAAGAAAAAAATTATTTTAGCTACTTTTTATTAAAGAGTTACAATTAATATAAATATGTATGTTCATATGACAGAACCACAACATTAAGTGGTAATTAATTCTTATTAATTATCCTTAAAGTATCGTTCTGTCATCCAAAACAGTCCTGTATATAAAATTTCAGTTCTACTGAATGCTTTACAACGTGAGAGAAAAAAAAAAGCTTTTTAAATTTTTGACACAAGTCGCCAAAGGGGTCGCTAAGTCACCAAAAATGATGCCAACGTGGCTGTAATTGTAATTCTTTGAATAATTAGTTTTAATCAATTAATTTTTATTATTTATAATTAAAAATTGCTATATTGTCATCCAAAATAATCGTGTATATAAAATTTCAGCTCAATTGAGCGCTTTAAAATATATTTTACTAACGATTGAAAATTCCACCAAGAAAAATAAATAAATAAATATAGAGAGAGTGTGAGCTAATAGTAGGAATTGAATAATAATAAACACTTCAGCCTAATTTGAGATCAATGGGTACAGCATTTTCGCAAGTTTCTGGTCTTTCATTTTTCTCTATCTCAGGTTCATCCGATGAATACACGAGGTGTTTCTGTAGGTTTGCCTCTAGGTGCTACACTGTCGGATCAAATGCATCTCATTTTTGTCCATAAAAAGAAGATAATTGGTGGTTTTTGCTGCAGGAAATCATGTTGATAAAATACAAGGAAATCATAAGGGTCAATTCTACATTTTTTGAATCCATGAAATGTTGTGTAACCACAGCTACTTTGAAGTAAGCTGTGCTAAATAGCTTACTAAATATTCCGTTAAAAATAAATTGCTTGGTATAATTATCCTTGTAGTTGTCCTACACTTCGCTGTAAAAGATTTACAAGGACTCAGAATGAAACATAGATAAAAAGATAAAAAAACACACATAAAAAGAAAACAGGAGAAAACATTATCAACAACATGAAAGTCTTTGGTTTTGTGGTAAGTTAAGCAACAATCA
Source organism: Trichonephila clavipes (assembly GCA_019973935.1). Classification (NCBI taxonomy): domain Eukaryota; kingdom Metazoa; phylum Arthropoda; class Arachnida; order Araneae; family Nephilidae; genus Trichonephila; species Trichonephila clavipes. The sequence continues at coordinate 128,266 of BMAU01020799.1, forward strand.
GATAAAAAAACCCATGATTGTCCAAATATATTTCCCAAGAAAAGTAATTTATAGTAAAGAAAAACGTGCTTTTCCGTTACTCCAAGAGATATTGCGTTAAAAATTTTGAAAACATTTACATATCAGAGGAATACGTGAACATCTGGCAAGAAGAGGCAATGGCTTCATACTATGAATTTTTGTATGTATAGGGTGTTTTTTTTAGAGGTATAGAACTTTAAATTGCAATAAAACAACAATGTATTATTCGATTGACATGAATTTTTTTTTATTCGAAAGATAATCTTGTAGCATTACATTTTAAATATGATCAAGCAAGGCGTAGATTCGTCGAATGGGCCCAAAACGAGATTGCCGTTGTTCCCGATTTTCATAAGCGAATTTTGTTTAGCGATGAAGCGCACTTCTGGTTGAATGGCTACGTCAACAAACAAAACTGCCGCATTTGGAGTAGCTAATCCACAAGTGTATGTCGAAACACCGTTCCATCCAGAAAAACTGACTGTTTGGTGCGCTTTATGGGCTGGTGGAATCATTGGTCCGTACTTCTTCAAAAACGATGAAGGCCACAACGTTACAGTCAATGGTGATCGGTATAGAGCCATGATTACTAACTTTTTCATTCCTGAATTGAACAATCATGATGTCCAGGAGCTGTGGTTCCAACAAGACGGCACAACATGTCACACAGCTCGTGCTACAATCGATTTATTGAAAGACACGTTTGGTGACCGCCTAATTTCACGTTTTGGACCTGTGAATTGGCCTCCAAGATCTTGTGATTTAACACCGCTAGACTTTTTTCTGTGGGACTATGTAAAGTCATTGGTCTATGCGGATAAGCCACAAACGTTCGACCATTTGGAAGACAACATTCGCCGTGTTATTGCCGATATACGGCCACAAATGTTGGAAAAAGTCATCGAAAATTGGGCATCTAGATTGAACTACATCCGAGCCAGCCGTGGCAATCCTATGCCAAAAATCATATTTAAAATGTAATGCCACAAGGTTATCATTCGAATAAAAAAAATTCATGTCAATCGAATAATACATCGTTGTTTTATTGCTATTTAAAGTTCTTTACCTCTGAAAAAAACACCCTTTATATGTATAATATGTGTGTGCAATAATCACATGAATCTTACCTTAAAATATTGAAATGCTCTATTTTTAACCTGATTTGTGAGTGACTATTTAGTTATTTATAAAATAGTACTGTGCGTTATTGAAATTTCTGATATTTAAAATAAATAAATTCCTGAATAACTTCTTCAACCTAATTCTATGTAAAAAAATTAGTTTTCAAGATTTCTGGAAGTTAATTATGCTATGGAGAGAAATGCATTTATGTATTTGAAACCCCCAAATATCTTGTATGGAAAACTAGGTTTAGTATATAATCGTATTTACCTGTACTTATCGAGTTTAATGTTTTATAAAATGCTTTTTTTGGTCAAATAAAAAATGTCCATATTGAGTGAGTTGATTATTGGTTTAAAAAATTTTTTTAATATATATATATATATATATGGCATGCAGCCAAAAGCAACGCAGACTTCGCGCGCAGGCGCATTGAAATGAAACTGAAACTTGAACTAGTGGAAGAAAAAAAAAACTCTTGGACATTAGAGCAGAGAAAGAGAGAGAAAGGGAGAACGCGAGAGGTGCGCGAGCAGGCGTTACCTTCTGAATATCATCGTCAAACTTATCTGTAAAAACTACCTTTTTAATTAATTTTTGTTTAATGTTAAAATAAAATAGAAGATAGACCAACGTCTTGGACCCCTTGTTGTCTCCCACAAATTATGGGGGCTCGGCCGGGATCGACAAAATTTCGATTTTGAACCAAAGTCTGGACAATGAACAACAGCGTCCGTGAAGGAGACGCTCCGCCATTTTTCGGAAACTTCGTTCAACCTGTGTAGAGGTTGAATTTTTCAACTTCATTCCGCCTGTGTAGAGGTCGGAACAAATAACAAACGAACGATTTTTCAACGAACCATCGACAAATATTCCGCCTGTGTAGAGGTTGGAAAACCCATCGACGAAAAATCCGCCTGTGTAGAGGCCGGAACTGCAATTTCAACTATATTACCTGCGAAGAGGTGAAATCAGTGGAATCAACGTTTTTATTGGATACATCGTACGTGCGAGCAACAAGGGAGCCAGAAAAAAAAAAAAGGTAGGATCTTTCTAAATTTTTATAAAATGTATAAAAACGCTCTTAAAGAGGATCTTATAAGAGTTGTTAAAGAGCTAGACGGTATTGTCGAAAGTACTGACACTATAGTTAAACTAAAGACTAAAATTGAGAACAGTAGTACATTTGAAAGTGATCCAGATTTCGTTAAAACTTTAATTCAAAACTGTATAGATGAGAGAGTATCGCAAAACGAAAGAGAGGTAACTTCAGAACAAAAAATTGAGCTCGCGAAACTTCAGTTAGCAAAATTAGAAAAAGAAATCGAACTTCAATTAGCTAAAAATAAAGCATTAAGTTTAAATCCTGCAGCTAAAGTCGAAGAAAAACAGTTCGAAACTAACATAGAAAATATGATAAAAAGTATAAAAACTTTATCTCTTCCTGTTCCCACCAGATCTGAAAATTTTAATCTGTTCTTTCAATCATTAGAACGCGCATTTTTAACCAAGAAAATAAATGACGAATATAAATCTGAAATTTTAATAAATCTTCTGGGCGAAAGAGCTCATAACGTCTTACTGTATATTAAAGAAGAGGAATTAAATGACTATGAAAAACTAAAATCTATAGTACTCAGAGAATTCCAATTAACCCCTCGCGAGTTTTTAACTCATATAAAAATGCTGTAAAATCATCAGGCGAGACATACATCCAATTTGCTGCAAGATTGACGGCAAACTTCCAATATTATTGTTCGTTAAGAAAAGTTAATTCCTTTGAATCCCTATGTGATCTTATAATTTCTGATAAATTATTTGAAACTTTAAATAAGGAAACTGCAACTCATATTGGCATTCGAGAAGCAGAAGATTGGTTTAGACCCATTGATTTAGCTAAAGAGTGTGATATTTATATTTCATCTAGAAGCGGATCACATAAAGAAATTCCTATTACTTATGGATATACCCAAGACCCCTTTAAAAATAGATCACAAAACTTTAAACCAAAGGTTAAAGAGAACTATCCCCAATATCATGAAAGAGAAAAAAAAATTGCTATATATGCGGTGATTCATCTCATTGCGCAAGAGACTGTGAGAAGCGTTTTAAACCTAAAGAATCTAATGATCACATCCACAATAAAATAAACGTGAATACTTTGAAAATCGAGAGCGAAAAACAAAATAGCAATGAATGCGCAAATCTTCAATACGTAAGCATTTTTGTAGAAAATCAGCCCGTCACAGCCTTGATTGATTAAGGTTGCCAGATCCCAGTTTTAAATTCCTCACTAATTAGAGTGCAAACACCTTCCGAAGAGATCATAACATTAAGTTCATGTTTTGGCGAACAGCGTATGGTAGAAGTTAAACCCATAAATATTTCTCTTAATCAACACTCTCCTAGCTTAAGTGTTGGAACGGCAATATCACCGACCTTGACCGAAGAATTTATTATACATCCCAGTGTATATTCTGAAATAAAAAAACTAGGCCACGCAAAGAGCGATGTTTTATTAAGTGAAAGTGAATCCTCTTTGAGTGCAGATTTGGGTGTTCAGTTTAATTCAAGTGTTTCTTTTCCAAATGTTTCTGTTTCAAATGTGATAAAAAACTGTAGTTATGATTTGCCATATGTTAAGAACTTTAATACTAGAAATGATTCGAGTTCTCTAATTAAGGATTATAAATGTAATAAAATTAAGAGTACTATGTTAAAATTGAGTATTGTAAGAGAAAAATGTTCTGATATAGTATTGTGTAAGAAAGCCAATTGTGCCATGAAAACGAGTTCCGTGGAATTCATCTCCCGCTCACCTACCCCTTCACCTATGGAACGTAAATATAGACGGTTTGTGTTGCTCCGACGAATCTTTCAACCCTGGCAGTGGAAGCGAAGGAAAAAGAGAAATCGTTTTGAACAGACGTCCAGAACTCTACAGAGGAAAATATCGATGCGTTCAACCAAAGATCAACTTGTTGAAAAAGATGTTCTTATGCCGGTGAAACACAATGTTTTCCTGTGGAACCTTCCGGATGTCGAAGAGGTGCCTCCACATGATGGAGAGACTGTCTAGTTCAACAAAATTTTGATATGTTAAATCTCTATATATTTGCCGTATAGTCCTTGTCTGTTCCGTTTTTTTTTGTATGTTTCAGATTCTCCTCTGGTCTCCATGGAAATACCGCTGCGGACAGCGTACGGTCAGAATGGCCGTTATGGCATGCAGCCAAAAGCAACGCAGTCTTCGCGCGCAGGCGCATTGAAATGAAACTGAAACTTGAACTAGTGGAAGAAAAAAAAAAAAAAACTCTTGGACATTAGAGCAGAGAAAGAGAGAGAAAGGGAGAACGCGAGAGGTGCGCGAGCAGGCGTTACCTTCTGAATATCATCGTCAAACTTATCTGTAAAAACTACATTTTTAATTAATTTTTGTTTAATGTTAAAATAAAATAGAAGATAGACCAACGTCTTGGACCCCTTGTTGTCTCCCACATATATATATATATATAAATTTAAATGAATAAGAGAACATTTTCTTAAGTGAAAATGTTATTGTTTTTACATAAAAGTTAATTCAAACTGTTTTTCTTGGTATGTTTAATCAAAACCACATTTTTCTCTTTCTTCCATGAGAGTTCTAAAAAGAATTACTGGGAAGATGTATGGTAAACTCATCCAGACAGCAAATAAAGATTTTTTACACCTAAATTGATAGATTAGTTACTTAATTTTCTTAGCTTTTCCCAAATAAAAGTTTTTATTGGTATAAAGTAATATTCTTGGTAAAACTTTCATATTTTCATCTAACAGCTGGTTTTAATTGGTTACGATATATGAATTAATATCTTATTAAAATTAATTTATTTTAAAAATGTTTACGACCTTTATTAAAATTCAAAAATGTGTGTATTAATTATTCTAAAATGAGATTGTCAACGTTAATGCCGTGTGTATAAGTTCTTAACATTTCATTAATATTTTAATAGAAAACTAATCTAAATAATTTTTCTTGTTCCATCAAGATAATGATAATTATGCAAATAAAAATTTAATTTTGAGACACAAGATAAATTTCTCCTCGTGTATGAACCATTTTTTCCCCATTTTTAATCGTAAATTCTAATTAAGTATGACAGTCTTTATTGGACAGTTTGTACATGTTTAACTAGTTCATAATTATTATTACTTTGTACTACATATTGAATATTAAATTTGATGCCGAAACTAATTGATTAATGATAAAGGAAAATGAAAGATGTGTGTGTGTGTGAATTATTTCCCAGACTAAAAGTACACTAAGTTTTATTTATGTATACATAAGTTTGCATAAAATAACATTGGAGTAGTCGAAAAATATAAAAACGGATGTTTGTATGTATGACCTCGCTTCTCTCCAACGCCGTTCAACCAATCATTATGAAAATTGACATGCATATGTATTTTTTTCTGGAGAAGGGTTTTGTGCTGTCTTCTTTGTTAAAACTTCCCACTAGGTGGCACTACAGTATATCAACTTCTGAACCATTCGATCTATCGCCAAGTTGCCAACATGGTCTCAAAAAAGGGTGCCAACTTGGCTCTATCACCAATTTTTCGCTTTTTCCATTGAATCGCCATTATAAAGTAAGGAACGGCATTTGCTTGCGAATGTTACAATTTTAACAAAAAATAAATACAACAGAAAGTAACATCAACGTATTATCTATCCAGATATAAAAATTATTTACACTATTTTAAGCATTCAATTATACAAAATTTGTAACAATGTGTTGAGCAGAGATCAGCTTAGGAAAGGGTTTTCAAAAATCGTCCCACAAGAGAATTACGGGGCATTATGAATTAAAAAAAAATCTTTTTTATCAGCTATTAAATCTACAGACTTAAAATTTAACAAATACGGTTTTTGTCCAGCTGAGATATGTAAAAATGCTTTTTTTTGTTTAATTTGCAATTTAGATGAAGTTAACTCATTAAAATTTCTTTATCATTCAATCTGTATCGTATAATTTTTCAATTTACGTATAATTTTCGTGTGAAGAAAATGTATATCAGCCATCATAATATAAATAAGTACAATATTATTTAGCAATATAAGCAGTGTAATTTATTATGAAGTATAATTTGTTCTTAGTAATTGAAGATTTTTCCCTAAAATAACATAATTCTATAAATTTAGTGTTCATGTTGCATTTATTCAAATAATTATCGATTTCTATACTTTTCAAATATCTTTTGAAATAGTAATTTTTGGCATTTAGCAATTGGCCTTGACAAGAGTGTTTTATTTAAACTACCATCGAATCAGTCAGTAACCGGGCTGTGTATCTGTTATACAACTGGAACGAACAGGGAATTCCCCTATTCGGGTCAGTCGTTAAGCGCTTTCATTCCTGTCCTTTGTTGTTTTCAATTTACAAAAGAAAGCTTCGCGGCAAAATTAAGGTACCGCAGGGTTCTCCAATAGTTAAAAATAACAATATTCGTAAGCAGACGTATAAGAAATAAATAGTTTAGTTTAGAAAACTATTTTAATTCAAAGCTTTGTTTGAAAGCTGAATTGAAAAAAAAATGGAAAAAATTATGCTGAATTACTTTAAAGGTGGTAAAAAATTATTTGTACTTTCTTTTCTTTATCTATACTTTTTTTTCAATTGTAGACATTATATTTTTGTGAACATCGAAATAGTTTTACGAATATTTAATTTAAGAGTTTTTCTTTTTTGGGGGGGGGGGGATTTGACGTTTGGAGAATTACATGAACTTATGGAGAGTTTTTAAAGCCAAGAAAATTCGTGATTGTCTTTGAAAACTTCACAACAATTGCTTTACTATTAAGAAATTCTAATTTAAAGATATTTCAAATGCACATTTCCAGTAAATAAAAAATAAATACATTTTCGAGTGCAACAACCGAGAACTTGAATCAATTAAATCGCTTTAAAATTAAGTATTAATATATAAACATAGATGATATCGATTAAATTTTAATTTTTTGCAATACTCAGATTTCTTGCATGCGGTTTAAAATTTAAAATCAACGGACGAAATCCTGCTACATAGAAAAATCAATCAAGTATGGACCTTTGAACCAATCCAAAATCAGCATTAAAATTCCTATTCATCATTCCCATCATTATGCATTTTTAATTCAATATTACGCTATATAATATTGGATCTTGAAATGCAAAAAAAAAAAAAAAAAAAATTCATGGCTACAGTAATCAGTTTTGATCAAAGCTGAATAATAACTCTTGAAATTCAGTATAATACTTGTTGGATAACTACATCTATTTATTCCTCCTCACTAATGATTTTTCATGAAACTAAAGAATTTCAATATTAACAGTTATTTCAATGTTTTTCAAACTGCGGGTGTGGCCCCCTAGGGAGAATAATAATCCTATATGGGACTTGCGGGTATATCGAAAAGTCAAAAACAAAATATTATTTTAAAAGGTTATTTACTGAAAGGAAGGAAAAAAATACACATTCTAACATAATAAAATATACATTTACAATGAAATGATATATTACACTTATAAATGTATCAGTACTGTACAATGTATTCCATAATTAATTTAACAGTTCTGAGTTTCGAACAAGTCAAATAATTACCATTGATTCCATGGGCATGCAATAAAATTATATGCAAAATTTAATACTTATCTCGATAATTTGTACGGTTTATAATTAAAGTCGTATTGTAGCTTTAGTGTCAAAGTATTATTGAATTCAATGCATTATAATTGCAGGGAAGGGGACACCATGAAAATTATGTTTGAAAGTTGGATCTGAAGTATAAAAATTTGGGAAGAGCTGAGTTATACTCATTATCTGTTTGAAAAACTACAAACCCTTAGTAGTACATTTAATTAATACTTGGTAATGTCGGCCTCGTATTATATTACACTTTTAGATCAATTATATCTGCTTCTATGGATACGGTTCCTTAATCGTGACTGTAATACAATCCCAGGAACTTTTTTTACTTTGTATTCGCAACTTTCGTGCGTATGTTGCTGATATACATTGATATTTCTGTTCATTTTTTGTTCTTCCAGTTATGCATTCCGAACAGTCTGCTTGTTCACCGCACGCATTCAGTTTATCTTTACACTTCTTCCTTTTGTCTGCAAATCCCAGAAAATGAAAACATAAAATGAAAACAGCAACATCAGATCGGCAAGAAAATGTCTTAGGCAGCACCATAGAAACAAACAAAATATTTTCCGATCTCCATGGTAACTGCTGAACGACGCCATGGAATATTTGCATTTCTTAATAACAGACAGAATCTGATCCTTTTCTGATGGTTGCCATGGAAATCCGGACCACCTCTCGGACGCTACAGATCTTTTCGTGATAGAGTTGAAATCGAGATGTTCCACTCCAAATCTTTTAGTTTTTCAACGGCGTGTGAAAGAGGTTGTCCTGTGAAATGTCTCGCAATTTGTTTGTTTTGACATTTTTCATTTGCATGGTACCAGGAGGGATCTAGTGATGGTCTGGGAAGTCCCTTAAAGCATGTTCCTTTCCATGTTATGTACATTTTAACAGATGGCTAATGCAAAGAACGTTTTTCAGCGATTACTTCTCAACGCTTGCAAGTATTCCTTTGCGAGAAATGTTATTGAAAACTTGTGTTTAAGCATTATAAAAGAGAAATGACTTATGGAAAAATAAACTTTTATGTATTTACCGTATTTACTGGAATCTAAGCTACCATCAATCCTAAGCAACGCTAAAAATTCTCAAAACGTTTTTGTGAAAAAATGTTGTCACCCATTTTAAGTCACACTCCCAATTCTCTACATGTTTTTGAAATAATATATTTATAAAAAAAAATGTGTAAAAGGTTCATAACGATACTTAAGAAAAAAACCAATGAGAAATTATATGAAGTTAATAATTCATTAATTTTACGAGTATTAAAAACTTTCAGATGCAGTAGCGCACACAAGAATTTTTCAAGGAAGGGGGGTCCGGGGTCGAAAATTCACCAGTCTTGTATCATGCTCCTTTTGAATTTGTCAATTTTCTGGAACAAAACACAGTAAAAAACTAATTATTGAATAAATAATTAGCATTAATTAATAAAATCAATCATTAATAACAAATATTTAATTAGATTTTTCGTACTACATACTTAAAATTATAAACAATCGGAAAAAAAATCGAGGGCTTTGGGGGTCCGGACCTCCAGGACCCCACCCTCCTTGTGTGCGCCACTGTTCAGATGCATACTACAATCACGAATAATTGCTCTAGTTGTCAGTATCATGTTTCGAAAATGATTCATCACTCCCATTGTAAAAGCTGACTTTGGAATTGGTGTCGGCGTTGCCAATTTACGGTGTCGTCTTCCGTGAAATCCGATGCATTTGTTATGTAAAATTTTAAAAAAATAATTTTGTAGAATAATGTAAAAAAAATTATTAAATACTGTTGAACATTTAAACGCAAAAATTGCATCATTTTGTTTACGCATTGACGTATATTTGCTTCATCTATGTCAAATTTTCAGTGATCGCTGCTCTGTTTCCGTTTTGTTCCGCATATAAAATTGAATCCCTTTTTATACTTTCTTCAGAGTGAACTCGTCTAGATGCTATTACCAATATCTTTGATGTTTAGGTAATTGAAAGAAAGATACAAACATATTTCCCGAACACGAACAGAAAATGATATTTAGGATAGACTGAATTCCTAAGACAAACTGCGAAATGAAATTATTCATCGACGGAACTGACCAGAATGGACTGTCACATTTTTCATTTTGAAAAGGGTGGAAACTCAATTTCTCCCATCCAACAAATGTTTTGCCTTAGATTCTAAGCCGCACCCGATTTTAAGTAGCATTACCACTGAAAAAATAGTGCGATTTAGATTCGAGTAAATACGGAATCAGCAATGGGTCTTCAGAGAGTTTTTTTTTCTTTTTTCAAATGACTATACTTACAAAAATGAATTAAAAATATACAAACAAATATTAACTTACAATTTTTTTGGATCCATAAAAGAAAAAAAAAAGGTTTATTTGATTTTTTAGTTACGTTGCTTTTTTTTCCTTCATGAATTTAAAGTGTGCTCTAACAGTTACGGTCAACATATCGAGTCTATACAAGATTTCTGGCCACGTTCTATGAAACATTGCAGGATACACATTCTAAATGGCCACCTCTGTATTTCAACTTTTCAATTCATCAGTGTTATGTATCAGAAATGGGTAAATAGTGCTCTTGACGTATCCCTGTCACCGGAAAATGATGAAATTAGGGATTTCATCAAATCCCTAAGAAACATGACCAATTCACGCAAAATAACGTCTCTTTGTGGTCATTTCCCTGCTGTAAGTAATTGATTTGATCAATGGCTAAGAGAAGCGAATCACGTAACTTTTGAGCGGCGGTTAAGAGCTTAATATCAATCATTTCATGCAGAAAGAGCTTAAAAAAAGATACAAGTAAACGAAAATTTTAAACTTTAATTACTTAAGAAATTTAATATTAAGTAGCCGTTTCTGATCCCTATAACGCGAAAATTTAAATGCAGAATCATATAAACGAAAAAAATTGTATTGGATTGCGAAAACAATCTATTTTAGAATTTAATTAATATGCTAATTATATATATATACGATCATAATTTAAAGCTCTCTGTGCCGATACATTGATACAGATTTTGTCTTGTTACCAAGACAATTACAAAGCTATTACTCGTATTGTTTTCCTTTTTCAATTCCTACTATTAACTCACAATCTCTATTTATTTATTTATTTACCTTGTTGGGATTTTCAATCGGTAATAAAATTCCTTTTAAAGCGCTCAATTGAGCTGAAATTTTATATGCATGATTATTTTGGATGACAATACAATAATTTAATTATAATTCATAAAAACTAATTGATTAAAACTAATTATTTAAAGAACTACAAATACAGCCACGTTGGCATCATTTTTGGCGACTTGTGTCAAAACTTGAAAAGGTTTTTTTCCCCTCACGTTTTAAAGCATTCAGTTGAACTGAAATTTTATATACACGATTGTTTTGGATGACAATACGATACTTTAATGATAATTAATAAAAATTAATTACCACTTAATGTTGCGATTCTGTCTAGCTAAAAAAATTTTTGTTGATATAAGTAGGAATTGACTTAAATTTTTTGATATATATATTATACTTGTCTTTGGACAATATTACCAGGCAAGTATTATCCTTTTCATCAATCGTGATTCAAATTTATGAGGTTCGTCACGCCAGTAGCTTTCATGACACTGAAATGCCAGGTTAATTCAAACCGTAACAAACGCAAGCAAGTAATTGTAACTGCAAATAGCGTCTTGTCCCTCTTTGTGAACTGCTATAACATTAAGTTACGCTTAGGGAACTTACATTAGGTTACTGCTTGGTCAAACAATCTTGTAGTCAGTCCAGTTTGCCAACATGTGTTATGGCGTAATTGAATGGGAGGAAGGATCATTTCAAGTCTCGAAGTCTATTATCAATAGTTGGCTTTGTGGCTTGGATTCAATATTTAAAACAAACAAACAAACAATTAAAACATATATTGAGCCTGAAACTAGTCAAATAATGCCTTATAATAAATCAATTAATACAATTATTCAATAAATATCAGAACGTGTTTTAGAATGTACAAGAAAACTTGTACGAAACATGAGTCGATGTATTCTAAAATAAGGCATATCAAATAAGTGGCAAAATACTTCTATGCATTCGAATAAAAAAAATTATGCTTAATTTTAGATGATGGAAGTATCTCAAAGAATAATCTTGCCTTATTAATAAATTTGAGAATTAAGAAAAATGTTACATCATGCATTATATACAGTGAATAATTTCATGAAAGATATCAAAACCACGCTTTTCTAAAATTATCGAGGTAAAATTGCTTACAAAATCTACGGGAAAAAATATTGAGATGTAAGGGTTATAGTTTATTTGAGGTGCTAAAGTATTGCGACTTGTGTACCACAACGACCGACGGTTAGTAAAAATATCATGGCATGCTTATATAAGTCCCAAAATCATTTTTATTATGATTTTTTTTAAAAAAAATTGTATTGTATGTAATTTAAATTTGCTGCCCTTTATAATAAAATGAAATTTTAAGGTTTTAACAAATGAGCCATTTGCCAGTGGAGAAAGTTGTTCTTTGCAATGTGTTGCAAAAAAACAGTTTTAACTCTTAAACGTCTTTAAAAAATAAAATAATAAATAAATAAAAAGCACTAATGATAGAGAGAAACACTGGAACAAAGATTATCGGAAATAACTGTACATATTCTGCTTTTGTTTTTCCGCTGTGACACATGATCGTTATAAAAATTCAATCCCAAACTTTTTTATGTTCTTTTAGTTTTATTCAAATATTAATTAAACTACGAATAGAGTTTTTAATCAAAAATATCAAACAACATCATTTAATTCTTTAAAAATTGAAAATAACAAATACTTGTATTTGTTTTCGAGAAATCTCTTTCCTCGGGATTTAGCTTACTGATTTAAAAAAAAATGTCTGTAAAATTGAATATCAATGGGAAGAGAGAAGATTTTTAACCCTGTTAATTTTTTAAATTACTGTTAAGAGAAACGAATTTTTACTCGCTTTAAAAATTTAAACGCCATTATTACAAAAACGTTGGATAAAAATCTATTTTTTTTTAATATTTTTCATTTTTTCTTAAGTATTATCATCTAATGGTACCAAACAGTAAACATTTTAATGAATTGAAATGCCTCGCTTTAGTTTTATCTTTCAGATCTTGGCATCTTCTTACAAAAATCGAATATTCTTTATTTTCTCCCATTTGAGCAGATTTAATGCATTAATAACTTAAATTCGATATTTTATTCTCTCTAATTTTTTTATATTTATTTTTGTTTATTTGGATGGTTTAATTCAACATTTGGAACTCATTAAATATTGAAATTACTTTCAACGATTTCTTTAGTTAAAAGAAAATTGCAATGGTAGAGCTCTACAATAATGATGGACATTTTTCCTTGGATGGAAAATTTAATAAAATTAATATTTGAAAGGGTATCAATATATGCGTTGAAGTAAGTTGATATTTTTCCCCTATTATTAAGCAAAATTTATTTATATTGAGTATTTAATTTATGCACACACTCGATTATTAAAAAATTTTTGGCAGACATTCAAAAAATTTCTCTAAATGCGAATAAAAGGAATAGTTTTTCTGGAATTGTATGATAAAAAATGGATGGAAAAATACTGAAATTGCATTATTCATTTAATTGATATTAACTTAATATAGTGTTTATCAAAATGGAGGCCCGCCCCTTTGGGATGTTTGTCTGATAACCCTACTTGGGGGGTGCGAGCATATAAAAAAGTCGTAAATAAAACATTATTTTAAAAAAGAAGAATTATAAGTTTATTTAAAGGAAGCAAAAAACAAAATACAAACTGGCATAAAATATGCACTGTGCTTTTATTGTAATCTGCTTCAATTTATGAATTAGAAAAAAAAATAACATAATACTTTTTTTATTACTTAACAGTAACTTACTTAAAATACCTATTACTTTTAAAAGTAACGTGTACAAAATTTGATCCATATCTTGTTAATTTGTGCGGTTTATAATTAAGGCTTTAGCATCAAAGTACATTATTATTATATGCAATACATTGTTATTGTAGAGGGAGGGGGGCACGATGAAAATTATGACTGAAAACTGGGTCCGCATGTATTGAAAGTTTGAGAAGCAGGCTTGGTATCAATAATTTTAACAAGGAAAAGTGTATTGTAAAATAAAATTGATTGATTTAATATTCTTACCTCATCTCTCTACACAGAGAGATACAAATACATACACATATTCAGACTTAGTTATACCTTTTTTTAACAATTTAAACTAGACTTGAGAAAGTTTTGAATACTTGAGATGATAGAATCATATATGTATTGGAAATTTAATTAATGGATGCTACAATAATATAAACAATGCTGACTGAGATAGCTTTTAATTTTGTAAAGTGGGGTTTAACCAGCTTAGTGGCTAGCAAACCTTTCCCTTTTCTGTTTATTATACTGAGCGAAATCCTATTCAAAATATCGTACAAAAGCTCTAACTTTATTATGAGAAATATATAAACGATAAAGAAAATTATCGGGATTGGATGAAATACATTTATAATATAATATGTTTAAACATAACGATATACGAACATTTATCTAATGCGGTGCTTTGTAAACTTTCAATACTTGCGACCGATTTTCAATCATAATTTTCATCGCCCTTCCCCCTTACAATAGCAATGTATTGACTGCAATAAAAATGTACTTTGACGGTAAAGTTACAATACGACTTTAATTATAAATTATACAAATTATGAATATAAGTATTACATTTTGTATATGACAAACCCATGGAAAGCACTAGTAATATTAAACATGTTTTTAATTTAACATTGGTAAATTAATTATGTAAAACATTGTGCAGTGCATTGTGCATTGTGTTTATAAATGTATTATATCTGTATAAATGTTATTTAATTTTTATTATGTCAGAATGTGTATTTTGTTTCGCTTCCTTTCAGTAAATTAATACTTATTTTAAATCATTTATTTTCGACTTTTCAATATACTCCACCCTCCATATATGGATATCACGGCCTTCCCCCAAGGGGTTTGATATCCTTAAGCAGGGGCACACACTTTGAAAAACGCTGATCTAATGTTAAATAGGAAAATTTTGGTTTCTTTACTCTGGTGATGTTTAAATTTTTTTAATATTAGCTTAATTTTAAATCCATTGGAAAATAAAACGAATTAAATATATTTTTGAAGTTTAAATCAAATCCGGAGGTACAAAAAGGGAAAACATTTAATGAAACGAAAAACAAATAAACCTTTTTTTTTTTATTTATATTCCTTTTTTAGGTACATTCTTCGAGAAATATAACATCAGTAGACTAAATATAATTAGCTTTTCGCCCTTTTCTATTTCTATACCTTTATTATTTTTTTAACAAATAATGAATCATAGCTTAAAAATAAAGACTGGTTATCTATTATATTGTTTGTTTATTGATTGTTCAAGTTAATTTTCAATTATCGAACAAATTCTTTTTTAAAAAAAGAGCACCTAATTAAGAGCTAATTAAAACTTGTTTATAAAGAGAAATATAACATTAATCCTATCTAGCTAGTGTTAGTTTTTTTAAAAGAAGGTTAAAAGAAATAATGCCAAATACTGTGATGAGCTTTACTTTCTTATAAAAAATACATGTTCGGCTTAAAATAGCTTTAACTAATGACAATATTTTTCCATTGAATGTAATTCAATTAAAGCTGCCTATTCTGATGATTGCCAATATATCTTTAAAATAGAAAATAACTGCATTTCCTAATATACTTTTGTATTTGTATTTATTGAAATACGAAAAACACAAATAAAATTAATTGGTACTTAAGAATTGAAGAAATTCCAATTTCGAGAGAGAGGGAGAGAGAGAGAAAGAAATATTTTTCAAGATGCTCGTGCTTTTTACTAATAAGAATCCCCATTATCACATGATTACATATATATATATATATATATATATATATATATATATATATATATATATAATCTTTTAAAGTTGAAGATTATTTTAAAATATACAAAAAATTTATTTGAACTAAAAATCACATTCATTATGTCTTTTGTTAAATTAAAGATAAGGGCTCAAAAGAGCCGCTAAAATTATAAATTTATATTTTGTTGCGTGTTGTTTTCAAGTAAAGAAAAAGTTTTGCTATAGTATTCCTTTAAAAATCTACTTGCTCTTAAAGTGTTACTATAAAAAAAATAACATATTTAATAATATTTATATATTTAAAAATATAAATTGCTAAATATATTCTGCAATAGGTAATTTGTGTTATACATAATTAAACTAAAACTAAACTCAGTGGCGCAACAGACCGTAGAACGCCAAGAGAGTGAGTACTGTGAGAGTCTGAGTTTACGTGACCTTGGGCACTGAAGAGCATGAGCAGATGTTCCGATCAGGTGATTAGTCTGAAGCGAAATTCCCAGTGTTTAGTTTCCAAGCAAGCTTGGAATTCATTTATGGACCCACTGAAGGGTTGAAAGTCTGAATCGAGCAGGCCCAGCCCAGGGTCAGTGGCGTGGAAGCGCAACACGCTACTACTCAGCCACTGGGCTTCATTTTGTATTAATTATCTAAAATAAATTTTTAGACCTTAATACTCGCATATTAAGTATGTTTAATTTTAATCTATCTCTAAAAGCCTTACTTTTCAGGATTTTGAGGTTTGGACATTGGGGTACCAAGTCTGGTGCGCACTCGTCATTTCATGATGGATCAAAGTTACGAAGTCCGTCACCAATAATCTTTGAGTTGCTTTTAAGTGTGACATAATAAAACAATCTCTCTCCTACTTTAAGCTCAGAAAAATATGTTTTAGCAGATAGGTTTTAAAATTTGATTTAATATATTATTTTTCACAAAAGTACTAACCATTATACATCCGTTCGCTGTGTATTTCATGATGTTGTATGATTAGATATCAGGGGTGCTGAACCTTTATGGGTCAGCCGGCGGTTTTTTCTAAAGAAACGTTTAATGAGGTATAGACATGCCGTCAAATAGTTTTATCTTGTAATTATTGGGAAAATAATAAAACTATGTACTAAAAATTCTATTTACTACGAAAAAGTACCCTTTGCACTGTATAGTTATAAATGTTTTAGTTATATGTGTAATTCAAATTAAGGTGACTTCTGCTTTGGTAGATTGGATGACAAATAACTTATATTAGGATTGTAAGATGTTACTTTTTGTAGAATACATGCTGAATTGGAGTCATCTGCCAAATGGTTTCCAAGCAATTCATTACTTTTGCTGTGGTTCACTCTTTTTGACAAGAGGGTTTGTGATTTGTTTCAAAATGCCGTTTTACAGACGATGTTCTGCATACCGCAATTCCAGAACATAAAACACACACCCTTTTGTCGCCTTTACTAATAATACCATGTTTCTTGGTAAACCAAATTTGAAAGTCTGTGTAACACTTTCTAACTTGCGCTTTTCGTTCTTTTGCTGACCTGGTCATTTTGAATAACAGTTAAAAATCGTAAATATAACTCTGATAAACTTTAAAATACATTTGGGGCGATGAAATTGACTATGCTATGTGTAGAAAGACTTTTCATCAGAAGCAATTGTAGTCTACAACGTAACTAAGGCAAGACAATAACAAATGAGTGTGTTCCCCTCCGCTCCGCCACCGATCACTCACGTTTGTTCGTAATATTAGTTATTTTGAAATAAAATGCAAATCATTTTAATTACTAGCGTGCCAAAAATATTGTGTCGTGTGTGACCAATGGCACGCGTGCCACTGGTTCGCCATCCCTTCTGTATATTATTCTTTAGTATTGATTAACTAATCCTGAGCATTAAGCTTTCTTTTGAATTGAAAGACATTCTTATATACTTCGCATCTTCATTTAAAAAGGACAAGTTTTGAATTTCTGAAACGGAAGCATATATTTATTTTCTAAGTCCTTTTATAACAACCCTTCCTTTTTGAGGCTTCTTCCACAATAAAGACTGTTAGTGGATCTCTTCTCATTGAAAGAAATATGCTTGTCGAATTTCAAGTTTATAGGTCTATTAGTTCAAACACGGGAATTTATTTTATTTGTCTTTTTTTAAACCTGCTTGGGAGTCGATTTTCGCAAAAAATGTTCATAATGGATCTACACAAAAAAGAAACATGATTGCGAAATGTCAAGTTTGTCGGTCTAATAGTTTCGGAGATATCGTGTTTAGTGAGTGAATCGCTTTTCTTCTCAAAATATATGAAATAAAGTAAAATAATGCTTTATATGAATTAAGTATTCCTAGTTATTTAGAAATATTATTCTTAGCAATGTAAAGCGCTGTCTATATGCGAAATAGAATTTTTCTCATTCCTTATAAAGCACTATTCTATCAATGATTACTTTAACATCATAGTATTCATACGTTCCTTGGGATCTAACAACGTTGTATGTGTTTGCATTGACGAGACGAACCTTATCAGAAAGAAGGAAGAATTTCTGTGATACCTTTATTTAATGCCTTGCGCGTTTTCCTTTATTACTGAGTAGGGAAAAGCCATAAAAACATTGATAAAACAACATTATCACTTGGATGTGTACGTTAGATCACAAAGGTTAGTGTTTATAACGTATCAGCTTAAGTTGTTGAGTTTCCAGTTCCTTTTGCATTATTGGCCATTATTTTATGCAATTAACAGCTATGATTTTTAAATTTATTGAATGAGTTTTAATAGAGTCAAACCTCTGTATTGCAAATTTTTCTATACAGCGAACTTTTTCCTGGAACCTTGAACATTTTACGATTTTCTTCGTAAAATGAACTTTCTATAGCGAAGTGCATTTTCTATATAACGAGCATTTTCTTTTGTGATTCAATTTTTTTTCTCCCTATTTCTAACGTATTTCTGAACATTTCAAGTTATTCTCTCTTTAAGACATTTTATGGTGGTCATAAATCTTGAACTGGTTTTATTAGATCCTTTCTTGCCGAGAGCATCAGAAATCTGGGCGTTTTATCCAAGAAGTGCAACATTTAACCCCCATTGTCCATTTCACAAGAAACATCTTAAATATCCCCTTTCACTCTCAGTGGAGTTGTCCCCTGTTCCCGTGTTCTAGTCATAAAATAATGTATGTTTTTATTACTTGTGTGTTTTAAATTAGAAAATGTCCTTAAAGTTCGTTAATTTTAATATAAAATTATTTTCTTAGTATTGAAAGTAAAGTGTATTCTTCGACATTCTTTTTTCTTGTTTTCCTTGCAGTTTTTTTTTTTTGATGAGTAAGATATATAAAATAAACATATATTATTTTAAAAAAGGTGTGAATGATTACTTTTTTAAATGTGTAGTGCTTATGAATTTAAAATTTGTTTTATGTGGTTTATAAAATATATTAAAAAATGAACCTCTATATAACGGATTTTCCATATAACGAACTTTTTTCCAGGATTTAACGACTTCATTTTATAGAGGTCCGACTGTAATTCCGTCAGTTTCATATTAACTATTCACATGTATCGCGCGCGCGCGCGAATGCTTATACTTTTTATTTATTCCTGCTCCTTTATATGTATTTTATTCAGAACCATTTCTTTCCATTGTGTTCTCTTTTTATTAGTTATAACATTTTTTGCTCATTCCCACGTCTATTGAGTTAACCCTTTCCATACCTTCATTTGGTCAAAGAACTGGGAGCAAAGAACAAAATGGAATTCATTTACTTGGAAGCAAATGATATTATGGATAATGAAAGCAATAAAAATTTGTTGAGAAAGACATATCTCTAAAAGCTTGATCTTCCTAGTTACTGCAACTTATCACGTGACTGATTGTTTATATATTTTTGTGTAACACATATATTTCCGGACCTTTCTGTCGCATCTGAAAAATAATATTCACCAGTGTCTTTGCCATCTCTCGGATCCGTGTAAGGCAGCGATGCTCGTTAAATCTGTCGAGAGCTGAAACGTCCTCCCGTGGTGTGGTGTGGTAATTAGGAGAGGGGGCTGTCATCTCAGGTGTCATCTCCGTCACTTGACCATGGTTCAAAATTATGTGGTCCGTCGTCAAAAGCCCTCGTGTAGCTGAACAGTGTGACGTTAATATTCAATCAATAAATCAATCAATAAGGCCATCTCTCGAATATCAGAACAAGGATTAAATCAGATGACTTCCAAAGAAATGGGATTTAATACTTACTTTTACTAATCGAGATTAAATAATTCTTATTTGTATTGTTTGAGGATATGTTCTCGTATATTACATCTACATTGTTTGCTTTGGAGACTATTCATAAAATCCCGTGTTACGCGTTACAGATCTTTACTGCTGGCAGCAAGGGGTAGGCGCTGTCTCTGGTAGTGGAATTTTCATCAAAAAATGGGAATGGTATTAGGATCTGTAAGAAAAATCCTGACTACTGCTTACTTTTCCGGACAGAACTCTTTGCTATTGAGGAGGCTTTGCAATTTTGATTTACAAATCTTACAATACAGAGATTTGGATATAGAGTGATAACCGAATCTCTATTCAACATCTATTTGAATGGTGGAACCATGGTGACTGAACGACAACAATTATTATCCAGCTATTAAATAGTTTGAGAGCCAATAGTAAGATTTTTTTTCAGTGGGTCGCATGTGAATGTCTGTAGGAATGAGGTTGCAGATCAGGGGCGTAGCTACCACCGTATCAGCCGTATCGTTGATACAGTGCCCCTAAACTATAGGGTCCCAACACGTGTAAGCGAAAAATCGTAAAATTTTAAGGAGTCCCTAAAAATAGCCTCAAAAGAAATTTTGATACAAGGCTCACTCAGAATTAGCTACGCCAGTGTTGCAGATGGTTTGGCCCGTAAGGTCAGCCATGAAGATTCTACACAAGGTGCCTGCCTTACTTTTTCAGAAATTGTTACCCGAATCAAACAAGACATCAGTTCTTCCTGGATGCAAGCCTTTGTACATGAGTGGTATGAAGGAAACCGTCCTGGTGCTGTTTTGCTTGAGACAAGCAGTAAGCGAGATGAAACTACTCTTACTAGGCTTCTTAGTGGACATACTCGAGTTCAATGGCATGTGACGGGTCTTAAAGTTCCCCATCCTTGTCTGAATTGCAATGTGATCTAAGTCGCTTGCTGACATCTTGGCTTGTATTGGTTGCCGTAAGAGCTAGCTGCTCTCAAGTCCTGCTACAGTTCTTCATTGTTTAAAAAGGCACGGGTTCATGGACTTGATCTAAATGTTTCTGTCGATCAAGTGGAATAAGAAACTACAACACATCTACATAGTATCAAAAATATTTTTATTAAAGTAGAAGGAATTCAATGTGATATATTATTCATCTCGTGGCATATATTTTGGCGCATCTACTGAGAAAAAGAATAATTTCTTGATACTCTGCTCACACATCTTCACCCCTCCTCCCTTCCTCCATTTTACATTTTGCAGTAAATGTATTTTTATGTTATGAAACTTTTCTCAAACAAGTACTTGATAGGAAAGCAATATAGTCCTTTTTTCTTCCTATACTACTCATATAAGGGTTATTTGGAGCTAGTTAATAACGATACTATTTAGAACTCATGTGAAATTGTGTTGGGTTTGAAAGTTATTCAATGCTATACACGCCGTTTTTCAAAACTTAAGAAAATTTTCATACTTGAAGTTCTTAACAAAAAGTTTAACTAATGTTTCTTTATTAATTATGTTTATTGTTCCTAATTTATCTTTGTTGTTCTTTGAAGCATCAATTTTACAAAAAACAATTCCGAGTAGAGTGCTTTTTAAATTTATAAAAAAAGCAAGTGTACTAGTATTTTCCTCACCTGCAACGTTTCTTTCTAATTAGCAAAAGAAAGACAAAATTAGAAAGCTAATTATGTGGATTTTAAATTAGTAAGATAAAAAGAAATGATTTTGTATTGAGAGAAAATGACTTCCTAATTAAATATCTGAACTAAAAATTCTTTCATAAAATTCGTGAACTCTTTATAGAAAAAGGGAAAAAAAATTCTTTTTAATAAATTGCTTCATGTCTTGCGGTGCTGCCTTGATAATTGTTTATGTGTGATTCATTTTTAAAATTAAAGAGTACTTTTGTGTTTAAAAATCCATTCAGTGAATACTAATATCAATTATATTTACAAAGTAAGGCTTTTAGAATTAGAATTCTTGAATATGTAAAAAAGTGTAAGCATTTATAAATATAGTCTTCGTACTACAGTGGATTACAGAAAAAGAAAAAAACACATATAAGTAAACTAAGTTAAATTAATAGTTTTAATAGCTATAATGAGAGTTCCTTTCTTAGCTACTGTTTTCATCGAAAGAAAATTTTTTTGAATTTCTTCATAAATTATGAAATACATATAGACCAAGTGTTTTTGTCATGCATAAAAATTTGAATTTTCATAATGTACCAACTTTATTGTTATTATTATTTACTATTCCGCAATATATGCAATCCATATTTATTCTAGCCTTAAAGGCAATAAATGTATATTTTCTAACTATAAAGCTATGTATACAAGCAAATAATCTCTTTAAAGAATATTTACACGTGCTAGTAAATGAATTTTAATTTTTAAGTCTTTTTATTTAAAGTTATTTTTTTAAACATGTACTGAACTAACGCTTTAGTATAAGTTTTTGTCATCTTTAACCGAACTAATTTTTTGCTTAGAACTTAATATTTAATTTCCTTAAAGAAATAATAACTCGCATAACAACGCCCCCTTATTATATAAGTTCATGTATACTATTTTGGTTTGTACGAGACAAATCTTCTTGCAAGCGTATTTATTCTGCTTCAGGACTACATACTGATTTTATATAATGCAAGAGCATATGTCGAAAAAACACATATATAGTGACACTTTTCCTGTTTCATTTATTTCCTTCTCTTCCATCAAGTGCTCCGGCGAGTTCTGTTGTCTCTCTGGGTCTTTTTTCACTTACCTTGTATCCCATTCTGATCTTCGGGGCTTACTTCTTCCATTTTGTGAAGTCTTCGAGGGGAAAAAAAGACACACTGAAAGTTGAAGAAATGATGTCTGAGATAAAGGAGTGGGGAGTAAAAATAAACAAACAATTGGCGAAAAAACTTATCCGGAGATAAATATTTCCCCAGAAATTGACTCTGGTGATTACTTTTTTATACAACGGATATCCAATTTTTTCTCCTCTAATAATTGAACGGATAAACTGCATCACCTAATGGACATTTCAACTCATTATGACATTCGACACTCTGCTTGATTTTTTAAAAATTATTCCACCTGGCATTCACGATCATCCTATGTAATGTAACATGGTTGAGTTTTCTTATTTGTAAAATTTTATCGTGGTGTAATCGAATAAATGTTTTAAGTAAAGGGCTTAGTATGAAATTTGGGATTATTGACGAATACCATATTTTCAGCCGTATAACGAGATGTTTTAAGAGAAAATGTAGGATCGAATTTTATGGGAGCGCATTACACGGCGAATATAAAAATGATATCTTTTAAAATAAAGAAACACATTTCTAAATATGTATACATACTGTTTAATAAAAAAATGATATAGCTTATAAACTTAAATTAATGGATAATATGCAATTTTTTTCATCATTCATCTTCCGTTACATCTAGAGACATATCATCACATTCTATTTCATCTTCACATCACTCGTACTTTGATGCTTAAATAAGTAATCTTCTACCGTTCCACTTTTTTTCTATTATGTCAAAAATTTCTGCTGTACGGGGAAGGTGGATCCCTAAAGCATTGTGCTTAATCCTAAATCACTGGCTT
This sequence comes from Trichonephila clavipes, assembly GCA_019973935.1. NCBI lineage: Eukaryota > Metazoa > Arthropoda > Arachnida > Araneae > Nephilidae > Trichonephila > Trichonephila clavipes. The sequence continues at coordinate 151,815 of BMAU01020799.1, forward strand.
AATTCAGCTACAGCTCTAGAAATCATAATAGGTCTCCCTTTTAGTTTAAAGACTCTTTTTCTTTCTGCATTTGTTGTGTCTCTTGAACTCCAATTTCTTTCTTTTTTGACGTTGTAGGTTTTACAACTTTTTCATTTGGTATCTTATTCTATTTTATTATACTATATATATATATATGTATAGCGTAGACAAGATCTATTTATGTTGGTTACTTGTCAGTAGATTTGCCGATAGTTATCTCTTGATAAACAGAGAACTACTTATATTAGAACTACTTAATACATGTAGATTACAGTCATAAAATATGAACAATGAGTATGAATAGTTGTATAATTTGTACAATGTGTGTGGGTTGATCCACCGTTAGGTGGACAGGGATTAGGGACCCTCACTAGTATGGAATAAAAAATAATTAAAAAAATATGTGCAAGTGTTTTATAATATGAAACAAAATCCTGTATATTCATTTATTTCGTAAGAACATAATTAGGAATTTCAGAAATTGAGAAATTTGTTTTCTTCTGTCATGCTTTTTATTGCATTAAACCATATTTTACTGAAAAGTACTGTTTAATATAAGGTATAAAAAGGCAAGTAATGACCATAATTAAATGTCTTATTGGAAATTGATATTATTTGTCATCGCTGCATATATCCGATCTAGTCTAAAATTTATTTTTCAAAAAATAAGCGTATTTAAAGTAATTATTTATTTTATTTTCATACTATATATTAATATAAAAATTTCCAGAGAATTACATTTTTTTAGGAAGATATTCCATGTATTTTTTAGAGAATCATTCTTTTGAAAACATTTAAAACGAAATGTTCGTGTTATTGGACGATTAATTTAATATGTTGAGGTAATTATGACTTAAGGAGATATTAATAGATTATTTATTTAAAAAATGAAACTGCTTAATTGATGCATGTAATAATAAAACAAAATTTTTTTATAAAAATATAATTATACCCAAATTATATTAATATTATTACGATTAATTTAACGCAATCAAAATCTTTTAGCTTTTTTAATTTTTTTTTATATTTTAATGATATTTATGCGTAATTTTCTCTTTTTAATGAGAAAATCAATTCAGTCTTTATAAAATATGCATCGCAAAAATGACGAATCTTTAAAAAGATACTTCACAAAATAAAATTTGAAATTTGACACCAAGAAGCAGGTATTATCAAACTCAAACAAATCGCAAAGATAAAACAATAACTCGTCTGTAATATTCTAATTATATTCGTATTTTAGATATAATTTATTATTTTTGTATGTATGTATAAGCAAACCTCAGTCATATGCATTTTTATTTACAATAATATTACTTATTAAAATGAATTGTGTTTTGTCTCCTCTTTCATAACTTCATTCAAATTATACTTGGAGCATAGTGCACGGAATATTCATAAAGACAATATTTTTAAACTAAGATTATAATTTATATTTAAAATTAGTAGAGCAATCTATAAAAAAGCGAATATATTTTCAAAACATTTAATGGTCCAAAAAAGAAAATCTGCGCATTCAGATCTTAACTGCATGGAAATAACTTTCTAAAATTAAAGTTTTCAACATTTACTCTTGATATTCAATTAATTTTGTAAATACCACGTTTTCTATTAGCTTTTCAAAAACTAAAGAAAAATTTTAAATTTTTAATTTTATCAATTAAAAAAAATGAAAGCTTTCGGAAAATGCGATAAAGTTTGCTTTCAAACCTTGTAAATAACATTATTTTCTTACCATTATGAAATGTTAATACATTTAGCAGTAATTTCTTTACAATCACGTAAATATAAATACCGTTATGTTGAAAAATATGGTTAGTTGATATAATCAAAATTGAAATTTAAAAACATACATTTTGTTCAGTGCAGCGTTTCTCAAACTGTGGGGCACGCCCCGCTAGGGGGCGTGACAACATTACAAGGGGGGCGCGAGCATTTCGAACAGTCAAAAATTTAATAAATTATCAATTTACCTAAAAGTAGCAAAACAAAATACATTCTGACACATTTATATTGATATAATATACTCATAAATGCATACTGCGCAGCGTATTTGATGACTAATTTATCAATACTGAGTTAAGAGCAGGTTTAACACTTACTAGTGACTTCCATGGGCTGGTCATATACAAAGTTATATACAAATTTTAATACTGTCTTTTAAATGTTTTCATTTATAATTAAAGTCGTGTAGCATTATTAAACATGGTACATTATTTGTTACATTCTATAGTACATTATTGTTACATTCTATACATTATTGTTAAAATACATTATTTTTACATTATTGTTACATTCGATACATTGTTACATAATAATATCGTTGTACATTATTGTTACATTCTACATATGGTTATAATCATAATATTACTATACACTATTGTTACTTTCAACATATTGTTAGATTCATAATATTGTTGTACATTTTATTGTTACATTCCATATATCTTTATTTTATGGAAGGGGGGCGCGCGCGATGAAATTATGATTGAAAATTGGGTCATAAGCATTGAAAGTTTGAGAAACACTGGTTCAGTTCAATGCTCATCAGTAATTTAAGCAAATTTTAATATTTTAATAATTTAACTAATAAATAGTCATTTTAACTAATCAAGTATTAATATTCAAAAAATTGTGCTTGATTTAAATATACTCTGATAGCAAAAAATCCCAACACCAAGGAAAAAATTATTGCAGACTAATGAAACTTCGGCAATACCTTTGTCTATAGGTAACATAATAAATTTATTAAACTTTCAAAATCGCAGAAAAATGTAAGCGCGCGAAAAGTCATTTCAAATGGGAAATGTTGGGACATTAATAACCGGTGTAAACTTCAGAGTTTTGAATCCAAACACAGAAATGTGCGTGCAGTGTGTCGTATTAGTATCGAATATCAGTTTGTGGGATGAAATTCCATATGCCTGTTGCACTTGGTTAATACAAGGGCGTTTAATTCTGGTTGTGGAAGACATTAGAGGTACCATCCAATGAAGCTTTATTCTTGATTGGAGAAAGATTTAGTGATCTAGTCGGCCAAGACAACACGCCGACATTACAAAGAACATGTTATATTACAAACACTGTATGAGAGTACACATTATCTTGTTGGAAAACATCCCCTTGAATAATTTTCTTAAATGGTAACGCAGACATTTGAATCATCAGACTGACGTACAGTTTTGCTGTCACGGTAATTGCAATAACCAAAAGAGTTCTCCTAGTATATAAAAAGATCGCTCTCATGATCATAACTCTAGGTGCAAATCCAGAGTGTCGTGCAGAAAGGTTGCTTGGTTGACCTGGCTTTTTAATTAATATGCGGCCTTCACAAGCACCAAAGCAATAATTGGAAAAACCATCACATTGCCCATTTCGCCCTCCAGTAAGTTCTAGTGAGGCATCAATGAAGCCGCCAATGTCAATGATTTGGAGCTAATGGTTATGTACCCTACAATAAATCTGGCTAGAAGCTATTCCTCAAGCAATCGATTTGTTACAGTTCACTGTGTTATTCTAATGCGAACAAAAGCATTAATTTTTGTTGCAGATCCACTAAGAAGCTCCACAACCGTACAGTAGATACGAATATCTTATTGGTCAGTGGTGGTGCGTACGTTGTTGGACCTCAAGTTTCTTGAGATTGTGCCTTCCCGTCAACTATCATTCAGAGTGTATATATATTCTTTTCAAGTTTTTCTGCAATACCATGGAAAGAAAATCCACCTTTTCTCATCTCCATTATACGACCCCGTTCAAACCGAGGCAGTTGTTGATAATGTCTTCTTCGTATTCTAAAGACATTTTTGACGAATACCTACTCCCTAAGTCAAATCTCAACGATAAACAATTCTCAAACAATTTTACAGCACGTACGAGTATGTAAAGTACACCATATTTGCATACGTAAAAATGGTGCTACTAGTGCCACACTCATGCACCTAACACGAACTTTGAATGAAAGTTATCTTTCAGATGTATAAACATGTCTACCAAATTTCGTTTATCTAGTAGAACTCTTTCTTTGAGTGTTGGGATTTTTATTTCCCTCAGTGTATTACCCAATTGCGATTATTTCTTTAATGATTTGTTTATCTTTTCTGCTTTTCCTACCTTTTCTTGCATGAGTTACGTAGATATATTGTTTCTTCTCACTATTTAATTTTGTTACGCAACGCTGAAAGTCTGATTGCATACAAAAGACCTTTGGTTTGCCTCTTACCTTTCTTTGTGTTACTGATTCCGAAAGAAAGGGAAAAAATAACGACGGATACATCGCATCTGGAAGCAAATGAGGTCCGAGATAACGCCAAAATAACAAGCAAAAGAACAAAAAAGAAACTTTCTTTAGATAGTGATCACCATGGCAACTGTTGAGCGTCCTGTGTCTCTGAATTTTTGTTTTCCTGAATAATATGCAGGTTTCGGATCCTTTTCTGATAGTTTCCATAGATATTTGGTTCTCCTCGGACATTTAACGTCTTTTCTCTTGACGGTAGAAATATAAATTTCCTCTTCTAGAATTCTATTTTACTTTATTTTGGTTACTCTTATTAGATGTTTTGGAAGGTGTCATTTTCATTTTTCAAATGTGTTCGATATGGCATTTACCATTTGTAAAGGGTGTTTTTTTTGAGAGGTATAGAACTTTAAATTGCAATAAAACAACGATGTATTATTCGATTGACATGAATTTTTTTTATTCGAAAGATAATCTTGTGGCATTACATTTTAAATATGATTTCTGGCATAGGACTGCCACGGCTGGCTAGGATGTAGTCCAATCTGGACGTCCAATTTTCGATGACTTTTTCCAACATTTGTGGCCGTATATCGGCAATAACACGGCAAATGTTGTCTTCCAAATGGTCAAGTGTTTGTGGCTTATCCGCATAGACCAATGACTTTACATAGTCCCACAGAAAATGGTCTAGCGGTGTTAAATCACAAGATCTTGGAGGCCAATTCACAGGTCCAAAAATCGATTGTGGCACGAGCCGTGTGACATGTTGCGCCGTCTTGTTGGAACCACAGCTCCTGGACATCATGATTGTTCAATTCAGGAATGAAAAAGTTAGTAATCATGGCTCTATACCGATCACCATTGACTGTAACGTTGTGGCCTTCATCGTTTTTGAAGAAGGATTCCACCAGCCCATAGAGCGCACCAAACAGTCAGTTTTTCTGGATGTAACGGTGTTTCGACATACACTTGTGGATTAGCTTCACTCCAAATGCGGCAGTTTTGTTTGTTGACGTGCGCTTTATCGCTAAACAAAATTCGCTTATGAAAATCGACCATTATTTTCGAAATAAAATTGCACAATTTGAAAGCGTTGTTCAGGCGTGAGTCTATTCATGATGAATTGCCAAACCAAACTGAGAATAAATCACTTGACAGCTAATAAATCGGTCGCCATCTTGGAAAGTAATGTCAACTTAAACTTCTATACCTGGAAAAAAAAACACTCTGTATGTTATCGCATTTGGTTACTTATTAATTCCGTTTTTGGTAATCCCAGTGGATATAATCATAGACTCGTCGACGGTGTATCATATTTCATGTCCTAGTGCTACTGAAGAGCCAGCGTGTAGAGGACAAATGCACATTAAATATGTTGTGGGTTAAAGTCTTCACGTTCATGCAGTGTGGTAGTTAGGACGGAGATGTCCCAGCTTGATTATTCACTTGATTATTGTTTAAAATTACAAGATGCGTCGCCTGTAGCCCTTGTGTTGATTTATAGTGCAACGTTAATACGCACTTGTTCAATCGCTGGGTATATAGATATATATTTGACACTTTCTCTATCAAATCAACTACATTTGTTGAAAAACATACTATGGAATAATTTTTTTGGAATATTTTTTTCAATTTATGCACACCATTAAAAATTCTGAAATTGTTGATTTGTTTTTGTAATTAGTTTATTTACTATTCCTTTGAAAATTATTTAAATGTTTAAAGAATATATTATTTATATAATATTTTATTACGGCTCAGTGTGCTTTCAAAATGAACTTATGCACCAGAAATTTGAAGTAAACTTATATTTCTCAAAATAGCATGAAAAATTATGGGTATGTGAGTTTAATTAAGCATGCAGGCTTTTTCTTGCTAACTCCAAGATATGGATAGAAACGTCTTCAAAATGGTTGTATACATGAAGTAAATTCTCTACGTTTCATCCCCTACTTTTTCTTGTGCCACTTGACTGCAAATAAGGTTTAACGGAATTTATTTGACAATTAAACAGGTTCAATCATACTTATTACAGTTAAGGTATTTTATTAACTTTATTCGAATAAAATTTAGACGTTCTATATTTAAATTCTTCTTTTAGCTTGGAGAAATAAATAATTAACTAATTTTAGAATGGATTATTTTTAACTAATTAAATCATAATAAAAAGTAAATATACGCACATCATAACGCTTCTTATTCTACCTCACTTTTGATGGAATTAAGATAACGATTTGGTTTCTAATGACCATATTGATGCGAAGGAAATAAACTTTGTAATGAAGGGATACACCACTTAACCATGCCACCATTTTTTTACCATTTAAGTATTTACGTGCCTATTTATGATAATAGAAGTGTACTACTAAGAATCTGTATTTTATTAATCATATAGCTAAATTTAAAAAATCAAAACAATATTAAAGTAATTTAAAGGTGTCTAAAAATTATTACCCTCTCTCTTTTGAATGAGATTTGATTTTCTTTATGTTTAATGCTTTTGTACTTTTGTCGTAATGTTGTCAGTATGAAAACTGTTTTAAATTTTACTTTATGAGGTATTATTGCCAAAATTTCTCTTGGAAATGATTGCAAGCTGAAAAGCTTTCTGAAAGAAAAGTAACACAAAATATTCTTATTACCTTGAACAAAAGAAATAAGAGTTTCAGGGCCATCACTTTTTCATATCCGAATAATTTTTGTTTTACGCTTAATATTCCTACAAAGACCTAATATTTTGTTATAATCATACATATTAGAAAAAAAAACCTTAGAAAATAATAATAATCATTATTGAATAATAAAAATTTCCAAAGTAAAATCACACTAATATTTCCTAAAATTGTCCTAATTACAGCTCGTTTTTCTATAAACAAAAAAGGGATATTGTGGAAATAAAAACGAACACTCCCCATTATAGCGTTTGTTTACATCAGACGTTAATATATCTTGAGTGCTTCTCTGAGTGTTGTAATAATATTTACTTAAGCTTTCATGCTTGAGAATTTAAAAGCCTTTTTTTATTCGTCAAATTAAGAAAAAAAAATGCATCTAAGGACTTTCAAACCTTAAGTGTTTCCACAAAATGAGATTTTGAGTTTATAATTGAACAAAAGACTAAGTGAAAGTGGAAAGCATATTGTCTTTTCCTATTGACTTACGGTAAAATAAAAAAAAATTGAAAGTAGGGAAAAGAAGCTGCTCTGTATTTTAACCAAACGATAAGTATTCTTGAAGTATTGAATGTTGCTCTCTTCTGCAACCATAATCTTTTTCTTCCTACATCAGTTCAGGTAAATACTAATAACAGAACCTTTTTTCACTACGAGTGTTTGACTTGTATGAGGGACTTATACGCATTTTTGTTAAACTTTTGCAAAAGTTTCCTTTAAATATATCCATTAATTTTCTAAGCTAATCCCAGTGAAAAGACGTACCTTTTTTTCCTTAACTTTGGTAAATGTAATTTAAATTAAAAGAGATTTAACAGAGGTTTTCTCTAGTATGCTAGCTTATCTGGAGAAAGTTCGCTATTTCTAACCTTAATTATTCTAAATTATTTGTTCAAGATAAAATGATATATTCACCATTCCTTAATGCCTCTTTAATTTTAATGAGGAATGTGGATTAGCAATTCTTCTTATTTTGGTCTAATTAAGGAAAATAAGTAAAATTTCCGTAATAAATGTGTGTATGTGTATATTTGTGATATATTTATTAGTGCTTTACGTATAAAGTTTATTTTTTCGAACTCTTATAATTGAAGCCGTTACAAGGTGTGTGTACAATGCTACATTTTTCATCAAATTTTAAATAATAACTTGTATTTGGCTAACAGTAATAATTTAATAAGAAATTTATTGTGTGTATGAATACATATTTGAAAAAATAAAAATAACCTAGAGATAATTTTTCATCTCAAGCAATTTAATAAAATTGGAATAAAAAACCAAAGTTTTAATTAAATTAAAACTATTTTGTTGAACTTTTCTTTAATTAAAACTGTTTAATGCGTCGAAACACACATACACATGCATTACTTATTTATATCAATTTTATTTAAAATTTACGAGAATTATCTTTTGCTAGAACAATTCAATATAAATTTAATATAATAAGAAACAACGAACAACGAAACAAATTAAGATACAAAACAAATTAAAATTATGACAAGGTCTCTTATGATCAAATAAGATTTTCGAACTTAATAAAAACTAAAGAAATTTAAAAAATAACTTATATGTATATGGAATTTTCTACAAGAATCAAATTTATTTATTATGACGTAGGAAAATTATTGCTGAATTTATTGCTTATTAAATTTAGTGAAATTTTTATTTAATTTGAAGATATATTCATAATGTTTTAAGGCAATTAAATTGAAGTACAAACATATTATGCATATTTAAATAAGTAAAGAAATTTATTTTTGTTTTCTCCCTCAAAATTTAAAACCTTTTTGAAAATAAAGACATTCAAACTAGATTTTCCCAATAGTATAATTATAAAACTTTTTAAAAGTTTAAAAATAAAATAAAATAAGCTGAGAAAATACTCTCTTCAATTTAGTTATAATATTAACTATTTTCTCTATAAGGTTTTTAATCATTAGAAGAAGTAACATTAAAAATTTAGTAAAGTAAACTGAATGAAAAATGAGATCTGCAAATCCGTAACAACTGTTTAAGTATCCATATTACTTTTTAATTCATGTCTTCAATTTTTACAAAAAACTTGGACATAAATTAGAGATAATGATAGAAAACTTTTTTTCACAGAAAATGAAACGAAGTCTTATTTCATTATAATTAAAAAAATTATGTATTAAAATAATAATGTAAAGAAAAACGTAATGTATTATTTCATATTTTTAGTATATTTTACTCAAAAGTTTAATAATTTCCAATTGATTTTTTAAAAGTTTCATCGAGACTTTTTATCCTGAGCCTGTATTATTCCCTTTTTTCTGATGAATCACTTTTATTTTGAGTAAAATAGGGAGAAAATCTAAAAGAAACAAAAACGAAAATGTGTTTTCTATAATAAATTGTTAATAACACTGATTAAACGATTGTGTTCATATAACTTTATACACATATTAAATATTATTTTGCAAACACAAATATATGTTCTGCATTTAAACTAAAAAAATATTTTTTTTTTGTTTTAAAAACAATAAAACAATATAATTTGCTATCAGAATGGCGTTATCTGTTTAGCTTATTTATGGAATAAAGTTATGGCGATTATTTTCATAATTAAAACTATGAGTAATTATAAATACGGAATGGAAAATTCCATATGAAAATCAAGGCTTAATTTTTTTTCTTTACTTAAAAATTATATTTTTGATAGCAAACATATCACGAAAATCATGAGCCTTATTTGAGTTTTAAATAATATGTTCCAAGTAGAAATGTTTTTACTGAAAATGAAATGCACTAAAATATATATTTTTTTAGTTTATTTTTTTCTGGGAGAAATCTCAGTTCAATTAAGACTATCCTATATATCAAGACAAACTAACAACTGTTTGTACTCTTTTTTTTTATTTCTTGAAGCTTATTTATTCTTTTGAAGAAATATTTTCTGCTTTATTCTTGATTCTAATGATCATGGATCCTGTTGAAAAAGGTAGTGTCCTTTTATCAATATAGTAAAAACTCCATTTCTGTTTATGTATTTGCATTTTTTTAAGTAAAGCTCGCATTAAGAGTTTCAGAGTCTTACGAAGGGAAAAATACAAAAAAAACCCCGTTTTTTGGAGTATGGGTAGTTTGAATAAAATATATGTAAAACAACGATAAGATAAAAAGGGTTAACTAAAACTTTAATAAATAAGCATTTTAGATTTAAGACGAATAAATTATAATATGTAATATGTTATTTGTATTTCCTATGTACAAAAAGATAACTGGAATTAGTTTAATATCAGTACGCTTCCCGTCAAATAATATATGGCGTGAAGCGTACTGGTATTAAAATAATGCTTGGCCTGGCACTGTGAATTTCACATAAAATAATTTAGAAGAACGGCTAATTTCTGACGAAAGAGTTTAATTGCATTAAATTTTAAAAAAAAGACAAAAAAGATACAATAAGAAAAAAATGTGTTTACTTTTTTTTTTGCTGTTAGAAGTTTAAATGGGAAAATACAAGTGCCGGAATTTCAAGAAATTGAATATGATGTACTTATAAATGCCGAAAAAAATAGGTAAAATGGAATGTGGAAAAAACGAAAAAAGGAATAACAGTTTAAAAATATAGTTTTAAAAAAATAATAAACTCTCTAGTTTTCATGGTTAATCGAACTGAAAAAAAAAACCCGAATACACACGGAGTACGTGCACTTTAAATCAGTGGGTCTGAAAGTCTTGTGGGCTGAATCACGAGTGCAGGGGACTGGAGAATATTTCTCTCCCCTTCAGTTCCATGTCTAAATTAGGGAGGTGGAGATCGGTGGTGACAGTATCTATCGACCCTTCGGGGATTTTCGCCGAGCTAATTCGTACTAATTCAAAGCCATCGACAGGTGTTCAAAGCCATCGACAGGCGTACTTCTCTACCCTTGCCTCGATGAATCTCGTGGGCCTCGATCTGACAACGTCAGACAGGTGGCTTTAGAAACAACAACAACAGCACAAAAAATAATTCTTAATATAAGAATAAAATGATTTACGAGAAAATTAATGTCATTGCGGTAAAAGCATGGGGTGTTATATATCAATTGTTATAATTTCTTACTAGTTCTATTCCGAAAGCTCTGAGTTAGTGTAAAAATGTAATACAAAGCACCCCATACTTTTACCACACACAATGACATTAATTTTCTCGTAAATCATTTTATTCTTGTATAAAGAATTATTTTTTTTTTTAGTTCGATTAAAACCATGTGGCCGCGGTAGCCGAGTGGTATAGGTATCGGACCGTGGCTTGCTTTGTCACGGGTTCGAGCCCAGTACCACTAAAGACCCGCCGTGTAGGACAGCGATGCACGTTAAATCTGTCGAGAGCTGAAACGTCCTCCCGTTGGTGTGGTGTGGTAGTTAGGAGAGGGGGTGCCAGCTCAAGTGTCGTCCACGTCACTTGACCATGGTTCAAAATTACGTGGTCCGTCGCCAAAAGCCCTCGTGTAGCTGAACAGTGCGACGTTAATATTCAATCAATCAATCAATCGATTAAAACCATGAAAGCGTGTTTTTTAAACTATAATTTATTTTTTCATTTTTTAGTTCGATCTGCAGTAAAAACATGCATTTTTAGTTTTTTATAACTATCATTTATTCATAAACTTTTTTTTTTTAATTTTGGCCCGGGCCCGAAAAAGTTTGCCTATCCCTGAGTTAGAACAAATTATTTTTTTTCACATGTGTGCATGAGTCATTTTTTTTAATTTCCATTTTCAGAAAGAGACTGGACAATTGCTAATATTATAAGAAATTGCTGACGGAAAAAAAAAAAAAAAAACGTTTTCATTTTTAGGGTTACTCTTAATCTTTTAATCGCCACATCTGGAAAAAATATAATGAATTAGTTGCCAAATCTTAATTATCCTCTTTAGGACAATGGAACAAAGTTATGAAATTATTGTATTGTCATCTGTCCTTGACAAGTGTGCAAAATTTCGAATTAATCTGACCTTTTAAAGTGGGTAGAAGTCGTATTCAAAGATTCCGTTACATACAAGTGTAACTTATAAAAGCGTGTTAGAAATTAAAAAATTCTGGGGTCAAAAAAAATTTCAATCAGGGGAAAAGAAGAGTGATTTTGTGTGGAATGTTATGAAAGGGTATGAGCCTGATTCCCGAAAATATTTTCAGTATATTCCAAGTATTCGAATATATTAAAAACAACTAATATTTTTTAATATATCAAACATTTTGCGCTCCTTTAGTGAATTTCATCTAACAAGGAATGTTTAAAAATGCATTAATTAAAAGTAAAATATAGTGAAAATTCGCAATTAGCAGCTCTGATAGATTTACTGTTAGAAGTCACGTAAATATTCACATTAAGATCTGTAGTAAGGCATCCGTAGTACAATTTTTTTATCCTATCTGCAAGCAATTTTCATTTAGTTTGTTTATTTATTACATTTCATGACGACCAAAATGAGCGAAAATTTCATTAATACATGGGAATAAATTAACAGTAAACGTCGAAATCAAAAAAGGAGAAAATGTTAATTGGATAAACCTTTCGGTTCATAAAATTTGAAAGCGTAGCCCACACATTCTTTTAAAAATATCTTTATACCCACCATCAATGCTGTTCCAATGTAATCGATGACAACTAAGCGCCTAGCATGAAACTGCAATCTAGAAAACGTAACGTATGTAAATGGTTAACCTGGTAAGGAAATTGAATTAAAATCGCCTGAAATATAAATAAGATTACCGCCATAAAAATATAAACCAGTACAAAATTAATTATAATGCACGTAATAATAATGCTAACCACAGAACCAAAAGTTAAAAATTAGGGTAACCATATTGTAGTGTTATCGCACAACTTGGCGAATGTAAGCAACCATTTGGCGAGGAGCATACTGATATCAAATTAGTACCCTGATATTAAAGCAATGCTACTCGAAAATTTATTATTCAGACTTAAACTCATTGTTTTAAAATTATCAAATTTAAACGTGTTATTTTATAAACATTACATGGGCATTTAGATTTTGGGCTTACGACAATTTTTTTACAGAGTTGAGCTCCAAATTGTTTTCTTGTTATTGAATTAAAAATTTATCTTGTTGTGTTCATTCATACACATTTTGATAAGTATTGGTTGAAAGTTTGGCAATTTACTTCTGTGTAATAATCAAAATGTAATAATAATATTTTTTCTCCTTCAAGAAATATTGAACTGAATGGAGCCTTTAACTGATAAATAATGAAATGAAATATACGGTTTTCTTCTTCAAAACAGTGATTGCTTTTCTAAGGTGAATACATAAGGTTCTAACTTTTTGACTGATTGCCTAGAATTCTAATATGTATTTATTACTCTAATTTTAGAAGAAAAATTTCGTCACACTAAAATTTGGGTACATATTTTTCATTAGATGTAAGAGAAATATATGCACATAAAATGTATTGTTGCCAATACTTTTAATGATAGTATTTCCACGAAAGTCGTGAATAGTGAAAAGCTTATAAGTTTTTCATCTAGAACTATTCTAGACTTAACATTGAATTCTACCACCATGAAAATGATAAGGGATTTTGTTCCTTAAATTTTAATGAGAAGTAGAAAGAATGTTATTTATTAAAAGCCTCGCACAAAATTTATAAAATGCTTTTATAACTTACAAAATATTTGCAATGTGACTTTAGTTTAACTAGGTTGAAAATCTTGGTTATAAGCTTTGAAATAAAGTTAAATAAGATAGGAAAGTTAGCTTTAAGATCAATGTTTATTAATTACTACAAAGCTCTAATGTTCAATTTATAGTTTTAAGAATTCTTATGATAGTAGTTTAATAATAATTTACTACTTAATAATATAGATATAGTACTTATCCATGAATATTTGATATATATCTCTCTCAAAGTGTTCCAAACATGATTGTCTTAATATTTTTGCAAACTTGAATACGTTCTTTTAAAATTTTGTAAGGTATTTAAACATTCCCCCGAAAAATTAAAATAAATCTTAATATTACTTTAGAAAGTAATAAATAACTGTAAAAGAATTAAAACATAAATCAAATTAGAAATTAAATTTTTCCATTACCATCTTCATTACATTAATATCAGATCAGTTCGAAGAAGTGTCTGAAACTCTTCTAAAATAAACGATCGCGGCCGATAAAAATTAGATGAAAAGTTTAAAGAATTTTTTCCATTTAACTTACTTTAATGATAATTTTATGATTATTCAAATTCCTTAATGTCCACCAACTCGTTACTGAAAGTAAAGCCGTTAAATTGAAGAGAAAGAAAGCATTAAGTATATGCATGATGTATTACCATTCATTTTTCCTTTCAACAAAGATTATCTGGAAGTACTTTTATGAATACCTGTTGGTTTTCTTATTTTCCGAATTAACTATAAGTTGAATAGAGGGGTATTAAGCTAACTATCAGGGAATTGTTTTAAAAAGCGATAGGTAATCAATCATGTACAATTTTAATAGAATTCATTAGTGAACTCTCTTTATTAAATTTTATATAGTAGAAAATTTTTTTAGGTGAATAGACGGCTCAACTAGATTAATAGAATTCTAGAAACTTATTCAAAAGCTTACAATGCATAAACAACAAAGCAATTTTTATGTTTGAAGTATTGTAGTCTTTTATATGTAAATTTAGTTGCTAATTTAAGTTACGTCAAAAATTTTGTAAAACAATGAAGACGTTTTTAAAATTAAGGTACGCAAAGCAAAATTTTAAAATAGAGTTTTATACACTTTTATATATTTATTAACTAAACATAATGATGGGGGATTTCTTTCAGGTATTCGAACACGTTTAATGCACTTTTTAAAAAGCAGCATATTAAATTTTAATCAATACAAGTAAATATTAATACTTAACCAGTAATGTCTAAAATACAGTTACAAAAATCATAATTATAAGTGAAATTTTAGCAATTTTTTTTTAAGAAAAGTTCTTTCAAGCAGTTAGAGAAAATAGTAATAAATAATTACTAAAATAAACTAAATACATTTATCTTAACGTAAATTTTAGTATGTTATTTTATTGTAAAATTTTTAGAGATAAGCAAATTAGTATTACAGACATGTGGCCTACTTATGAGGCTAAAGTTGAAAAAACAGATCATAACTGAAAAAATATTCATACAGTAATAATCTTTTGTACATTCCCTAGAAAACAATGCAGATCTGTTTATAAAATATCTGATGATATATCTATTATAAAATATCTGTTTCAAAAAATGTCATAAAAATACATTTATAGGATTTTGAGTTATCAGACCCTCCATGATAGATTTCGAACAATTCAAATGTCCAATGCTGGTAGATTAGAGGCGTACTTTCGGTTTTTCAAATTTTATGTAATTTTTTGTTTGGTTGTTCATTATGTAATGTACAAACAAAATAAAATATATTTCATAAATCCAAAATATTACTCTAGAATAAAAAAACAAAAAAGTATATACTGACCGAAATTGATCATTTCAACGTGTTTAGATATTTTAAACGAACTTCAGAAGGTGTAGATGTTAGAATTTAATTATTAAAATTTTTCTGAAAAAAATCAGTGGAGATTTTGGGCCTTTATTCCGATGCGATTAGTTTTTGATTATTAAAATTGTAGAGATACTTATATTTTAGGAATTTTCTAGTAAATTATGGTTTGATGATTTTATTTTTTTCTTATACAAGGGGAGGGCATGACTAAGTAAATTCATTTTGGGACGAAACTTGGTCTAATAATAGTACTCCTTTAGAGTGTTCAACCCTCAAAGTAATTCCACCGAATGGCCAGTCAATTCGGAGAAAATAGCCTTCGAAATGCATGCTTACCTTTTAAACAATTAAGTTTTAATTACCTCCAGCGACGCAGTGGCTTAGCTGATAAGAGGCCTGCTTTCTGCGAGGTCGGATAGGGTTCGAGTCACGCGCGAGCAACTTTTTTTTCAATTCATTTAATTATTTTTTGAAATTAAATAAATTTATTTAAAAGGACTTATCAAATTATTATATAATTATAAAATAGTATTATTAATAATATATGAAACGACACGTGTGATATTTTTATTACATTAATTAAAAAATAATTATATTAATAATATATAAAAAACATATATTTTTATTATATTAATTATAAAATAAATATATTAATAATATATAAAAAGAGACAAAATATTTTTATTATATTAAATATAAAATTATTAATTTAATAATCATAATAATATTTTATTTATAATATATTGCATTTCACATTATAAAACTATTTTTAACTAATTTTTGTATAAAATATTTAATATTTATTTTAATATATTTTACTATAAATATTATTTATTAACATAAAAATATATTTATATGAAATATACTATAAGTATTTATATATAATTGCAGTAATTTCTTTACAAAATAATTACATAAAATATCGTTTCATATTTATTAAGCCCTTTTTAAGCAAATATATTTAATTTTAAGAAATAATAAACGTAATTGAAAAAAAAAGTTACTCGCGCGACTCGAACCTTATCCACTCGCTTAGAAAGCAGGTACCCTACCATCTAAGCAATTGCGTCGTTGGAGGTAATTAAAACTTCATTTTATAAAAGGTAAGCATGAATTTCGAAGGCTATTTTCTCCGAATTGACTGACCATTTGGTGGAATTACATTGAGGGTTATACACCCCAAAAGAGTACTACACCAAGTCCCGTTCCAAAAATAATTTCCTTAGTTGTATGTTTCCCTTGTTAGACAGTTTCAGGTATTTTTAAAATTTTTGTGGAGCCCATAATTTTTCCTTAATTTTTTTTAGTTTGATTCAAATTATCCAAATAAGGCTGGAACAGAGAGAGCTGGAACTCTTCAAAATTGCATTAAGTTACCTGTAATCCAATATTGACGCCCTAATTTATTTATAGGTTGGTGGGAAGCTGTGAAGAAAGTAGATATACCAGCAAAAAAATATAACCACCGTTTTAAAAAATCCTAATTACTTTTTACTAGCAAAAACAGTGAATTCTCTTGATTTTTTCAAGCATGCTAATTCTAGATAGCACTAGAACCTCACTAATTTATGGTAAAGGAAAAAAAAATCCTAACATTTTGCTTTGCACCTGGAATTTTATTTAATAATTTGAACATGGGGAAAAAATTTTGGAATCACAAAATCCGTTGTTGGCGATCCTAGCGTAAAAAAAATCTTTACAAAGCAGTACAAACAAATTACAAAGCAAGAAAGAATTTTACATAAAAGAATGGCTAGTTCTCGTCATTCTTAAAATTTCCTAAAAATAGTTCGAACAGCACAAACTTTTTATCAAAAGAAGTATTCAAAATTTGATCGAAAAATGTCATGATACCATAAATTACGGAAGTGAAATTAACTTTAAATTAATATATATTTACTTTTAAAAAACATATACGTATATGGTAGAATTGTATTTACGAACAAGTCACTATATTATTTAAGTTAAATCGCTCAATGCTTTATGTGATATCAAAGTATAACTTCTACTCGTCAGCGGTTTATATATCGGAATCCCTATCCTAAAAAGAACACAAAGATCATTTATTTCAATTTACTATCGAGTATTACAAGCATCTTTTGTATGAAACCCTCCCTTATAGACTGATTTTCTTTTTTAAAAAAAAAATCAAACACTCCACTTTTTTTCAACTACTCAATACAATTCCGTACGTATGAGTAGCAAAACTACATCAACACAATACGACATAAAGTATTGAACTCTTAGTCTTTTTATCTCTCTCTTTCCAAGCGGAAATTGGCAACTGATGCATCGGATCAATGCTTTACACATTTTGCTAGTTCCCCCCCCGTCAACCCCTCTAATAGATATAAATAAAAAACGTAGTTGCGAGGAAAATTCAGTGGAGGAGGAAGAGGAGGTATTATAAATGGTTTTGCCATTCGGACGTCAACCACATTCTTCCCGATAACAAAAACATACCCCGTCGCTGTCTCTTCAATCCATCATTCGCTTGATGATGATGATCGTCATCACAGTCATCATTTCCCTCCACCCTCTTTTTGTCCATCCACTTGACGGTAGACGATCCACATCAAAGTGGTACATGATGAAGGGGGACACAAGTGGTGTAAAATGAGGGGTGTTGGAAGAGATTTATTTAATCAATACATACAATTTTGTCCAATAAATTTGATTTTGTTTCGATGCAAATGTACTCATCATTCTGTTTTACGCAGATTCGAGTTGTATTTTTAGAAAACAAAAACGTCCCTTTTAAAATTTAGAAATTGGCTGCCTTTGAATTGGTGTATTGTTAGGAAATCGGTACGTCTCTCTCTCTCTCTCTCTCAAGTTGATTTAATAATCGATGTACGGAGTTTTCTACGATGTAATTATTTTCTTTTTGAAAATGCATTAGTAGAGCACAAATGACAACGTCTGTATATTTTTTGTAAGTATGACATGTCTCTAGATTTGGTCAATTGCGTGTCGTTTAAAAGCAGTTTTCTTGCTGCCCAGGAATTTTTTACAAATCTTCCTTTGCGTTTACGACTTGAAAGTACAAGAATATGTTGTCGAGCTAGCCGGACACTGACAACACAAATAGGTGAGAAAATAGCTTCCTGTCAGCAATTAAAAATTAATGAAGGGGATGGAAAGTATATTTCCTATGTCCTTATAAAGGGTTAAATTTACGCTGGATGAACCAGATAAAAAATATTGCATCAGAGATTAATAACTTAATAAAGAATTTTATACTGGTTGGGTGGCATAGTTGGTTTGTCGCCGGCCCTGTAAGCCTAAGATTGCGGGTTCGGCCCCGGCTAAAGTCGGTGGATTTTTATGATGCAGAAATCGACAGAGGGCAAGTCGCATGATTATGCGACATGTAAAAGCCACCTTGAGTGCCTATTTGGTTTGAGTGCTCTAGGCAAAATTAAAAAAATCCTAAGAATAGTTTCGCATCGCCAGAGCTCAGGTGCCTCTCTCTGGGGAGGAAACTGGGCAAAATAATCTGCGGTGATTGGTATCCACCTATATGATGTCGCACTAAAAAGGGATACCAGCTTCCGGTCTTGCAATGGTAAAACTCCAATCCGCAGCTCATTAGAAATAAATAAATAAGAATAAAAAAGAATTGGCCAATTCATTTTTCAAATAAGCATTAAGCCTTTTTTCATTTAAATTACTTTATTGAAACCTTATTGTTTGTTTTAGAAAAATTTAAGAATTTACGTTTTTTTTATTTGCTTATAATCATGTTACTAAAAATCTAGATGGCTGCTTTATTTTCCTTTATAATGTTGCTAATGTTAACTGAAAAAAAATATCCTTAGAATTCAACTTACACATCATGTTATTTTCAAAGTTTGTTGATTTTTATAACGTATAAAATAAAATATTTCTGATGAGTAATTTCACTGATGAGATTTAAACTCCTTGTTCAACTTTTAATTTATCTTAAAAATCATCCATTTTCTCCATAAACAGCTTGCATTCCGTTCATAATTTAAAATATACCAAGAAAAATGTTATTTCATATTTCTTGTATTGTTAATATTAATTAATAATTTCTTAAGTTTTGTTCAAGCTAAGGTTTTATTACTTAATAACAAAAATGAGCTCATGAAAGTAAATCGAAATCAGGTATGACTTAACAAAAAATATAATAATAAATAATTTGAATTTTGAAAATATTTTCCTTATATCTATTTGCATCTAACTCAGATAACAAATTCCGAATCATTAGAAAATATGTTAACTGAAGAATAAAAATGATAACGTTAATTTTTCTCAGTAAAAAATATTGAAAACGTTTCGATTTGTACTTCAAATAGTCAAATTCTTTGAAAAAGCAAGTAATATAAAAAAAGGTTTTTTTAAAGTCAATGCCTACTTAGGTCAACAAAGAAAATTTTTATTTTAGTTACTTTTTATGAAATAATATAAATATATAATAATAATATAATATACAATTTATGTAAATATGTGTATACATATGCCAGAATCACACTATTAAGTGACAAAATAGAAATAAATTTTCCTTGTAATTTTCCATTTTTCTTTCTCTATATAACTTTGAACTACTTTTATTTATTTGGATTTATTTATTCATCCATTAAATTTAATTATTCTAATAAAACAATATAGTAAAAAAGAAATCATATTCTCAGAAATTAGGCCATCCCAGGCGGGGTTTGAAACCACGTTATTTGGATTACATGTCCAACGATCGTTGTGCTACAGGGACACAACGAACGGTTTCCCTTTCTATATATGCTGTTGGACTAAATTTTTGGCTTGGTACTATTTATTCATTTTTTAATTTATTTAATGAATTAATATTTGAAAAAACTGTATTAACATCAAATGTCATCCGCTACAAGTTTAAAAATGTATATTTGAACTTGAATGGATGAATATAGAAAGTATTTTATTAATGATAGAAAATTTGAACAAGATATATATATATATAGGGAGAAAGTGACATAATATTAGGAATTTAATAAATTTGAATTTTTTAATGAAAAATAAAGTTTGTTAAAAGAAGAATGGTGGAAATTTTCTACAAAATTTTTATATTGAACGATTAATTAAGAGAGCTATAATATCAAAATGCGAAATATTTTTTTAATGTAGAAAATTAATACTATTATAAGTTAATAGAAATAGAAAGATTTTATAATAGAATATGTATATAGAAGTATTTTATAAACGAGATTGAAACTTTGAATAAGATTATATATATATATATATATATATAGGGTGTTTTTGAGAGGTACAGAACTTTAAATTTCAATAAAACAACGATGTATTATTCGATTGACATGAATTTTTTTTTTCGAAAGATAATCTTGTGGCATTACATTTTAAATATGATTTCTGGCATAGGACTGCCACGGCTGGCTCGGATGTAGTCCAATCTGGACGTCTAATTTTCGATGACTTTTTCCAACATTTGTGGCCGTATATCGGCAATAACACGGCGAATGTTGTCTTCCAAATGGTCAAGCGTTTGTGGCTTATCCGCATAGACCAATGACTTTACATAGCCCCACAGAAAATAGTCTAGCGGTGTTAAATCATCACAAGATCTTGGAGGCCAATTCACAGGTCCAAAACGTGAAATTAGGCGGTCACCAAACGTGTCTTTCAATAAATCGATTGTGGCACGAGCTGTGTGACATGTTGCGCCGTCTTCTTGGAACCACAGCTCCTGGACATCATGATTGTTCAATTCAGGAATGAAAAAGTTAGTAATCATGGCTCTATACCGATCACCATTGACTGTAACGTTGTGGCCTTCATCGTTTTTGAAGAAGGATTCCACCTGCCCATAAAGCGCACCAAACAGTCAGTTTTTCTGGATGTAACGGTGTTTCGACATACACTTGTGGATTAGCTTCACTCCAAATGCAGCAGTTTTGTTTGTTGACGTAGCCATTCAACCAGAAGTGCGCTTCATCACTAAACAAAATTCGCTTATGATTATCGACCATTATTTTCGAAATAAAATTGCACAATTTGAAAGCGTTGTTCAGGCGTGAGTCTATTCATGATGAATTGCCAAACCAAACTGAGAATAAATCACTTGACAGCTGTTAAATCGGTCGCCATCTTGGAAAGTAATGCCAACTTAAAATTCTATTTCGGGAAAAAAACACTCTGTTTATAGGAAGAGAGGGGAACTAATAGTATAGGAATTGAAAAAAACGTGACTTCGACGCTAACTTTTGTTTTCGTTTTAACAGTTATATTATTACAACAATAGAGACGACTCTAAGTTGGCGTCAAACACCAGTAATTAATTTATGTTAAATTAAATTAATTAATTATTATTTGAAAAAAACTGTATTAACATCAAGTATCCTCCACTACAAGTTAAAAAAAATTTATTTGGATGAATAGAAAATATTTTTTTTATTAACAATTGAAAATTTGAGCAAGATGAATGTATAAATAAATTAATATATATAGAGAGAGGAGTGAACTAATACTAGGAATTGAAAAAAATATTATTAATAATTCACCATTATTAAAAATAATAATAATAATTGCATAATTCACCATTAAAAGATGCAGGATTATTAATCACAAAACATGGAATAAAACATAATATACTATTCCCATTGCATTCCGCTATCAACTCTACGCCATTCTCTCTCTAATCCAACAACACCGGAATGTCAGAGATCAGTGATTTCCGAGTTTATCACAGTTAACAGAAAAGGGAAACTTGAAACCTTGCCTCAGCCGTCATGGATGGCAGATTTACCGTCATGGCTCATCAATTTCTACCGCAGCATTTTCTCCAAACTCTCTCCATATCCTCTGACAACCAGTCTGGCGAAAGCAGTAATGATCCAAACCACTCTCTTCACCGTTTTCCGGACTTGTTGTCAAATCAACAGCATGACAGTCTATGGACGTCCGGTTTTAATATACTGGGCAATTTGCGGACGCATCGTTTCTAGTGGGGAAGGGAATGTCTGCATCCTTTCCCTTGTGATTTTACCTAAGAATTCGAAATATGTTAGAATGTTTCGGGTGCTAGTGCTTACATTGACAATATTATACCAATAGTTTCCTTCACTGCTTTATGGTATGCCATCAACTGGAGAGGTTTGGTTTGCCAATAGTGAATAAAGTTTAAGGTGTTCCTAAGATTTTAGTTTATAAGAGGGGAAAGATTTATATGTTTGGAATTGGGGGACGTAATTAAACCCTTCCAGTTCAAAAGCTTTTGAGAAGAGTTGTAAAGGTGAAAACGACATTAAAGTTTTGGGATGCTGCTGCTTAAAATGTAGGAATTTGAGGAAATGTACTGGATAATATATATTTAGTAATAGAAATATGTCTTAAAGTATTATAAGGAAAAAATGCACAATAACGCAAAATTGCCTTTTGATTCTATAACATTACAAAAAATACCTATAGTGCTTTAATTTGCAATGTAGTTTTTTTCAGATTATAATTATTAAGATAATAATAGACATAAATAATCCTTTAAATAAGCATTGTTAAAGAAAGCAAAACATATTAATAGTGTTATCAGATACTAGTAAATTTAATTTGATAATATCTCCCTACATATATTTCATATATTTTAGCAATTTGTAATGCTTATTTAAAATTGACCCTTATGAATTGGAAATGTTTGGTTTGGATATATCTCAATATTTATTGAACTTGTAAGGTTGATTGAATGATAAAGGAATCAATTTTTTTATTTGTTACATCATACACTTCACTTCATTAAGGGGGGGATGGTAGGATCATGAAACAGAATCTGTATCTCAGTAGTGTTAAGTAGATCATTTTTAAGGAATTTTATAAACGTTTTGTTGGATAAATCTCCGCGTTTTTTACTGAATATTTCTTGAACCGCAACGTACTTTCTCCACAGTTTTTATGATTACGATGCCGACTTATTTTTAAGAAATTACACACAATTATAAACTGTTAACGGCAGGATTTTGTTTTTTTCCCATTATAAATTACCCTCTAATATACACTTTTTTTTCTCTTTTCAACCTTGCATCTTTTAGATTTTTAGAAAATCTCACATTTCTCATTCTTTAATACTTTGCTATCAATTGCTTCCTTAGCTCAAGTTTATGAAACCACAAAGGTATCTCTTATGTTACAAGAATATGGCATTTAGTGTTGTTTCCTTGATTATAGGAAACCATTACTTTTAACACATCCAATTTCACACCAATATCCTTTGGTATCCGGGACCTGTTTGTACTATTAGCGTTCTCGACACAGTTTTATATCCTTGGATGTGGGCATTTCTAAAGGAAATAAATTTCTCTAAAGATTTCTGATGCAACCCATTATTTCTGATGGTAGGATGTTCTTTTCTTTTTTTCACTTAACCGCATTGAAGTTTTCGTTGAATCCAACATCCTTTCTTAAATTAGAATGTAATCCACCTCTCTTCGTTCTAAGAAAGTTGATTGGTGTATCTTATATTTGTTTACTAGAACTGCAAATACATCGCACGAACTAAGAATTCCCGACAAATCTAATAAGAAAGTCACAATATTAGCAAGAACAAAAGCTAATTAAAAACTTTCAAATAGCATGGAAATAAATAGCATGTTTCAAATAGAAAACAAAAATTTATATTCATTGAAACTCATTTACCCAAAGTTACTTTTCTGAGTTTTATAAATAATAATGAAAAAACAGAAAGGAATTGTGTGAGGTATACAATGCTGAGGAAAGTTGATTTGGATATGAGTGAGCCTCGCACTCAGATTGTTGAGTACTCAGATTTTTGACAAATGGATATTTTCTGACTCCACATATAGTGATAATTTTCACATGACTAGTAACGTAAAAGCTCAAAAAGTATAAAATATGAAACTAAAAAATGGGATTTTAATAGAAATGCGAGAGCATTTGCGAATAAATATTCTGAATAGCAAAGCTTATCTCTGAAAAAGAATAATCGTGAACTTATTTATCTGCTAGTGATAAAAAGGCTTTCTTGGAGAGAAGGAATTATTAAATAAATGTTAGAATATACGCGCGAGGGTGAGTTGGAAAATAAATTTTCCCATTTGACTGTGGTCAGAGTTGTGTATGGAAATCAAAAATAGAATGAGAAAATGAAGTTACGACATAACTTTATTTTTCCACATAAGTGCAAAGTACATTGAGACATTTGTCATACCCCTTGATAGACTTCAAAAATCCCCCTCCAGGAAAAACTCAATACCTTGCATACGACAGAAGAGTTTGACAACTATAGGCGTACGTCAAAACAGCATGTGAACGCGTAAGACACTGATTCACCATTGGTTAGAGGTTGACCGCGATCAAAAAGATGGATTCGGAAAAAGTGGCCTAGGCTTCTCAGATATGGCGTTCTGTTATTGGATGACAATGCGAGACCACATTCAGCGACAGAAATTCAAAACTATAGTAATGCAACTCATGATTGAGATTGCTTACAGCATCCTTCTTAGAGTCTTGATCTCGCGTTAAGTGATTTTTGTCTGATTCCGGCTTTGCAGAAGAATCTCCCTGGAAAGCGATTTGGAAGCAACGTTGAAGTCAAACAAGCCTTTAAACGCTTCTTCCGTATGCAAAGCCTTGAGTTTTTTTTCTGGATAGCTTTTTGAATCTTACGAAGTGGTATGACAAATGGCTCGATGTGTTTGGTATTTTTATAGAAAAATAAAGTCGTGTCTTATCTTTAATATCTCATTCTATGTTTTGACTTTTCTACACAACTCTGACCACAATCGACTGGGGAAATTTATTTTCCAACTCACCCTCGTACGATGCTTTATTTTGTTGATGCTTTTAGTGAGTTTCGAAAAAGTTTTTTTTAATTTTGCATATAAAATACCACTTAAAAATGATATGATAAAGATTACATTTAGACTGTTTCTACAATATAGTTTGGTATTTTCTCAGCAATATTTTGCGAACGAAATACAAAGTATTCGAAAAGTATGACTACCCTTTCAAAAATGAATTAAAAACAGACAAATAAAGATTTCCACATATGGTTTTTCAAGTTCCCTAAAAAAAAAGATTAAAGTTTCTGTTTAATGAAATGCAAATTAATTGCGCAATTTAAAAGTTTTACAATATTCTTGTTTCAAAATGGCTTCAACACATGAGCAAACGCAAGTTTAGAAAGTTTTATCGAATTTTAATCTGCATATACAATGTATTATACATATATATAATACATTGTAAATGGGGCACCTACACACTGGAGTTAGGAAGTGAAAAGAAGTGCCCCGGGAGATAGATGGAAAGAGGAAATCCAGTACCGTGGCCCCTCGGATCTCTAAACATAACACCTTTGATTTTCCACTTGTAGGGTTAAGTGAAAAACATTATATTGTAACCGCAGCGAATAGAATCGAAGTTGCTACCAAAGTTTCAAGGACTTGGATATCAAGAAGTTAAAAGTTGGTGCTATGATCCAGAGAAAAAGAGAAACAAGATTTTGATCAAAGACATTAAGAAAAAATCTCAATTCAATCATCCAAAGTCTTCAACTTTCATCGGATAACAGCTGAAACATAGCTGAAATGGTTGGGATTAGTAAGAAGTTTGAAAAGTACAAAGTTTGATCTCTCAGTCTAAGAAAATATATCTGTATGAATTACACATCAAAAAGGTTTCAAATTCATTCAATTACGACGTACTGGAATTATAATATTGACAACTCACGATGGACTTTGTCCAATTCAAGTCACGGTCAAGTATGTCGAAGACTTAAAGTTATAAATACTACATTTGGTACTGTTCAAAGCGAAACGGACAGACGGCAATATATCTTCCCATCCATCGTGTCAATTTTAAACTAAGATGCTAATTCTTTGTTTAAGGTTACGATAATAACTTGGTAATTTTGTTCGACCAGCATTCCTTAAAATTAAAACAACCATTCGTAGCCCTACGTTGGGTGCTATTTATAACCTTTAAATTGTCTGAAGTTCATTTCCTACTGTAGCCCATTTCTGTCCAATCAATGGACCTTAAATCCCTTTCTATAGATGGGCGGATACCTTTCGAAATGAGGAGGGCCCCACTTATATTTATAATTTTGTTGGATTAGCAGTCCTTAAAATTAAAACAACTATTCGTAGCCCCACGTTGGGCGTCATTTATAACCTGTACTCAAAAATTACTACGACGTTTAACTCAAATAATTTAAAATTGTTTTAAATTGTTGTTAAATTGTTTACCAATCTCCAATTCGTTACTGATGAACTGAAATGTAGATTCTGCAATCCTACAAAGAACGCGGCCAGAATGCACTTGCCGTTTTGCGCGCAATTATTAGGGCGCACATCGAAAAGGTGCAATAAAACATTGTAAAAAAAATCTTTGGTATTTTCTTTAAGGATTATGAGAAGAGATAAGTGAATATCTTTTCTTGTTTACTTGTAACTAACATTTGAAAGTGTAGACATATTTATCGGGCATCCGGTATTTTCTAGTTTTCAATTAATTGATTATAAGCTAGATCAGAGCTGATTCAATATAATATTTGCAAAATGAAAGAAAATCTATATACAATTGATAACTGTTCCAAGAAGTGTTTGTTTTCCACTCGCTTTACTCCATTAAAGAAATTAAAATGTGCGGAAGGTTCTTGCTGTATTAAAGTCGGATTTCAATGCAAGCGCTTACTTTGGCATTAAGGCTGAGATTTCAGTCATGTCTTAGTGGAATGCCATCAGCTTGGGAATGTGCGGTAATAAAGAATGAAGCTGGAGACGTTATGGAGGTTGGGTGCAGAAAAAAACAGATTTATATGTCTGCGTAGTTTAATTAAACTTTCTCATTTCGGGGTGTGTAGGTAAAGTCTGAAAGCGAGAATGCCAAAGTGCATATAATTTAGTTACGAATTAAGTTTTTGAAAGAAAAAGGAGACTCCGTAATACGCTAAATGAAAATAGTTTACAAACAAATAGACTTGAGTACAGAGTGTTTGCTCAATGATTTTTAATCAGAAGAAAACTTTTAATTTCATTTTTTCTAAATGTGTAATATTTTAGTAAATAAGCACAAACAGCTGACGTAGTGCATATATCATTACATTACATAATCAGATAATTGCATTCTGAAATCAGTTATATATTTATATTCGTGATAATATTCATAATTCAAGTCTCTCTTTACACACATTAATTTTTACTCACAATTTTTTTTATTATTTCTTAAGGTGTTCTTTATGTGCTATGTTTAAAGTGGTTTTCAATTCCTAACCATTAACTCACACTCTCTATATATTTATTTATTTATCTTGGTAGAGTTTCCAATCGTTAATAAAATACATTTTAAAGCGCTCAATTGAGCTGAAATTTAATATACATGATTATTTTGGATGACAACACAATAATTTAATTATAATTAATAAAAAATACTTGATTAAAACTACTTATTTAAAGAATTACAAATACAGCCAAGTTGGTGACTTAGTGACCCTTTTGGCGACTTGTGTCAAAACTTGAAAAGGTTTTTTTCCTCACGTTTTAAACCATTCAGTTGGACTGAAATTTTATGTACACGATTGTTTTGGATAAGAGTACGATACTTTAATGACAATTAATAAAAATCAATCACCACTTAATGTTGTGTTTCTGTCATATGTATATACATATTTATATTAATTGTAACTATTTAATAAAAAATGGTGCGTGGAACGCCACGCGATAGAATGGAAACTTCTTTGGCGATGTTGGAACATTGATTATTTGCCCTAGTAATCCAAACTGACCAAGTACTTGTCTCAATTACCTAATTTGCATGAAAGTTATTCGTAGCGAAATGAGTCTTTCTGATACCAAATCCAAAGTAGAAAGTTGTGCTGTAATTTCTGGGTGTAACCATTTTATTTTGATTAATTTGGTATACTTTTCTTATTTAAACTTTGTCGGCAATTGTAGCATGCCTTAATGTGTCTTCTAAATTAATTCCCGCTAAAATATGTTATAAAATATTTTTGTGCTCAGCAACACGCGTTCTAAAATCATCTCTAAACCAAATTTCTATCATAAATTGAACGCCCTTGACCGAAAGGATTATGAATGAATCTTTTTTGAAAAGCTTTGTGAACATTTTTATGGGAATCATAGTCTTTGTAAAGTAAGATAGAATTTATTATTGATTTACGTGCGTCAGTTCCAACACGCTCTAGACTTGTTGAGGGCTCTGTAGTTAGTGGCACAGGGTGGTTCAAAAAGTCCGTATTAATCTGTGCTGTCGTTAGAAGAGTCTCAATAGCATTCCCATCCCTTGAACAGGACATTAAGAGTATTTTGCAGTGTTTTTTTCCGTGCTCGATATTCTCTCATGTAATCTGATGGCGATTT
Source organism: Trichonephila clavipes (assembly GCA_019973935.1). NCBI lineage: Eukaryota > Metazoa > Arthropoda > Arachnida > Araneae > Nephilidae > Trichonephila > Trichonephila clavipes. The sequence continues at coordinate 180,577 of BMAU01020799.1, forward strand.
GGAAGTAGCACTTGATGAATTTGCACAATTTTTCTGTTTTTTTTGTTACTTTTTCGACTGGTCTTGCTGCTAGTTTTTCTTTCTTTTCTTTCACGAAACTATTTTCCTCTGTGTGCATTTGATTTAGGCATTCTGACTAGAACTAATAATAATTCAACGCAAAAGAAAATTAAAAAAAAAAGCCGCCGAACACATAGCCATGCAGCCAAAAATCAAGAGAAATATTTCAAAAATGCACACTTTAACTTCGAGAGCTATTTTGTCTGCACCGTAATGCATAGATGTTCCCGGGTTTGGGGGGAAAGGACCCCAAATTGGAAGGTGGGCAAGTTGAGTAATTTGAGAGGTGTGCAATCATTCAAATTTTTCACGGAAATGACGTAAGTCACATGGTGTCCCCGCTCCCCCTTTTCCAACCGTCTCGCTATCCTGTCACCATGGCGACGACTCGGACGATGGGGGAGAAGTCTACTTCCGTTCGTTTTTTCGACTGTTATGCAAAACTGGGCAAATTTCTCATTCACTCCCGAGCGAAAAAAGTTTCACTTCAAAAAGTAGCTATAGAATGAAATTTTTATTTGTTGATCTAATTAAGAATTGGCTTAATTTTTTTTATGTTACTTGTTTAACTGTTGTATATCTTCAATTAGGTTTGGTATAATTTCGTGGTTTTCTATATTCCACTCAGTTACTGCAGCTTTATCAGTATTGTGTGCATTTACGATAAATAAATATTGAATTAGCATTATTTGTGGTAGCTGAACACTGTAGATATGTTTTTCAGGCCGACGTTATATGAATAACGCAATTTTAGTGTTTTGCATTGATTATTTGCGAACTCTAGTGAATGACGCTACTTAAAAACTACTTTTTTGGGGAAAGGAAAAAAAGGTCTTGAAAAGAACAGCTCTAGTTACAAACAGATAAAATAAAATCAAATAGTAATAATGTGATGAAAATTAATGTAACCTTAACTCATACTTTATCTACATTTGTTTTATGAATATTTTTTTTTCTTGAAACTGCATTTAAACACAAGTGATAAAAAAATTTTTTAAGTCAATTCCTACTTAGATCAACAAAGAAAATTTTATTAGCTACTTTTTATTAAATAGTTACAATTATAATAAATATGTATATACATATGACAGAATCACAACATTAAGCGGTAATTAATTTTTTATTAATTATCATTAAAGTATCGTATTGTCATCCAAAACAATTGTGTATGTAAAGTTTCAGTTCTACCGAATGCTTTAAAACGTGAGAAAAAAAAAAACCTTTTCAAGTTTTGACACAGGACGCCAAAAGGGTCGCAAAGTCGCTAAAGTGGCTGTATTTGTAATTCTTTAAATAATTAGTTTTAATCAATTGATTTTTATTAATTTTAATTAAATTATTGTATTGTAATCCAAAATAAAGTCATGTATATAAAATTTCAGCTCAATTGAGCGCTTTAAAAGGTATTTTATTAAGGATTGAAAATTCCACCAAGAAAAATAAATATATAGAGAGTGTGAGTTAATAGTAGGAATTGAAAACTAATTGCTTCAAAAATCATCTTTATCTATTAAATTATCAATTTGCATGTGTATTTAAAAAAATCTGTGTTGTAAAATTCAAATCAATTTAAACATAAAATAATTGAACGAATGAATCAGATTATAACTTGATCTGATATTAAAATAGTAATTTTATTAAAAGGGCATATAATATTAAATTCATGTGTCTGCTGAATTCGTATAAAAATATATATTTTATTCTCATTGAAATAACAACCAGCCCGAACGAGAATCTTCCTTTCTTTCGAATTTTACACAACAAAAATAAGGTATATGCTAAACTAGAATAAAAATACCTGAAATATATAAATGCTTTGAATAGCTCTAAGCTCAATTTAATCCTTTATCTACCGACGGTACTTATAAGTACAACTCACTTTAAAATAACATAGAATAACCAATTTTACGAATATTCTGACAATACTTAGCAGTAATATTCTTTGAAATCCACTCTTCCAAGATATATGGCAGCACAGGTTCTATGATGAGTATTTTAGCGGGGAAGAGACGAATTGTTTTATAGTAGAAATTGCGTTTTGGGCGGAATCATTTTTGTCCCGAAAAAATAAATGTCAAAATTTAAGTGTCTTATTTTTTTGTATGTTAATGAGGACCTTAGAAAAGGATTTAACTCTTTATTTTAAGTGAACAGTGTATATAATTTATTTTACAGCGGAATATCTTTAATTAATTAATTAGCTCCAAAGGATTAAATTTCCCAAAGTGGAGTATTTGGTTTATGTGTATATCTCTTAATAGTCAACGTAGTGATCCAAAAAAAATATTGCATAAAAAAAAACTACAGTAAAAAGTCGAAAGAAAATTACAGCGGGAACATTGAATGTACGAGAAATACAGAATGATTGTTCTGCGTTTACATGTTTTCAAGATTCTGGTCAAATTTTGAACGGCAACTCCAATTCTCAAATTTGGAAAATTTGGAGAATTTGGAAAGTTTGCAACTCAGCAAACTTTCAAAATTTTCAAACGGTTCACTTATCAAAATAATTTAGAATTTAACTTTTCAATACTTTTGGTAGTATTTTAAATTATGCTATCCAAATATTGTACGTTCCCCCCCTAGAAACTCGATTGTTTCTCTAGATGTCTTTTATCCAACTTATTCAAACTGTTCGTTTCTTTGATAGCAAGCAAAACATTGTGTGTGTGTGTTTTCTTTTATAGCGTAGAACTACTTTAAATCCTTTTTATTACTTTAGAGCATATTTCAGCACATCAACTAGAAATATTATATCCACCTATGCACTTTTCCTTTTCAGAGTACCAGACAAGTTTCGTTCCTGCATATGGGGGGAAAAATAACGGTAGTCTGGGATATTCTTTGTCAGGAAAAGGAAATGGAAAGTTTGAGCCAAAAAGTAAAATACACACACAGATATGGAAATGAAAAAACTAAATGTGGATTTCATTTTTTTTTTCATGTATCATAATGATGTGAAATTGTATGGAATTTATCACAGAAGTACGTATGGTGGGTTCACTCTGATAAAAACTTTGCATTCTACATTTTAAAGTATATTTTTTGAATAAAATAATAGCAACGTTACTTGAAAATGGAGAAGTTTTTTTTTCTTGAAGTTTAAATTGTGTGTGTTTTACTTTCTTATTTGATATGGATATTAATAAGTTTTAAATTTCAGAAGAAATATACAGGCTACTAAAAATGATGTATATATTGTATTACATTAAAATTTCCTGTTGAATAATTTCAGATGCCTTTTTTCCCTCACTGTAAAGTCTGCTTACAAAGCCAATTCATCGCTCAATTTTTGGTAAGGTCAGAATATATGAGATAAAATGGATTCGTCATGTAGATACCGAACAAGCAAAATTGGGGTTATAAGTGACATGGGTTATTTAATTTTTGTGAGTTACTGTTATACCGTGCCGACTATAGTTTAGAGCAGTGTTTACCAAAATTTTCATATATTTATACCCTTTATATAATTTTCTCAACGCTGAGAACCTCTTGTAAAGAAAAATGGTCATGTTTTAATAACAATCAAAACATGTTTATTTCCCCCCTTTTTTGTGACATACACAAAATAATAATTGTCTTAATTGAACTACCTGGCCGCGCGTCATCTAGTTTCAGAGAAGAAATGCTCACCATGCTTCTGTCTTTAGAACAGAGCTAATAGCTATCATGTGTGGTCTTTCATTTACTAACAACATAAGAGATCTAGCTTTTTCTGAAATTTGGATACTGACAGACAGCCGATCATCCATCTAACATTTATCGAATTGGCCATCTATCGGCGACAGCACCAGCAGGAGTATTCTTCATCTTTTTCAACAGCTTTCGGATCGGCACCCTATTCATCTACAGTGGGTCCCTTCTCATGTAAGTGTTCTCGGGAACGAAGTTGCGGACGACCTTGCGAAAGCGGCTACCAGCAATCTTGTGGATCCGAAGACCACATGGTCCTTACATCAACTGATATCTACTCCAGGGCTAAAAAATTAATATGTAGAACCTGGGTAGTCCCTTCTGTACACCCATGGTACTTTCAAAGACACCCTGGATCCGCCATATCATTCAAGGGTTCCAGATCATATCAAACGGCTTTCTCACGATTTTCAGCTGGTCACCTGAGGTGCATGAATTTTGAGAGTGACAAAAGAAGCTTCCCAATTTGCCCTAATTGTAACATTAGTCATTTTTCTCCTCAGCACATTCTGCAATGTCTGGGGTTTTCCTGCGAGGAGGCTGTGGCATCCCCCCTGCTGTTTTTAGACTTTGTACAGATTTATGGACTCATGGATCTGGTCTAGTTTCACTAGACCAGATGGGGATTAGTCCCACCACCACAGAAGTGAAAAAAAGGTTTTTTTCATGTTAAATTATAAATAAAAGTTATATTATGTATAACATTTATTTGGATTAATGAGAAAGACGAAATTGCTTGTTTGGAGTTGAAAGGTTGTCATAATTTGGTTCCCTGGTTTTTAATTTTAATCTGAGGTGCGGTTACACTTCCAAAAGACTGCTAATTTTTTCGACAAATGCTGAAAAAGCAACTTCGTATAAATATGAAAAAGGCAAGATGTACACTTCAACACTTTTTCTGTTAAAACCAGATCACGTGTTGCATTTGTAACCAAAATAAAGATAAAATACACTCTCTCCTTATATTTATTTTTCAAGAATCCGTCTGAAGTGAATTCCAATATTTTATGGGAAATAATCAAAACCTCGTGGGACTAACAAAAGCGTATAACAAACATTTCCTATAAGAAAAATCGCACAAAAGCTAAAAATACGCAGGCGCCTGGAGAAACCACTAAATATTAACGAAGTAGTTTCTGTTAGGAAGTGTGGTATATTCGCGCCGTGTCACACCGGATCATCTCACGCCTCACAAGACTCTTGATTTGGCTCATTAGAACGCGTAGAATGAGAGCTCAATTCATATGACGTCATAGTCACACGATAATGATAACCCTGTGCTTTTAACCAATCAGTTAAAAATCTCATGAGACGTCACAGTCACACGATGAAAGAAATCGTGTGATTTTCAGCTAATTAGTTCAAGCGCTTCGTTGTTGCCAACTTTTGATCTTTTCAGAAACTTTCTCTTAAAAAATATAAATTAAAATTATATATAAATATTTTTATTATAATTAAACAGTAATGCACGCAGGCAGGAAAAAATGCATTTTATTCAAAAGTCCATGCATAAAATAAGATTTTTTTAAAAAAAAAATTTAAAATAATTTGAAGAAATTTATTTTTGATAGTATTTTAATATTTTTTTTTATACTCAATTTTTAAAATTTGAAATTTTACCCAAGTTTCACAAATAGAACAAGTGAAATTCGTTTGAAGTCTGTTTTTAACTGAATGGAGAACACGTGTTTGTCTTTATCATGTGACCGTCATGAATTGAACCCATTAGGCGCAGCTATGTACGGTCCAGTGCATATCACCACTAAACTCCGGTGCAACGCGTACCCCTACCTAAACTCCTCCCGTACCTCTGGAGACAGGCGTAGAACTCTTTCCGAAACAATGATTTAGGGAACCTGCTTCTCATTGGTATGAATCTATTATTTAATAACCAAGAGTGTGGCCATGGTAGTCGAGTGTTCAGTTACTATTTTGTGATCAGCGTGATTTCTGTTGAGTCATGGGCTGAAGTCCTGGTTCCACCGTGTAGAGCACGGGTGTCCAACCCAAATGACCTTGTGGGCCACTTCGGAAGACACATTATAATCTCGTGGGTCGCACATAAAAATATGTACCTTTATATCAGATTTGGAAACAAAAAAAAACATTTATTGGAGTGAAAATTTAAAACAGAATGAATTTTTATTATTGTTTTCCTTATTTTTCATGTATACAGACATAGGTAATATAATAATGTTTATATAATATAATAATGCAATGATCAAATAATGTGTGAACTATTACAGCTGCCATTTTCTTAAAAATTACGGTGTTCCTATTGAATTGATCTTTCTTTACTCATTGTTGAAATTTGATAATGCTGTCATTCGCAAACAATTAAGTATACATTGGCCTTTATCTTAACTGTCCTGAATATATTTTTAAGCTTTAAGAAACGTCTCTGACTGCCTCTTGCTTTTTGGGCAGTCCAAAAAGAAAAGGAGGAGGAGAAATGAAAGTCGTACACGCAGAGAATCATGTACCATCCATAGAGTAAAGGATATGTATAATGCAATTCGAAATTTATTAAAAAAGTAATTTAGTATATTAAAATCAAATGTAACTGTTCGATAAAATATAAATCTATTTTAATCAAAAGGACATTTCTGTTATTCTAAAGCATTTATTTTAAGACAAGAACAGGTAACAGGATACATTGTAGATTTATCTATCTATCTATCTATCTATCTATCTATCTATCTCTATATATATATATATTTCCTTTCAAATAAATTTAAAAATGAAAAAAACTTCAAAAATTTGACATTTAACATTTTTTAAAAAGAGTCGCCAGGCCGCAACTTACGTACTGGAGGGCCTCGTGTTGGACACCCCTGATTTAGAGAAACCGCTTCTCATTGGTATGAATCTATTATTTAACAACCAAGAGTGTAACCATGGTTGTCGAGTGTTCATATTTACTATTTTGTGAGCAACGTGGCTTCTGTCGAGTCATGGGTTTAAGTCCTGGTTCCACCACATAGAGAGAGTCTGGCGAACGTTAAATATATCAAGATTAAAAGTTCTCTCACATTTGTGCGGTTTAAAAGATTGGTGAGTGAGGTAGTATCTCGGGTGTTGTCCTTGTCACTTGACTGTTCTAAATTGTGAAGTCCGCGATCAAAATCCGTCGCACAGATTCAAAATGCGACCTTAATAAAAAGTGAATCAGCCAATCAGGGTAATGCAACGCTAAAATACAATTTAACAGTGGTGTAATGGAAAATATTAAGCCCCCCCCTGCAAAATCACGTAAAGTTCCTGAATTGGGTCCTTAAGCCAGATCTTACCAATAACTGTAATACTATCAGATAACGCAGGTTTTGGGCCCCCTAGAACCCTGCCCACCTCGCTATGGGAAGGGGAGGGGTGTATGTTATCCCGATGCAATTTAAAATGTTTAAAATTTAAGCCACAAATAAGTACAAGTATCTTTGAAAATTCGTATGCATTTGAGTTATTATTAAAACAATATGTTTTTGCTGTAGAACCCTGGGAAAGATAATTGAATCCTTGAAGAATTACAAATAACTTGTTTTTATAAATGTATTTATATTTAATCATGAGCACCGGCCATTTATATTATATAAGTTGTAGCTATGTGAGAGACAAGCGCAATTTTAATCCTAAAACATGCCTTAGTTAAGTAGCAGATATCCTTTTTATAAATAACATTTTTCCTAAGACGTATAATTTAGTTGTCGCGCGATTTTTTTTTTTGCGTAACATATATTATCTAGATAAGTGTTACAAGAGTTTTATCTTTTCAAAAGGATTATTATGCTGTTAGGTTTCAGCTTACATGTTCTAAAACTTGTTATATTTTTACTATTAAAACAACATGGTTAAAAATACAAAAAAACAAAAAGAAAAAGTGACAAAATAATATACATCTTTTTTGTTTGTGTTGATTTTAAAATAATAGCTTACTTGAACTTAACTTAAAATGTAAGCATATCGGGAGTTTTATTAGTTAATTTCATTATAACTTTTTAAAAAGTATATGTGATTTTAAGGCGGTAATCGTAAGTCTTGATGCATTAAAATTTTTTTTTCTAATAATATTCTAATAAAAACTAATTGTAATTATTTTATTAGAAATATTTGCAGAATTTCTAATTTGTTTTATAGAAATTCCCCCTCTTCCCATTCTCTTAATTATGCAGTGTTTTTTAACTTTACTAAAAATGAAGTTGCTATCACGCAAATCTAACATATATGATATGTACCATTTATTTACCATCACGATTACAGATTAAAAAAAGCAAAATAAGTTCTTAAAATTGTCTTTAAATTTTGATTTTATTTTTATATTTAGTAATAGCCTCTATAATGCATACTTCACTGGCTTGTCTCGAGCTAGAGTCCTGGTACCACTGAAGCCCAACCGTGTAGAGTGGTATTAAACCTATAGAATTCAAAGTACTCAAGTTAGTGTATTGCGATAGTTTGGGGAGAGGGTGTTATCCTCGTCACTTGACCGAGGATCAGAATTTCGAGGCCCGTCACCAAAGTCCTAATGTTCGTTTTTGTTCAACCTCAATATAACTTTCACTAATATATGTCACTTTTTACCACCATTTATTATAAAATTGGTGTAGGAATAATTAAAGTCAATTAAAAATTTGTATTTATTTTCCTACTATTTAGTTAGTCTACAAGACTATATGCTTAACCCCTTCTTTGTCGGCGTCGCATATTATATATTTGGCGTTTTTGTGCCAGTTTTATCGGCGTCGCATGCCATGCGATGCAAAGAAAATGTTATCCTTGAAACAGAATTCGTCGCTACTTGCACGTCTTTTTAATATCAGTGATATTTTTTGAATATTTCTACGAGATGGCGCAACGCAACTAGTATTATTTTCTTCACAATTATCGAAGTGACATTTCTCGTCTGGAATCTAACACTACTGACATCTAATGAATCTCGTGATCTGTGTTACCACCAATAAAAAACCATTCAAGATATTTTTGATGTTTATTATCAAAATATTCTTCGACAAAGTAAGCACAAAATAATATGCAATACATGATTTCGGTTTTGTGATTAAAGTGACTTTTACGCTCTGATGTCAATGGAAGATTGTAATGCTATATTAATGGTAAGGTACTAGTTGCCAAAATATTTTTTTTTTAAATAAATTGTTCCAAATATCTTAAAACAAGTACTTTTATTATTTTTTGTAAATATTTATATATCTTAAACACCTACAAGCAGTAGAATCAATATATATATATATATATATATATATATATTATCGCAGTGTACATTTTTTAAAATTAAGGTGCATTGCAGAAAAAACTGGAGATCAGAGAACGCGATATGACATATTTTCCCAACTATAAGACATGTAAAAAACTGCTTACTGATGAAAATAATTTGCATTTTTCTCTTTAGGAAATAATATATATTAAATCTTTGCTGTAAAAATGATTTTTTGGGGTTATAAATTTCTAAAAAAATCTAACAGAGATGGGGTTAATACACATTTCTCAAAAGTAAAACATATTGAATAAAATTGTAATAGTAAATTTATAACAAATTACTATTTTCTTCTTGCTACAAATAAGCAAAGTTTTTTTAAAATTTGAAAAAAAACTTTAAATTTATGAAGAGATGGGTTTAAGCAAAAAAAGCAAACCGAAAGTTTATAATTAAATAAGTTTTTGATTGATTCCTGCATGCATTCACAATGACGTAAAATTAATTCTTGATTTTAAAATAACGATGCAATTTCATTAATGCATTCGGTAATGAATTTTGTATATATATATATAAATCATTTCAACTCGTACTTAAGTATATATTTATATAGGAATTATAATATATTTTATCGGGTTGTTCAATTACGTGTGACCATTATTCAAAATAGCTATTATATTATTCTCTAATAAACGCAATTTGAGAAAATATTTGCACTTTGTCAAGCATCAACTGAGAGCTAGGTTTCGGTTTCAAATTAAATGTGCAATTTCCGTGATTTATTGGCATCGTAATTACAAATCGTTTTCATTGCGTCATTTACTGATTATAAAATCAATAAGAATTATGTTCGAAGATTAAGTATTTTTGACTCTGTAAACACGTGTCAAATGAACATTTTCTACTTCAGAGAGTTTTCAGAAAGCTTATTGCTATCAATTTTGGACCATGATAGTTATTTAAAAAATAAACTTTAGTTTTATTATTATTATTATTATTGCTAACTTTTCAGCGATTTATATATAATATTGCATTTTGGGGGATAATTGCATTCGTTTGTTTTTTCCTTCAGTTATTCAGTAAAGAACACATGATTGAAATTCAGTGTTATTTAAATATGTTAGAAAAAAATGCCAATCAAATAAATTTAATATAACTAAAGGACTTTTAAAAGTTTTACACTAATCTATGTTTGGGGGAATAAATGCTGGGAATTTAAATAACATTTCGTAAACTGTTTAGTTTAGAATTTATCATCTTTTTATAATATGCTTTTGTGCTCTCAAAATTCTATTTTAATTAAATGATATTTTTTATTTATATTTTTTATTTTTTGAATTTAAATAAACTTTGACAAATAATCATTTTGCTTAATATTAAGTGAGATACGAGTTTTCTACTTATTTTTCATTGGTACGATAGTCAACACACACAAAGGCTTTGGCTTTATTTGAATTAATGCATTTTATACTATTTTATTCTACTTTCATAATTTTTTATGGTTTTTATAAACATCGTTATCTAAGTATTTAACATTCATATTTAGTATGCATGGGGCAAGAATAATGTGCATGTTTGGTATATTGCTCAGTTTTTAAGTAAATACTAATCTTCTAAATTTTTTAATTAGTAAGTGTTATAAGTAAGTGTTAAGTAAGTGTTATTATTTATGCATTTGTGAATTAATCCAGACTTTTGTAAGGAAATCTTGATACAACTTTCAATTGTTTTATTTTTGTGAAATGATAAATAATTAAGGAAATGTGTATAAAAATTCGTTATATTTTAGATTCATTTTTGTATGTGAAGAATTTTTAGCGAGCCTAAACTCATTAAAATCTAACGACTAGTTAATGTATTTGCTCGGCAAACATATTGATTAAAACAAAAATTTTGAGTATTAAAGCGGAGAAGCATTCATTACACTCTATTTGACAAATGTAATGCTAGATAATAGGATAACATTCCACTAATTCAAAAATATGCAAAACAGCCTTGGGTTATTATACATTATAAATGTGAATGTACGAATTCAAAGCACATGGTTTAACTGATTGACCTATAAAGTAGAGGAAAAGAACACAAAGGGATTTGATGGCGTAAAAATTTAGCTGTTTTGGAGTCCAAGTATAAAAAGGCAAGCTCGAAAGAAAAACCGCATATTCACAATCTATTCCTTAAAAATAGAACGAACTCAACGTTGAAGGACCGCTGTGATTTCCTTTCTTCTTTCCTGTCTCTCAAATAATTCATAAATATAAATCTCTTCCTATTGTAACTTTAAAGCATTGATTCTAACTTTTTAATCATATAAATAAATCATTAAATTTATTTCGTGTATGGAGCTTATTTGATTCGAAATTCGAAAATTTAATTATACATTGATTACTAAATATTGAATGAACTTCGATAACAATGTTTACCCAATACGTTTTCAATTATGAAGAATATTTAGGGACAAATTTAACCCGTTCATGACCGTAATCACATATATGTGATCCCTTCTCAGAACATGATACCATATGCGAGATATTGGGCTTTGCTGGTTCTGAAGCCCGTGATCACACTGGTGTGATCTGAATTCGGAACGTGTGAATTTGGGATGATTATTAATTATAACTTTCGCCAAATTTTATAACAGCAATAATTTCATACGAATTTTTAAATGGAGTCAGACTTAACGTAAAAAAATTCACCTGGTTTTCAACGGGTAAATTTAAAATTGGGTACATACTTTTAGCAATTGCTGTACATTTTCCATTTGATTTAAAAATCTACAGTCCTATTTAGTTTCAATCAGTCAGTTTATTTTTCCCTTTCTGAACGGAAGAGAAAAGCATTCACTAATAGCCCAGTTACTTTGCCTCTTTTTACGTGTAAGAACAAAAAAAAACGAAACATCTATTGATTTCGATTTAGAGGTACCATTCGAAAAAAAGAAACCATCTAAACCAAGCATATGGGCTTAAGTTTTTTATCGTTTTTATTTCTCTCTTGAAGTTTTTGAGCGCGGTGAAGAAATTGCACAAAGAGACAAACTTGTTTGTATTTCCTGCAGAATAAAGCAGAATGGGTCGTAAGAAAATAAAGAAAGGACTTTGCAATCGAGTTGTTGTCATTTTAAAGCTTTTTACTGGAAATCCTATCTTGCATTATTGAGTTCTCTGTGGTGGAACTGCTCTCAGAATAAACATTCCCATGATCCTCTCTTAAGCACTGCAAAAAAATATTCGTACTTTGAAAGAACGATGTTTTTGTGTTTGTGAATAGTTATACTCAAATTCCTCACTCTTTTTAAAAAGAAATACTAAATAGTTTCTATAGTTTACTGACAAAGTAGATTTTACAATGAAGTTATAATAATTTCCTGAAACAACTTATTTTTCAATGTATCTTTTAAAATGTTTTTGAAACTGTATTTTTGTATCGATTTAGTTATACAGTGCATCAAGATGCATTAATAAATGATTTGTTAAAAGGGAATTGCATACTTCTTAATTATATGCTTCATAAATGTATTTTGATCACCGTAATAAAGAATTACTTTTTTTGAAGAAAAAAATAAATGATTTTATATGTGCAAGCTGATTTTGTGAAAATGGAGAAATAAATTTAAATATACCCAATGAACAGGTTGTGACTAAGGAACAAAATTTATTGCAGGAGATAGAGAAAAATATTATTTTAAATGTTATGTATTACAACAGAATGTAAATATATAGAAGTAGATTATTAATAAAAAAGAACCCTTTTCATAAGTGATGCAATTCATAAAAAATTATTTTTCTTTCTAATCGAATATTGTTAAAGTACACAAAAGAAAGAGGTTACAAAATTTAATGTAATATTGAAATTCAAACTCCTGTTGAGATGCGGCTACATTTTTTTCTCTCTAGAAATGCATAACGGATGCTTTTGCTTTGAATATTTTCATGTATGTTTTATTTCTTTTGATAACTTACGAGATTTAATGCTAGGTCACAGTTTCTAGATGCAGTTATATTTATTATAAAAAATAGATTTATATCCATTAAATCAGCGTTTCTCAAACTGTGGGGCGTGTCCTCCTAGAGGGGTGTGATAACCCTGCGTGGGCTATCACGCCTATGCCAGCTTATAAAAAATAAACGATTATTTAAAAAAATTATCAATTTAAAGGAAGTAAAACAAAATATACATTCTGACATAATAAAAAATAAAATACACATCTACGCTGATATAATATAATACTTATAATTGTATCAGTATTGCGCACAATGTATTTGATAATTAATTTATCAGTAATAACCACGTAATACTTATCCTATTAACGGCTATACTAACATAGAGTGGGCTACAAAAGTGTTCGTACACTTGCAATTTCTTATAAAATTTAATGTTTTCTACTATTAAAAAATTAATATATTACAATTGTAATTTTTTTATGATATCTGCAAACTATTCTTAATAGAATGACATAATTAATTTTTTAAAAATAGTTTAACTACTTTTTAAAAAAATCAATAATCAAAAAGCTACTAAAAATTACGCCACAAAAGTCTTCGTACACCTAAGCATTCAGGTTCTATAGCACTAAGTTGCATGCATTTTGTACTATTAAATTTAATGCAGGGCTTCTCAAACTTTAAATATTTCCGTCCCAGTTTTTAATCATAATTTTCATCATTCCGTCCCCCCCTACAATAACAATGAATTGAATGCAATAATAATATACTTCGACGTAAAGCTACAATATGATCATAATTATAAACCGTACTAATTATTAATATAAGTATTAAATTGTGTATGTGTTACATTTAAGTAATAGATATTTTATAAAGTTACTTTAAGTAATAGAATAAGAGCTACAATGAGAGAGAGAGAGAGAGCCACAAAAGTCTTCGTACACTCAACAGAAATCCCAGCTTTAAATATTGTATTTATTTCTTAATTTGTACTTTGTAGGATATTTTTTAGTGCCCGCAACAACTTTTAAGCGTCTTGATATAGATTTAATCAGCTTTTGTATTTTATGCATTCATTTTCCTCCATTCTTCTGAGATTATTGTTTTTACTTCATATTTTGTGTTCATTTGTCATGTTTTCTTTCTTTTACATCAAAATCTCACCAAATATGCTCTACTTGGCTAAATAAAGGGATTGAGTAGGTGTTTTTATAATTTGGGGAGAGTTATAGAGACACCAGTGGCGTACATTGAGAGCAGTGCCCTTGGCATTATTATCCTGTTAAAAAATGATGTTTCCAATATCCAAATTTTGGACGGATAATTTAAAATACTTAAATGGAGCTCATGATTAACAATATCAACAAAAAATACCAACTTATGTGGCCAATTTACACCCCCATGCAAGAACACTTCCACCTCCATATTTTATTGATCCAACTAGATTCATGGGATTAAGTTTCAGAAAAATCAAAATTGACAGAAAATTGATTATGATGGCAGATAATTCATCATTTTTAGTTCCGATGGGCCTATAATAGCTTGTAAATGAAAATATAAGGAGTTTAACCCCATGAATTTATGTGGAACAAGAACTCCTCCACCTCCATGCTTCAGCATGGAAGTGAAGGTGTTCCCAATCACGCCTTCATTAATTACTTCTCGCGTGGCTTCTATTTCTGGATCTGAGATTGTCAGGATCGTAATTGTCTATGTGTTTTACGGGTAATAGTTGAAAGTTCGTTTCCGATTTTCTGAGTAATTTTTAAAACTGTAAAATTATTAATACATTATTTTGAAACATTATTTAACATTAGGGCTTACAATTAATTAAATTTATGTGATATTTCAATATTTTTTTCTTGATCGTGAATGAGTACTTTAAGTATAAATAAACGCGCTTTTATAAGGAATTTATCACGTAAAAGAACCTATGCATTAGAAACTTTCAGAAAAGTTTAATCTATTAATCTATTTTTTTTTCATTTATATCTTTTTAACGTTTGACATACAGCAGATATACAATAGCATTACTTTCAGAACTAAGTATAATAATTTCCCCATATTTTCCCTAACTCCAGCGAGTTCAATTGCCGCATTTAAGCCCAAAACCTATTCTGTACAAACATAAAAAAAATCTTGTACAACACTCTTTTCTGAATTAATCCTGAAAACTATTTACAGCTAAATAATCAAATCCTTGCAAGCTCTGTGGAACTGAAGACAAGTCCATTATTTTACGACTTCGATGAACCGAATTCGAACAAAAACAAGATGCAACGGTATGCAATGACTTTTATGATAAACATAGAGCAAGCTGTTTCTTTAAGATAAGGAATTTATGTGTTCATCTTTCTAAAAGAAGTTAACCTTTTTCTTTTATATATATATATTCACGAAAGAAAACAGATTTTTGATTTATTTCTTCTTCAGGAAGCACATTTTTTCCCCATCTGATGGTTTGTTGAATATTAGGACATTTTTGTTTTTCATTAAAATAATTTTTTCTGGTGAGACAAGAAGCTATTTTCTTTTGATAAAAGTAACACTTTAGTCAACACTTGAGGTAAAAACAGAGCCTGTATTTCGAGAGTTTCTCTAATTTGTAAGAGCCAACTTATTAAGTTTCAGAAGTTTGTAAAGCATGTAAATTGGAATAATGTATAAAACGTACTACTATAAGTTTTATTTAGTGAAGCATTAGTTATTTAAATATGCATCTATTTTTGAGTAACTGAATTTTTTTATCTGAATATGAGTGTCTTAATTTTATATGTAGGTACATTTTAAGAAACGATCAATTTTTAGAAATTCTTTTTTTTTCTGAAATTAGATTTTTTTGCGAATTTCTTGCTCATATACGTAAAACGTGTTTTCCAGCATTATTAATAAATTAATTTCTTGTTATATATATATTTAAATAAATGTATATTTAAATATACATAAATCAATCACATCTTAATAATCAATGAAAAAATTGAAATTATATGAATCTTATAATAATAAATCCCTTTTCTCAAAATATCAATGGCGAATATAGAAGAAAAAATTCCAACGTTTTCAAACAAAATTAAGAAATTATAAATAAAATTTATAAAATATTCAAGTTCAACCTGAGACTTGGGACCGATAAGTGGGGTTAATCTAGTTTGATGACGCCAACCTTCCCCTATTGCAACTTGGTAAGTTAATCGGAAAATATCCAATTCTCAAAAATTTTAAAAATTAAAAAGTTTAATTTTTCAAGTTTAATGGTTTGAATTTAACTATTCGCCATCGTATTCTAAAAGATATTATAACATTAAAATATTAAAATTCTAAAACAATTTAGAGCATAATATAAGTGAAGCATCGAGCACCAAAGATGATGCACCCTTTTTTAAAATAGTTGTATAGGTAGAAAAAATATCTAAAATCCGAAAGTTCAAATTAAAAAAATATCTAAAATCCGAAAATTCAAATTAAAAAATATCTCAAATCCGAAAATTCAAATTAAAAACCCAGTATGTTTACAAATGAACATCGTAAATCATTAAAAACTCACCAAAGAACATCCTATCAATAATTCAATCCACAATTTTTGAATTATTTCTCATATTTAATACAACAGTTACCATTCGTGTATTTTGCTCATAACTCCCACTAATGCCATGTCAATCCAAATGATTCATAATCTCACATTAGAGTTTAATTATTTGGTATTAGATGCAAATCAGATTGCATGCAAAAAACTTGCTTGATTGGTCATAAACGTTTGATTGTTCATAAATAATTTTAAAGTGTAGTCGTGTAAATATTGGTCTATGTATCTTGTCTATGTATCCTATGTATTAAAATGTATCCTGTGTGTGGAATGCACATATTCTTCACAGCTGGAGCACTAAAAAGCTGACTTTGTGGACCTAATGTTGTGTGGTGGATTTTTGCATTTATGAGTTTAAAAATAATTTTAAGAAAATTTTGATCTATATATTTTCTCAAGAAGTTGATAGGATAGTCATTCTGTATGTAACAAAATATAAATGTCTGGACATTCTTGAAATTATCAATATTGTGTGTCGTTAAATTATTATTTCTCATCAAAAAATTAAAAATTATATTTCTAAATATTGATATATGTAGACAACTATTGAAGTTCGGTATCTTTATGACATTGAAGTTAAATGCTTCCCCTTTATCATAGATAGTGCTATATAATTTGTTGTCAATAATATTTAAATCTAAATCTGAAAATTCAACTTTGTTCGTGTTAAAATTTGTCAGTATTAATTTTAGGTATTCCGGATAAAAATCAATAATATGTTTAAATTCCCTGTCATGGCGTATAACAATTAAATCATCTATGTATCTTAATAAGAGGCAAGATGGTTCATTTCTTCGATTAGATTCATAGTGGTGTAAATACAGGTTAGCGAGACTATTACTGGCTGGTCACCATATATATATATATATATATATATATATATATATATATATATATATATATATATATAAAATCAGTGAATTATATTCTGTAACAATAATAATTCAATCTAGCATCCTTTTCATTAACTCTTTGAATAATATTTAAACAAACTTTAATTCTTTGGTTCAAAACTAACGCCCTAATCTTAATCGCAATCAGCTAGTATCAGGAATCCCTTTCCCGCCCATTTTAACCAATCAAGAGTTCTTATTACAAAATAGTCACGTGGTCTTCACCGCCAGGTATAACTACCGATAACTCTGAAAGACCCGCTCCCTCTTTTCTTTTTGTCTCTCCTATCTGTAAAATGTAGCTAGTCGGCTGCCGTGCGTTATGTGTTTGCTTTTTTTGACTTTGTGTTCGTCATGTGAAATGTCTGCTTCTTGGGATGTTGGAACGCAAATTGTTTAAATTTAATTGAAATTTTGGTGTTTAAAAGGTTACGAAACTAGTTGAAAAACCTGCCACCAATGGCAGCTAGAACGTCCCTTACCCGATTAGGCATTGAATTGAACTTGGATTACAAACACGAGCAACTCATTTCATGCTACTTTAAATCTATGCCACACGTCATCAACAGTATCAGCTAGAGAACGGTGGTGGGCAAGTCTCTTAGCAATCCATGAGAAGATGTTTACAATGGGTGGCAGATCTAGAGATCGTGAAGGACAGGGTGACAATCGAATACCTTGTGTATCTAGAAAGGTCAGAACATGACGTGCAACATGTGATCCTGTATTATCTTGTTGGAATCGGGCGTTTGTCAGGCCTTGGAGGTAGGATACAATCACTGGATATAAGATGCCAGAAATGTACCGTCGAACTACCGTCCATCCGAAATATAAACGTGCGTGTCGTGTATTCAATGGCCACTTAAGCCGCCACACTAGATGAGAGGCCTCTTTGCGGATATTGAACACAAGTAGGTGACTGCAGTTTCTTTGGAGTTTCTCCAGCATTCGCGCGCGCGCGCGATGCGGCCATCAGAATACTTTACGCAGAAAAGTAACTGCTCTGAAAAGACGATATTGTGCCACTTCTGTATTCAACTTAAGGCCGTATCACACGTAGATTTTTGGTGCAAATTTTTGACCAATTTTTCGTCCTATCTGAGGGTGAAGGGTTGTCGTAAACAAAACGGCAGGCTCTGACATCAACCACGCTCTATCTCTACATTGAAAAATTACTCGCCTATTTTTCTGCTTCGGCAAATGAGCATCCAAAATTATTTATTTTAAACAGAAATAGAGCATAATTCTATTTGAAATATTATACGCCATTAAAATATTATACACCATATCTGATGCGTTTGACGAAATCAAAGCCGCCATCTTGTTTATGATGAAGAGTGCCGATGAACCCAATTGGCAGGAATTCAAGCAACTTTTTTTGGAACAGCTTTTTGAGCTCATAAGTTGTTCAAAAGCCATTGCTATGGTAACTGAGTAAAAATTGCACGAATTGGACGAAAAATTGCTCTTAACGTGTACGTGTGATACGGCCTTTAGTCGTTACCAGATGGCACCAGAGCTGCCATCCCTCTCTATGCTATGTTGTCAAGGGAAGCTGAAGTAATGGCTGTCGTGCGAAGTGTCGACGGTGCTGTAGTCGAACGATAAGAGCGAATACAAGGTGGGCAGCAAAACATGCTACGTGTCTGTCCTCTTCGGAGTTAGTAATGAGAGGGTATGTAGATCCCACATTCTTTTCAGTGTAACTCTCAGCAACTCATTGATTCCATAATCGTTTGACAGTGATTGGAATTCGATCAGGGTGACGGGAGATACCATGGAATGATAAACCACCCTCTCGGTAAGCAACAATCCTACCACTATCTAAATCTAGCACTTACTGGTATACATTTATTCTTCTTATTTGAGGCATAACATGATATTCTGAGAAAACTCGGACCTTACAAAGCGTTTTTCTAAAGAGGAATCCACTATACAACTCTTCTTTTATGCAGCGCTTTATATATTGTTTCTTCCTCCTTCTTCGTCTAAATGAGCTGATATACTAAGAATTTATGTATCCCTACCTCTTTTTCTTTTCATGTGCATTTAACATTCGTCAGACCATTCCTTCCTGGATTTCCAATTTTAATGACCAGCAATGTGGAGAAAATTCAAAATTATTTCAAAATGTTTGAAATGAAAAACTTTAATTAAACGTGGAGTTAAACATTAGAAAGTTTTTGCAAAATGTGCATTTCATAATTGCTTTTACTCAGCGTTTCTCAAACTGTGCAGTCCTGCCCTCTAAGGGGGTGATAATTTTTCGATGGGGGCGCGAGCCTATTGAAAAGTCGAAAAGAAAAGATTATTTAAAAAAATTATTCATTTACTTAAAGTAAGCACACAAAATATAATCGGACATAATAAAACATAAAATACTCATTTGTACTGATATAATACACTTATAAATGTATCAGTACTTCCCAAAATATTTTAAAATTAATTTAATATTACCAAGTTAAGAACAATTTTAATAATTACCAGTGACCCCCAATGGGCTTGTCATGTATAAAATTATATACAAAAATTAACACTTGATAATTTGTACGCTTTATAATTAGTCCCTTAACTACCGATTACAAATCACGTGATTTGCTCCCCAATGCCTCTGTTTTCCTCGTAGGCCCAGTATGTGGTGTATTGGGTGGGAGGGTATGAAAAGGAACAAATAAGTAAAACCTTCTCTAAATTAAATAAATCCTTCGAAAACATTTTTAAGGTCCTTTAGTTACATTCCAAAGCCTTCGGAATAATTTTATGGATAGCAGTACACAGAAAAATCTTTCTTCGGAAAGGCGTCCGGCGCAATTAACGCATTGGCTGAGTGAGGCGTTCATATACGTCAGTGGCACTTCAGAGGTTAAAGTCGTATTGCAGCTTTAGTGCCAAAGGAGGGAGAAGAACTCTTGACTTGAGGATCTGCATTATCAAGTTGACACTTTTTTTTCCTTTTGCGAATAAAGTGTAACTTAGGACATGCAATTTTTTGCTATTAATAGATTTATATGCATAAATTGATGTAATATAAGATAGTTTCACTCTATCTGTACTATTAAGATTTGCAGCCGTATTAATCATTCAAGAAATATAAATGTATCTTTAGTATTTTCTATTAATTAATGCTGGAATCTCTAACCTATTTTAAATTGTATTTGCATCTGAATTTTTTTTTATTATTTGAATGTCTAAAATAGTTTCATCTCGTGCTGAATTGTTAAAAGTAGCTTAATTTTTTGTTTAAGTAAGTTATTAAACAGGTTTTTATGAGGTAATTCAATTACTTATATACACTCTGTCGCAAAAAAATATATGCACCCAGAAGAAATTGAGCTACATTCACGAAATTTGGTATGCATGTAGTGTATATGAAAATAAACAAATGATTAAAAATTCAGAACAAAATATCATTTTATTAAGCGGTTACAGCTTGCAAAAGGTTAAAAATCAGTAAGTAGTAAAGCCACCTCTGGCAGCTATACAAGCCGAAATTCGGCGTGGCATCGATTCAATTAGATCACTTATGACCCCCTGTGTTAGATCCTGCCATAGTCTTTGCATCTGCGCAGTTAATTCTCCTGTATCTCGGGACGGCTGCAGTTGCCTTCCCAGCGCGTCCCAGACATGCTCTATTGGCGAAAGATCTGGTGACCTGGCAGGCCATGGTAGGACGTCATATCCTTGAAGACATTGTTGAGAGAGTCGCGCAGTATGTGGACGAGCATTATCCTGTTGATAAATGGCACCTGGGCAACTTGATATCATGGGTAGCACAATCGGCGTTAAAATATCGTCCACGTATCTGCGAGCTGTCAAAGTGCCTTGAAGGACCACTAAAGATGATCGTGTGTCCCAAGAAATTGCTCCCCACACTGTCACACCTTGTGAAATTGCTGTATGCCGCTCGACAATAAATGCCGGATCGGACCGCTGGCCGGTGCGCCTCCAGACACGTGTGCGGTGGTCATCAGCACTGAGACTGAATCGGGATTCATCACTGAAGATGACACGTCTCCAGTCTGTCACACTCCAAGTTGCCCGAGGTCGGCAAAAATCCAGTCGACACTGCCTATGATGTGGGGTCAGTGGTAAGCGTCTTAGCGGACGTCGGCTCCTCAAGCCAACTTCGGTCAGTCGTCTCCTTATGGTTTCTCTTGATGGCACTGGATGTCTGGAAGGAGGTAAGTGGCGTTGAATCGATGCTAGCGACGTTGTTGGTGCCGAAGTGGCCACTCTTCTGATTGCACGATCCTCGCGATCATTTGTGTTCCTGGGACGTCCTGACCCTCCGCGACGGTACACTCTACCTTCTGTGATCCACTGTTGCCAACACCGAGCAACTACCATATCGCTCCGACCGAGGTGGCGGCCGATACGTCTATTCGACCAACCTGCTTCTCTGAGGCCTATTATACGGCCCCTATCAAAGTCCGTCAGCTGCTCGTACTGCCGCCGGTTACGTCTTAGAGGCATCCTAAGTCTCAATATCGTCTATCAAAGTCATCAGATTCGTTTGGATAGCCGTACGGCGCTCGTACTCATGCTTTTAAACTCTCCCAGTTGCGCAACTAATATGCGCATAGCACACTTAGCCTTGTCTCATTGGCTTCGAAATTTTAATCATTTGCATATCTCTTACCAGACTACATTCTTGCCGAGTTTCGTGATTGTAGCTTGATTTCTTCTGGGTGCATATATTTTTTTGCGACAGAGTGTATATAAGATTTTTAAAAGTATCCAACTACTTGCGGCATTTTTGGGGGGAAAGGAGATACGGGGATTTTTTTTTTTTTTTGACTTTTAGATTTATTTAATACATTCTAAGGACAAAAATGTCAAAACTGAAGACAGAAGAAAAATTTATTTTTATTAAAATGGGAAAAAACTGGTAAAAATGTACAAAAAAATTACATAAACGGGGACCGCTCTGTATAAACGTTTTATGAACAAATTCTCAATTTTTCAATTTTGACGTTTTACTTTGTTATTCATGTTTGAAATGACCTTCAGGATAAAAGATATTTCGATTTTTACAAAAACTAGAGCACATTATTTGAGTGATTATATGAAATTGCTTTTAAAAACAGTGATTATATTCACATAAGGGACTGTAAATTTTGAAATAAAACAGTGTTTGATAAATCTGAAGATCAGAATACTTGTACTAATATACAAAATAAACACAAAAAATCAGCAAATTATTTTCATAACTTTTTGAGCAATCTCTGTTCCCGTTTGAGCTTTTCGAAAGAAACGCATTTTGAGTAAAACGCATTTTAAAATTTGACATCTTGTGTAAAGTTATGGCATCTGCATTTACTAAGGCCTTTGCAGTGTTTGTTCTAATATAAATGGGAAAATAAAAAAAATTGGTATTTTTATTAAGCTAATAAGATGGCCTATTAAATAATATCATAAAAAATGTGTCAATATTTTAAAAATCATGATTTTAGGGTGGTCGGATACTTCAATATAAATAACATCATAAAATGACATTTTATCTTTTTCAAAACATGTTCAGTTAGGTTAATTTTTAATGACAAAGGGTTTTACAATATATTTTAATAATGGTTGTTTATTTAAAAATTTATATATTAATGTTATTGTATATAATGAATGTCTTTTTAACTGCAAATGATATTAATTTTTTCTCATTTTATTTTCTAGGTAAGTGTGTGCTGTTCTACTTCTTTTCTTTGTTTCTTATGATCTTCTTTGTGTAGGTAAGAAATTTAGTGTTCAAATTTATTCAATAAATTTTTCTTACGCGTCTAATAATTCATTTTCATATTTTGCATATTTGAACTATAAGATAATTTAAAAAAAACCGCTTTTAATCTCGGAATAATTTCTATGAAATTTGAAAAATATAATTTGGATAAATAAATTTTTGTGGTATCATATTTCTAAAAAAATAGTCTTAGATACATATTTATTTAAAAATATACATTACAAAATTGACATATATTAGTGTTTATTTAAGAAAAATATGGCTAAACTTAATAGTTTTTAAAAATTATTATTCGTCATAAAACAAAGAACTGCTTGAAAATATTTTTAGTTTTAAAAGCTCTAAAAATAGATTATGGACATACAAAATGTATGTGTAGTAAACATATATTCAAGCAAATTGTTGCAAACAAAAATACCTATCCAAGAAACACAAAGTTGTCATTTCTATAAAGGAAACAGTTAAAAAAAATCAATAATAAATAATTGCTTTGCTTTGAATTTTTATCTATCTGTGTGGCATATTAATTAATACAACACAATCATTTGATTAATTCTGTGAAATGCGTTTATCTTAGCTTATATGCCATGTTAAATTTTAGAAAAAAATAATGCTGATTTAAGATAAAAACAGATTTGCGTTTAGAAGCGTGTATATAATTTAGTGCATTTTGTAACTTTTTTAAGTAAATTAATATTAAATACTTCTCTGTTACTAGAAGTTAGTTTAAATAAGAAAATATGCGTGCATCTAAAAACAAAAATAATTTTAAGTTATAATTAATTATACATATTTAAGAAAAACTTTTTACATAAGAAATGTTTTTTGTTTTAATTTTTCAATGATAATCACATAGAGTTACTTTATTTTGATCTCATTGAGCGAATACTAATCTAATATATTATTCTTTTGTTTTTGTATTCTTAATCAATTGAATTAATTACTATTCAAATAAATAAGAAAACAAGCTATTTTTGGTTTTTGTTACCGAAAATGTGATTTTTATGAAAGAAAAGTGAGTTGTTAAATTTAGCTTTTTGAAAAAAGGAAAACATTTTTGAGTTAATAAGTGATTACTGGAAAAATACACTTTGTATTTAAATAATCCCTTTTGCACAGCGTTTAAGATTTGAAAGGGCCTTGAAAAATTATAATACAGCACATACTCTTTAGGTCAAGCTATTATAAAATTCTTGATAAATTTAGCTTCACGAATTTTAATGGAAGATACTATGTTATATTAACATTAACAATTAATACAATAATTTTTTAAGTCAATTTTTACTTAGAGTTACAATTAATATGAAGATGTGCATACATATTACAGAATCACATTATTAAGTGACAAAATAGAAAACGATTTTCCTAGCAACTTTCCATTTTCCTTTCTATACAGGGCAGGGGTGGGGAACCTTTTTGAATCAACGTGCCATTTTTTCTAAAAGAATGTTTAATGAGTTACAGAAGAGTTATCAAATAGTTTTGACTTGAGATTATTGGGAAACTAATAAAACTAAATACGAAAAAAATCAAAATTTTTATTTAATAAGAAAAAATATATTTTGTACTGTGTATAGTAGTTATACCTGTAATTCAAATTAAAGAAACATTAGCGTGATTTCTGTTGTATATTAGATGAAAAATAACTTATATCAGGGGATTGTAAGGTATTACTCTCAGCAGAATGCATTCTGAATTAGAGTAGTCTGCTAAACGCTTTCTAAGCGAGTTTTTGATGTTATTCATCTCTGAAAATAATGACTCGCAGGCATAGGTAGATGATAATATGGTTAAAAGAGCATGAGTCAGCTTTTTAAAACAGTTAAATGCGTCTGGAATCGAATTCCATGTTTCCAAAATTTCGTTACTGGTTTTTTTTTGCTTGTTGATCTTTCTGCTTCAATCAATTCCAACTTTTCCTTGTTTCAATAAACTTTTGAATCTATATTGAACTAGACTGGAAATCAATCAGTGACATTTCAAATTCTTCACTTTCCAGCAAATCGAATTGAGACAAGTTCAGTTTATCAGATGAAATCGCATCAGGGTACATAATAAATTTGAACGTTTCCGATAATTCCTTGATCTGAGAAAATCTCACTGAAAATTCTTTGTTCAAAGAAGCAATGAAGGAAATAAATTCATCATTAACTGTTTCTTTATTTTGTTTCTCATGGGCATCTAAGTTTTTGATTTTTTTCTTTGATTTGGGAAGTACTTTTAGTTTCTTGTAAAAATATCGTTTCAGAAAACATACAGTTTAGCTTCAAAAGCACGAATTAGATCCATTATGACGATAACTGTTTTATTCGTGCCTTGAAGCTTTTCGTTCAATTCATTGAAGTGTTGGCATATGTCTGTAAAAATCATCAATTTTAAAAGCCACATAATATCCAGCTAACAGTGGGTATTGTTCAATTTTGCTCTCATTTTGCAAAAACAGTCTGATTTTTTTCCAAGCAATCAACAAATCTTTGAAGTGCTTTCCCACGGCTCAACCAGCGAACATTATTATACATTAGTATATAAACCACTATACACCGAATTGACTTTATCCAACAAAACATCAAACTTATGCTTTTTTAATGCATGCGACGATATGAGATAGACTATTTTTGTGATTAATGTTATTGCATTATCAAGAGATGTTAAACCACTCTTTGCACATAAAGCTTGTTGGTGAATAATACGGTGACCCCAATTTTATTACAATGAAAATGAGGACGAAAAAACTACAACTATTAATTCAAACAAAAATACGCTAATTATGCTTATATTCCCTTTAATTATTTTCTTAAACGAGTTTTTTTCCACCGAATGAATTTTCTTGTCAACATATTTTCTAATACATCGGAAATTGCAGTGCAAAAATATATCATTTTACTGAATTTTACGGTACGTACTGTAGCTAAAATGTTAACATTAAATCTTGATTTCTCACTTGTCCCAAAATCATTACCAGCTGAAAGAACTCTTTCAACTGCTACATTAGTTCCAGGGCAGCAGAACATAAATTCAACAAGAATAACTAAATTTTCATATTGAATGTGTTAATTTTTGAAATGGTTTAAGTATTTTTATCTTTCTTTTAAAATTTCAGCATGGTGATTTTTCAATTGTTCTAATTTTTTAGAACTTAAATAAGCATTCAATGTTCTAATTCCTTCAAACAGACCATTGTCATCGATTTTAATAACATTTACTTCTTTCGATAAAAATTCAACACAATTTTCTATATTTTCCCACTTTCCTTGTGATGAAGTCAAAAAATATCATTGAAAACGTCTATTCCCTATGATATTTGTTTCAGACTATTCTTCAACATTTTGGAAACATGTTCCGTTCATCTCAGAAAACAGAGATTAACATACCAGTTTTAAAATATTGGAAAGGAGGACACTTTTCGAGGAAGGACAGAACCAATAACAGGAGGACTGTCCTCTCTAAAAGAGGACGGTTGGTCACCTTATGAATAATGCAGTGACATTCAAGAATCAAATGCTCTACATCTGTTTTAAATGAAGAAATGAAACCATTTTTTGCCTACCATATTTGGAGCACCATCACTGGTTACTAAAACAATTTTTTTCAAATCAATTTCTTTCTCGGCAAGCGAATTTCTAACTGCCGTACAAATATCTGTGCCCTTTGTAGTTGTTAACAATGATATCATCGCAATTTATTCATTTTTACTTAATGACGTTTCCTACACAATATCGAGCAAAGGCAGCTAAACGTATAGTTTTAGTGATGTCAACACTTTCTTCAAGGCAAAGCGATATAAAAGGAGCGCAATTAATGCCATTTTTTTTTGTTGATCTGTAACATTTCGACCAGTTTCAATATTCTATCTTTTATTGTGTTTCTAGATAGAGGAATATCTTTGATGCTCTGAATTATCTTATCTTTATTATCAAAATCATCAAAAAGTGGGGGCGCGCATGCCAACCAAGCTACCTTCAAAAACTCTCCCTCTTGAAAATGTGTTTACCATGCTGAGCAATGACATTTGCAGCCGTGTAACTTGCCGCGCTTGAGTGACAATTTTTGCTTACATATTTAATTATAGACGTCGACTGTTTATTTCTGTCTTTTATTGCACTTGCAATTAATTCTTTTTGCTCTGGTTCGCTTTTTTCACAGAATGATTTGTGATTTGTTTGCCATTTTACAGACGATGTCCTGCATATCACTGTTCCAGAACAAAAACCACACACCACATTGTCGCATTTATTGATCATGCCATATTTCTCAGTCCACTACGCTTGAAATTATTTGTTACACTTACTATCTTGCACTTTTTGTTTTTTTGCTGAACTAGCCATGTAAAATAGCAGTTCTAAAAATCGTAAATTTAAACGCAGAAAACGTGTTCGCATTTGACGGACCCTTGCTACTTTCGCTGTTGTTGTTGTCATCGTCTTCATCCGTTTCATCGTCGACAGGGGCGGATTCTTCTTCCACAGAAGTCACAATCTCGTTATTATTCAGCATTTGAAATCCACAGACTTCTGCATCGCATGCCATCTAGTTTTCTACATCTTCTTCATCGCGTTCTTGAAATCCTGGGATCGATTGGACAAATTCGGTAATCTTCACCCTGTGGTTTTCATTGAAGTCTACAAAGTTGAAATACATGTAGTTGACTTAAAAACTGGTTCGGATATTTGACGCTCCGGATAATAAACATTCGGATAAATGACGTTCTTCTATATATATTTTGGGAGAGAGTGAACTAATATTAGGAATTGAAAAATAACACTTTTGCATCTACCATTATATTTATAGAAAAGGAAATTGATTTTATTATAGAAGTAAAATATTTCTTTAAAAAAATTCTTTTGAAAATACGACTGGTTTTCAAATTTTTTTTTTACAAATCTCAACTTTTGTTTCGAAATATTATTGCTATATACAGTATAACACATTTACCTGGTTTTTAAGTTGAAAGTGAACAAGTCTTTCACAAAGTGGCAGTGCCTACGCTGTTTAATGCCTCTCGTCATGTGACTCAATGATTTTGGAATAAGCTCGAATCGTAAAATGAAATTTCAAGAAGAGGTCTGTTTTTCAAATCACCCTCATGTTAATATTCGTGTACTATTTTATAAACGGTTTCCAACGTGTTTTGCGCAGATGCTAAGATATGATCAAGTCATAAATGACGCAATTTCAGCTACCTCTATCAAAAGACTTTTAAATAATGAACAATATATATAGAATGAGACTAATATAATATGCCTCATTAGACCGAAAATGGTATAGTGGTTAGCAACGCTGACTGCTGTGCCGTAGGGCTTAGGTTCGAATCCCAGAGAAGGCATGGATGTTTGCACACGTATGCTGCCTTCGCGGCATGGGGGCAGTGTTGCCAGATCTTGCGAATTTTGCTACTTTTTAAAACTTTCCGCTACTTTTTCTATAATATTGCTACTTCGCGAATTTTATGCTAATTCACTTGAAAATCACGCTATTTTTTACTACTTCCAACCATATGTAATATTATTGGAACAAGTTTCGAAAAAAAATGATTCTTTTCGGAAAATTTAAAAAGAAGAAAAAAAACTTCAGTCCCCCTAAAGAGAAAACATGGAGTTTCCCCATTAGAGAATTACTTTGGTGTCGCATTTTTTTATATAAAAGACGCAGTTGGAAATCCATTCTTAAGAGATTTAACTATATTTGCTTTAAAGCTTTACAGCCTGCCCATGAAGTAATGCCACTGTGGAAATGGCATTTTTTAGAGTGACGTCAACTAAGACAAATTGAGGAATCGAATGTGCCGCGAACTGTTTGAGTCAATTTTCAGAACTAAAATGACTTTGGAAGATGAGCGAAATGCTGCGTTGATTTCATTTCATCGCCACAAATGCTTCAATATAATTCAGGAATTTATTAAAAAAAAAAAACCAGCAGATCACTATACTTAGCAGGAAGAATTTGAATGTATTTTGAATGAATTAAATAATTAAAGCAATTTAACATATTTTTTAAAACAGTTTTACAAATTTAAAAAATTATATTAATAAACTGCAAGTGAAAATCGATTCGCTACTTTTTGCTACTTTTTCTCTCTGTGCTACTTTGCTGCATAAGTGTCTGGCAACTCTGTGTGGGGGCACTCTGAATAGCCTTCGAGCCGAAAGTCCTCTTGTGAGGTTGTGGGTGGGAATAGAGGTGGGATGCCCCTGACCACCCCCAGGGTGTCCTCCCTTAAAATTGAAGTCAATTATATGATGCTCAAAGCTGCAACTAACGACAGGCGTCATTTGGCCCTTTGCCATGATGAATTTCGTGGGCCTCGATCTTGCTTTTGCCGATCAGGAGGCATTAATAACAATAGCAACTTTTTATAGATTAATTTAGGTTCACTTTAGAAAGCGATTCGTTTGTTTCATTGTGGGAGAGGCAGAAACTAGTCACTAAGTTGTTGTTGTTATTAATGCCACCTGATCAGCAAAGGTCAGATCGAAGTCCACAAAACTCATCATGGCAAAGGGCTACGCGATGCATTTCGTTAGCCGTAGCTTTGAGCACCATACAGGTGACAGTGCAATTTGCCTCGTTTCCACCCCAGTTTTGAGGTGGACACCTGGTGATGTTCAGGGGCCTCCGACATCTCTTCCCCTTTTACCAACCTCACGAGAGGACTTGCGGCTTGACGGCTATTTATAGTACCCCCATGCCGTGAAGGTGCTATACATTTACTAACATCCATGTCTTCTCTGGGATTCGAACCCAGGCCCTAAGGCACAGCAATCAGGTTTGCTAATTACTATACTGGACGACGGCGACACTAGTCGCTATAAATCCAACATTATTGAAAATAGTACTTACAGTGTAGATGGAATTATGATGTGGGTAGGAATCTTTTTTGCAAATTTCCACGGTCTATCACATGTTCAAATTGCAGCGACCAGGAGGTTGATGGTAGGGGGTCAGGAGGGGGTTCGAGGAAGAAAGAGACTTAATCTTAGAATAACTAAGTTTATATATTTAACCTTTAACTTATTACGAAATGTATTTTTATTACTTAAATTCGGAGCAATAAAAAAATAGTAATCCGAAATAAAAATAACTTAATTCTCAAAACTACATATCTTGATTAAAGCTCTTTGTGGGAATGATCCTTCTTGAAGTCTGATAGTATGGTCAGCTCCAAGTTTGGTGGCTTAATCACATCTTGACGAATTCTGCGTCAAATGTTAGTCTTAAGATGCGCTACCACCAGTCACTGACAACAAACTCTTGGAATTCATCTTAACGCAGCGTTTCTCAAACTGTGGGGCACCCCCTCCCTTGGGGGCGTGACAACTCTACGAGGGGGCGCGAGCATATTGAAAAGTCGAAAACAAAAGAATTTAAACAATTGTTAATTTACTACAAGAATACATACAAAATACATTTTGACATAATAAAAAATAAAATGTGCACATTTACACTGATATGTTACACGTACAAATGTACTAGTGGTTGTAACGTTTGAAAAAATAACGGTAGCGTATTCTTGGTTAATTAAAATATGGAATTTATTTACGTCACAACTATTGAAAATTATTTACAACATGATACATTAAAGTTATTAAAATTAATTATAGATTGTTAGAGTCCACTATTTTGTGAGAGGAGAATTCGTTCGCCACCGCTCTCGTGCAAGTTCAAAGCATCTCTCCCCTCATCTTCCGGTCGGCGAGCTAGATTCCTCGGGGGGTCAAACAGGGGTTGCCCTGCACCTGCAAATGCACGTGTGGATGTCGGTCTACAAAGAAACCGACCAGATGTTGTTGTTTTCGAGAAGTGACGTTACAGCTCTCGCCCTCTCTTATGGAACTTTTCCGTTGAGAAAAGTTTAATGGGATGACGATGAGACAACTGACAGATTACCGACACACATCCCTTCATCAAGCACCACTATATTTCTGAGCTGCAATTTTAATTACTAAAGAAAACGCTGAACTAAATTTGGAATTATTTATTTCTAGTGAGTGAGTGTTCTCTTGCTAGGGAACTTACACAAATCCATATTACGAAATAGCAATGTAAGCAATGTAAGAAAACATACTATACATTAAATAAAAATACAAACACTCCTATCACAATGCCTAGTATCAATTATACTAACAACATGTTATATCAAATGCTAGTGTAAGACCTTGCACATAAAATATTCTTCGCCACAATACTTAAATAAAATTATACTAACGACATGTTGATATGATATGCGAAGTGTACAACCTTACACACAAAATATTTTTCACAATATGCCTCTTGCGTAAACTAAATACTCATGTATATTTTAAAACCCTATACACAAAATTAAGCATATTAATACATTTGCTTTTCATGGCTTTATCTTTTGACACGCATCTCCATTCGATATGATATACAGTACTAGTAAATAAATAAAATTTAATACAATTATTAACCTTTAACTAAAAAACATAAGCAGCAATTATTATTCATGAGCAAGAGAACATTTTGTTAACAATTCCTAATTATCTATCACCGATCTGCTGAGACTATCTGCATTTTTGTGACTTTTACCCGACCGATGTACAATTCTAAAATTATATAGTTGCAAAGCCAAAGCCCATCGAATCAATCTAGGGTTAGAACTAACGTTTCTATTCAACCACACCAACGGGTTGTGATCGGTCATAACTAAAAATGAATTTCCATCTAAGTAATAATGTAACCCTTTAATTGGGAAAACAATACTAGCACATTCCTTCTCTGTCGTACAATAACGCTTCTCTACCTCTGAAAATTTCTTACTCAGGTAAAGGATTGGATGCTCCTCACCTTGTTCAGTTAATTGGGTTAAAACTGCTCCCATATCTGCGTTTGAAGCGGCCGTTTGAACAAAATGAATTCTCGTTCAAAATTTGACGCGTACAAGACGGGCTTATCAATTAGTTTCCCTTTTAGTTCTCGAAATGCGTTTTCACACTCCGTCGTCCACGTAATTTCTCCCTTTTTTGCTCTTCCCTTCAACGCGTCCGTCAACGGAGCAGCGATTACCGAGAATCGATTTATGTATTTTTGGTAATAACCCGCTAGACCTAAGAAAGCACGTATTAGGTTTTCGTGCGAGGGGTAGGGAACTCTAGAACAGCCTGAACTTTGATCTCGGAAGGGGTGCGAAAACCCTGACCCACAATGTGACCCAACAATTTGACATTTTGTTGCGCAAACTTACACTTTGAAGGTTTTATCGTTAACTTAGCTCTCTTTATTCTCTGCAGAACCGTTTCCATATGTTTAATGTGCGACTCCCAAGTATCTGAGAAAATTGCGATATCGTCTAGATACGGGACAACGAAATCCTCTAGTCCGTTAAGTAATTCAGCCATGAGTTTACTAAAGAAATATGGAGCATTCTTTAATCCGAAACTCATCTTTAGGGGTCGGTATGTACCAAAGCTAGTACAGAAGGCTGCGTATCGCTGTGCTGTTTTACTCAAAGGTATTTGCCAATATCCCTTAGATAAGTCAATGACGGTAATAAATTTAGCCGCCGATACTTTTTCTACGCGTTCTTCGATATTCGGAAGAGGAAAATATTCCGTTCTAATGATCCCGTTTAATTTCCTGTAATCTATACATGGACAAGGTTCTTTCCCAGCTACCTCAACTAAAATCATAGGGGACATGTAATCCGATTCTCCTACCTCAATGATTCCTAATTTTAACATTCGGTTAATTTCGTTTTTTAAGATTTCATTTTGTCGGTGCGACATTCGATAGGGCTTCGTCCTAACTGGTTGATCGCTAACTAACTGGATTTCGTGTTCAACCAGATTAATTAAACCGGGATTGTTTGAAAAACATTTAGAGTATTTATTTAATAATTCGCACAGTCGATCCATTTGTTTGTCGTGAAGGTGTTTGTTCAACTCGCTAGCCTGGATTACGTCCTCGAAATCATAAATGAGAGAATTGTTTTCTAAGTATGGGATTTCTAACTCCTGGTCTGCGAGAGAGTTTTTTGTTTCATCATTAATAATTACGTTAACGTGTTCTGGCCTTTTGTAATATGGTTTTAGCATATTTATATGATAGATTTGAGATGTTTCGCGTCTGCCGGGGATTTCGAGTAAATAGTTCGTTTCCGTATTTTATTTAAAATTGTCCCAGGACCTATCCACTGCACTGCTAATTTATTTGCTCTGGATGTAGCTAACACTAGGACTAAATCTCCATACTTAAATTCACGTTTTACTGCGTTTTTATCATACCAAGTTTTCCGCTTAACTTGCATTTCCTCCATTTTATTCATAGCTACTTCTTGACATCTTTTTAATCTATTTATTAACTTAAACATATATTCAGTGACGAGATCACCCTCTTCCGGTTCCATCCAATGTTCCATTACTAACGTCTCTGGGGTTCGCAAATTTTTCCCATACACCAACTCTGACGGTGTATACCCTGTACTTTCGTGAGATACAGTTCGTAACGCTAAAAGAATTGACGGAAGATGTTTGTCCCATTCGGAGCCTGCATCTAAACATAAGACTCGTAAGAGTCGTTTCAACGTTCGATGAAATCGCTCAACAGGGTTACTCTGTGGATGATACACAGAACTATGCCTGACAAGTATTCCGAATCTTTCAAAAAACTCGGTAGTCAGAGCACTAGTAAAAGAAGTACCCTGGTCACATTATATTTCACGGGGAAACCCCATCCGACTAAAGATGTTTAACAGCGCATCTGTGACACTAACGGAACTAATATCAGACACCGGAATAGCTTCAGGGAATTTTGATGACATGCAAATGGCCGTGATAAGATATCGATTCCCTTTAGATGTGATCGGGAGAGGCCCACATGCATCAATATTTAGCTTAGTAAAAACCTCCTGAATAACAGGGACCAATTTTAGTGGAGCTTTCTTTTTATCATTGGGCTTCCCAGCCCTCTGACACTGATCGCAAGTTTTTACAAACTGTTCCATATCTATAGCAATTCGGCCAGTAAAAATATCGGTTTAATTTGTCTTTGGATTTCGTAATTCCCAGGTGTGCAGATGTTCCCTCATGACACAATGATTTAATAGGGTCGCGCAACCCTTCCGGCACTACTATTAACTTCACAACGTTACCTAACTTATCTTCACGATTTTTGACCAATAATTCCTTCTCTAGCGAATAAACCTGATTGGTAACCTGCACTTGACTGGCTGCCTGTTCGTATAAGGGTTTAATCTCCTCGCTATTTTTTTGAGCATTGATTAAATTTTCTCGCGTAACCCTTAGCAGCGCTAATTCCGGAACATATTCCTGGAGTGCAGGTATTAAAATTTTGTCCTCTGCATCCGAAGAAACAATTATAACCTCATCTTCCCCTTTTTTAGCATCACCACTATCTATTCCCCTTTCTTCTCTAGCCGCTTTGACTTGAGACCTTGTTTGGACAGCATTCAATATTTCGACTGGCAGGAAATTATAGCCTAAATTTCCTTTTATTAGCTCGGCCGTTTTATTTCCAAGCAAATATCGACCGACCGTGTTGATTTAAGTGATTTCCACAAACCGCTGCCTTAGTTTGCACCGTTCCAAAATTTCCGGAAATTTCCACGACCGCCAAAGGTAAACAAACTAATTCTGGGCTTAACGGTTGTTTTACCCAAACATTTTCACCAGAGAAAGAAGAAGGATTTATGTATTTTGCACATACTAAATCTATTGTCGCTCCCGTATATCTCTAAGAATGTCTATCTCGTGACCATTCACAGAGCCCTTTGTTGTATATGAATTAAGAAAATCCGGGTTTTCATTTCCTTCAATATTATTGAGAGTTTCGTCGTTTTTTTTTTTTTTTTTTTAATTTAGGGCAAACGGCTTTTATATGTCCAGGCATATTGCAATGATAACATCTTTGTATCACGCGTTTTTCAAAAGTCCTCTCTCTAGTACTCTCCGGAACAGAAGCTCCTAATCTAGGGGAAGTTTTCCCAAATCTATTTTCTTTTTCCTTGACCCCTGAGTATGTCAAAATTTTATCATTTCTGCCCCACCTATCCATGGGTTTCGAATTTACCTTTCGGACGTCCTCATAATTATCAAAGAGTTCTGCTATTTGAGTAGCTGATTTAAGGTGTGCCCAATTATCTAAAAATGATCTTTCATACTAGCATTGGCGCGTTTTTAATTGATCTACCACCATTAGATCTTTAAGATCTTGAAAGGTATTTATTTCTAAGCCAATCAGCCACTCATCTAGATAATTCGTAATTTCAAAAGTGAAATCCTTCCAGGTGCTATCGGATTTTCTGTGGTGTTGGACAAATTTTTGCCGAAAGACCTCCGGACTTAACTTGAATCTTTTAAGTAATAATTTCTTTACATAATCGTAATTTTCGGCTTGTTCCTCCGGTTCGCGAGCAATAAATTGCACGATATCTAGGGGTAACAAACCCAATAACTGCCCCACCCACTCTTTCTTTTCTATTGACGCCCTTTTAGCCTGGCGTTCAAAGATCACTAGATATAAACTAATATCTGACTGCTTAGGATCGAAATCTGGGATCAATTTTTTTAAGTTTAAATTAGACGTTACAGAACATATGCATTTGTAGAATCGTTTGATTCATCGTTTACCCTAAATCCGGATTCTATTTTAAACCTTTCTAAATCAAATTTCAGCTGTAATTCTTTCTCTTTTAATGTGCCTGCTCCTTTACTAACTCCTCCAATCTCATTTTTTCAGCCCTTTCTTACTCCTCTAATCTCATTTTTTCAGCCCTTTCTAACTCTTCCAATCTTTTTCCGTTTGCAATGATAGTCTCATACAGATTTTTAACAAATTCCTCTTCATAACCTTCACTGTTAGTGATTGCAATTTTTATGCTAGGGACAGTCATATTTAAAGTGGCATTTATTCCTAATTCCTCAGCAAGTTGCAACATGTCTTGCTTTTTCCCTTTACCAAGGAAAGCCATTTTTTAAACAATATCAAATAAATGTCACGCTAAATTTTGCACTATTGTTACTATTCTCTATTAATACAATAACACTGGTCCCATGCATACACAGAAATACACAAAGAAAAACTTAACACTAAAAATAATCAAAATCATTCAAGAGACTTAAAACACAATAAATCTTAAGCTAAAATTGCACACAATGCTTGAAATACAATTACAATTCTCTAGAAACAAAATAACACTGTTCCCATGCAAGAAAAACACTAAGTATTTCAAAATTTGTAAAGAACACTTTAACCAAAATTCCTAATACAATATGCAGTTTGCAACTCAAAAATATAACAGTACTCACCCATTTGAAGTACTCAGCTTGCTGTCAGAAGCGAATTATGTGCACTAGTGGTTTTGAACTCTTCCGTGTGAACAATGGTCCTTTTGACCAATCTTGAATCTTTCACTCTTAACAATAAGTGTGGTCAGTTTGACCAGCCTTGAATTCACTCGTGGTACGGCTTCCGAAAATCGCTTTTCCTTCGGACACTCTCGCTGTTAACACTATAGATCAGTTTGATCTTCTATGAGCAGGACGCTTTCTTTCTCCGAAGCTGAATTCAATTGCAGCATGGCTTCCGAAAATCGCTTTCCCTTCGGACACTCTAGCCGTTAACACTATAGATCAGTTTGATCTTTGAGCAGGACGCTCTTTTTCTCCGAAGCTGAATTGAATCGCAGCACGGTTTCCGAAGATCTCTTTTTCTCCCTGCGTTGCGGTCCGTCCGTAAAAATCCAAAATTTTCCTCCTCTCACGGGTCCTGAATGCTAACTTTTTATCCCAAAGCGCTGCCACCAAAACTCTAAGCTGTAACGTTTGAAAAAATAACTGTAGCGTATTCTTGGTTAATTAAAATATGGAATTTATTTACGTCACAACTATTGAAAATTATTTACAACATGATACATTAAAGTTATTAAAATTAATTATAGATTGTTAGAGTCCACTATTTTGTGAGAGGAGGATTCGTTCGCTACCGCTCTCGTGCAAGTTCAAAGCATCTCTCCCCTCATCTTCCGGTCGGCGAGCTAGATTCCTCGGGGGGTCAAACAGGGGTTGCCCTGCACCTGCAAATGCACGTGTGGGTGTCGGTCTCCAAAGAAACCGACCAGATGTTGTTGTTTTCGAGAAGTGACGTTACATGGTACACAATGTATTTGATAACTACTCTCCCAATATTAAGATAAGAACAAGTTTAATAAATACCAGGGACCCCATGATATTGTCATGCATAAAATTATATACAAAAATAAATACTTATCTTGATAATTTGTATGGCTTATTACTAATCCCTAAACTGGCGATTAAAAGTTTTCTTATTCACTTCACAATGCCAACCGTTTTCTTCGTAGGTGCTTGTATGGGATGTATTGGGCGGGAAGGAATAAAGAAGCAACTAATCTGAAATAAGTAAATCCTTCGCAAACATTGTCCAGGCTCTTTTACTGTATTCCAAAACCTTTAGAATATTTTTATGGATAGCACTGCACAGGAAAGATCGTACTTCGTAATGACGTATATATACGTCCGGGGAAATTAACGTTTTGACAGAGCGAGACGCTTATATACGCTGGTGGCAATTAAGAGATTAAAGTAGTTTCGTAGTTCTAGCATCAAAGTATAGTATTATTGAATTCAATGCATTGTTATTGTTGAGGGAAGGCGCGATGAAAATTGTGACGCGAATATTGAAACTTTGAGAAGCACTGTCTTAAAGGTCAACGCTTAACTATTATCTAACATACTCAACGACTGATGCTTAAATAATAGTTACATTTGCATAAACCAAATTATGTCTACGGAAAGCGGTTTTTAAATTAAAATCATGGTTACGGAATAATTTCCCAAGAGGATTTGTAGAAGACCCGAGTAGAACCTGTTACAAAACACTGTGAATGGTCAAACATATAGACGAAATCCTTATCATCATTTGAGATACTGAGATACTCTTTTTATTCTGACAGATGATATTGCTCGACCACAACAAAATACACTTGTTAATAGATACTTTCTTGATGAACTTGTGAAGAGAATGGAGTGATCCTCTCGATCGCATGACTTCAATCCCACGAATTCCATTTGGGTCTATTTTGGTCAAGCGGTTACTAAAATATCTTAATAGTCAAATTTATTATTTTTAACTAATTTAAATTTCACTCTAATTTCATGTGCATTGTTAGTTTTCTTTGATGGACTACGTATTGTTTTGTAACCTTTTATAACGTATTGTCTCTTGTCTTACATGTTCATACTTTCTCGAGTTTCAGCGTATTAGTGTTCCAGTGACACAATGGCACACTTTACTTGTAACTCAAAAACCATTTGCAATCAAGTGTGATGTTTTTTGGAAAACATGAATTATTTTCAAACAATTTTTTTCCAAATTAAAAAATTCGGTATTCAGAGGAAATCTTTCTTTTTTTTTTAAATAAATGCTATAAACTTCTTTTGAAGAAAATTAATATTATCATACCATGGCTTGGACTCTAATGAAAATTATCCATAATTTAACATACCTATAACTTTAGTTTTATGTAATTTAAGAGGTATATCATATATTCCCGAATTCAATTGAAGTATTTTATGTTTCTTAGAAGATAATAATAATTCATGATTAATATATTTGTATTCTCATATAATATAAGATTCATAAATTTAAATCTAAAAGAGATAGTCTCTATAATTTGTTCCATAGTAAATTATACAAGAATTTCCATTTGTTCTAATCGTGCATTTATAAAGCATTTCCTTAATAATAATAAATTATTCTGTTAGGAGCAATCATTAAATCAAAATGGGCACTGCATAATCATTATATAATGACCGTAATTTAAGAATAGGGATTCTTTGTCAAGTTGCAATTGAATGCAAGTTTCAAATGTCAGATTGAAGGCGGAGAGACGACGATTTATCGGTGTTCTAATTACAAATGGTTTGTCTTCCATCATTAAGACGCTTAAATCAATTACTCGGCGGCAGATCGAATTTCTTTTAGATTGTGAATACATTTGCAATTAAATCTTTTTACTTCAGATAACTTTTTAATATTCATAAATAGTACCAGTGGAAATGAATAATTCTTTGAAAGAACCTTGAATTCCAATTATAAATCATTTTTTTATTTAGTATTTAGATACTTGTTAAATTTATTATTCTATGTACCCGTATGTATTATGAAGAAGTATTATAATTTTTTTCGATGAAACAATGTATTGAAAAACGACATGTATGTTTTTTCCCTGCAGCGCTTTTGCTCCTTGTGGAAAATTGAACTTTACAAGC
The DNA here is from genome assembly GCA_019973935.1 of Trichonephila clavipes. NCBI lineage: Eukaryota > Metazoa > Arthropoda > Arachnida > Araneae > Nephilidae > Trichonephila > Trichonephila clavipes. The sequence continues at coordinate 219,949 of BMAU01020799.1, forward strand.
AAAGTTCACTTCTCAACGTGCTTGAAATAGAAGATTATGACAATCATATATGTGCTACCGGAGTTTCCAGATTGGAGACTATCTCTCTAGGCGACAAATTTGATGAAAATATGATATCACCAAGGAATCATCGAGAAAGCCTTAGGATCGACACTTTTAGAAATTTCCATGCAGCTTTACAAAAGGACCTTTGAAACAAATATCGAGTCAGTTGAGAAGTGTTCAGTCGTGAGCATTGAATTCGATATCTATGAGAGTATCTGAATTCTTGCAAGGTGAACTGCTTTGAGACCCTTTTCTGGAACGTCTTGTTCAAAACGAGTGTGTTTTGCACTACTAAGATTAAAAAAAGACAAGAAATGAACACAAATCACCGTATTCACACAAATAATATACGTCGATTTGTCTTCTTTTCAACGTATATTCTTTGTGTACATACATCGATTTGTCTTCGTGTAGTCATCTGCTTTTCTTAGTCTATTAATAAACCAGTTTCTATTTAAATAATTTTGATTCGTCGACTGCTTTACATTTACAACAGCACTTATCAAAACAGTTTTATTGAATAAAGATATAATTTTAGAGCGAATAACTAGGAAAGTAATGTATCTTATTGGATCTGAGTACCTTTATTCTCTTTTGAATCTTCTTTTATACAGTGGATATAAGCAATATTCTTGGCATTTTTCCCCGTGTTTTTTTTGTAGCTATATATTTCTAATCGAATAACAAAACATCCAGAAGTTAACAGTCATTTCAATAGCTAACAGTAAAATCATTTTGGTTCATTTTGTAACAAAAATAGATATAAATGAAATTTTTTTTGAAAAACCAAAGCAGTACCATTTTCTATTATTCATTGGTAAATTTGTTATTTAATATTAATATCAGATATATAATTTGTTCTTTTGTGTGGATAAAACCAGTTTAATTTTGAAAATTATTAATCGAAAAAAGAAATTTGATCTAATTGATGTGGGAAAGCAGAGGGGAAAGAAGCATATTCGAAAAAGCCCGTGCAAAAACGGGCTAAACGGAAATAAAAGAAACCCATCTGATAAGAAAAAGAAGTGGAAGACGCTTCTGGAAAGGGAACTTTAATTTCATAAACATAAAAATCATTTACATCTCACATTTACACACACTTAAAAGTGCTGGCGTTGAGAGGGAAAGGGGAAATTTCCATCGGGATAAATTATACCCGTGTAAAACTCCTGCAACGCCGGGGTAAGCGGAAAGGAAACGGACCCAGTAATTTCGAAATGGGAATTTTAATGACATTAATATACACTGCTCAAAATAATTAAAGGATATTGCAGTTTTAGGTGGATCTTGAGGCTGGGAAACTTTTTAGCTGATTTATGCATGGTTGACAGACGTATTAGGTTATATGAGAATAAATTACATATGTTTGGCAGAAAAAAATGTATTTTATTGCGCATTTGTGTACAAAAGGAAAAAAAACACAATTTGTGCATATGAGAAAAAAAGAATAAGAAAAGGTGTTTTCTTCAAAAGAAAACATTTTTAGTAGGGTGTATGGTTTCCACGGACGACCAGCAACGTTGAGCACCTTTGAGGCATGGAGTCAATGAGGCTATTAATAAAGAGTTGGGGTATTCTGACCCACTCTTCCAGAAGAGCTCTTTCCAGTTCCTTGGAGAGTTTGTGGGGGTGGTTGGCGGCCAGCAACGCGTCTTCCTAGAGCGTCCCAAACGTGCTCTGTTGGATTCATGTCTGGAGAACTCGCTGGCCATTCCATTCGTACGATTCCTTCCTCGAAAAGAAAATTCTCCACCAGGTTAGCACGATGTGGCCTGCAGTTATCGTCTATTAAAATGAAGTCATCTCCGATTGCTGCAGAGTAAGGGACTACAATAGCTCTGAGGATCGCATCGCTATATCGGCGAGCAGTCAGTGGTCTATCTCGAATGATGTAGAGGTATGTGCGCCCGTCAATGGAGATGCCACAATACACCAACACTCCCCCACCGCCAAATCTGTACCTTTCGTGCACGAACGCAAAATTATTCCTACTGCCACGGTCCCTCCAGATGAAAATACGCCTATTATCCGGATGAACAGAAAAACGGTACTCGTCAAAAAATGAACATTGCTCCATTCATTTATCCTCCAGTTCACATGCTCTGTTGCCCATTCCCTGCGTTCGCGACGATGCCTTGATGTTAGTCTAACACATACCAATGGTCGGCGAGCATACAGACCTACACTATGGAGCCGGTTTCGGACAGTCTGAGTTGAAACCGTGGTGCCAGTAGCCGAGTGAAGGTATTGTTGGAGAAGAGTAGCGTTCATATTTTGGTGTCTCCGACCCGTTAACACTAAATAACGATCTTCATTGGGCGTTGTTGCCCGTCTACGACCTTGTCCTGGTCTTCGGCCTGCACTTCCAGTCTCCAAAAAACGATTCCAGATCTTGGAAATCACACTTTGTGACACTCCAATGGCTTGCGCTACTTCAGCTTGAGTTTGGCTCCGTTCTAACCTACCAACAGCTCTCCAAGCTTCTGAATCGGTTAAATGACTTCGCTGAGACATCGTACTCATCGAAACAAAGCAACCACTGAATGCCGATCATCCTTGTCTTCATTTCAGTTGAAAGTCAAATTTCATTCGCTGCCGCTGAAGCGACGTTTTTGACGTCGAACTCAAAATTAGCATACTCCACAGTTTGAAAATCAGAAAAATTTGCATTTGTGGTTCTCTTCTTCCATTTTCGGCAAAAAAAATTTCGCTTATATCTTTATTTTATATAAAACTTACAATATCCTTTAATTGTTTTGAGCAGTGTAGAAATCCATCACTCACCAGAAAGTGCTGACACCAAGAGGAGAAAGAGAAATTTGCATTAGCAAAAATTTATACACTTGTAACAGCCCCTGCAACCCCGGGTCACACAGCTAGTTCTGAAATAGATGGTGCAGACAAATTTAAAATTTAAAAATCAAAGGTGTCAAATGTTTGTTATCTTATAGAACACATTTTACTTGTAAAACGAATATATTTAGTGATTTATTTTTATTATTTTGAGCAAAACTAAATAAAACTTTAAAAATGATTGAATATTAATATCAAGTAAAACATCATATATGTATATATATAAATTATATACTTAAAGTTTAAAGTATAAAACATGTTGAAGCACTAATAAGAAGTTAATTAACTTACATTTCAAGATTAATTTCAAGAAAAGTTTGAAGTTTAAAATAATTTTACTAAATTTTTCTTTGGAACAAAAAAAAAAAAGGAAAATAAAAACTTACTTTATGTAGATATTTCAAGTAATTTTATAAATATTTTTGCAAGTTGTTTCAAAGTTATAATAATGCACTTCCTGTCAATTTCTATTTTTATCATCAAAGTTGCCATTAAAAAAACTGTTTGGTTTCATATAAATAAGTCTGACATTTTATTTTTGATTTATATGTTAAAAAACACAAATACAGCTATTTCCATTAGTTTGTCCGCTTTTGTCATGCAATAAGATTATTTTTAAAAAATCTATATGTATCGATACCCATTAAAAATTTTTAAAAAGGAAAGCCTAAAAGTTTAGGTTTAATGTTAGTTTAACTCCGTTAAAGCATTTGAAATCTACAAAAAATTGGAAAATAGGTAAAATTGATAGTATTTTCCTTTGAAATAAATATGAATGGATCATGAAAAAAAGTAAATAGAATAGTAATTTATCTAATTGTTTTAATTTTAACGAAAATTCTATCTTATATATTTTCGAATTCTATACAAAATAATTCTTGCGTCAAATATCATCATGATCGCCAAAATATTTGCCATAAGCCCAAAAATACTTGTTGGCAAAACGAGATTCATGTTTGAAAAGTCTTTTTCAATTTCTCTCCCTTTTGCTTTCCTTCGAATAAAGTTCACAAAGTTCAATTTTAAAAATTCATTGAAATCTGTACAAATTCTGAAGATATGTTTCAAAGCTATTGAGACGTGTATCATATTCCTTTTGAACATTTTACTTATTACCATGAATTTTTAAATTATTTTATATGATATTTTATTAAGGTTTGAATTCCGAAATAGGTATAAGTTTCTTTTGGTTAGGATGAATTTATACTAAAATTTTTTAAAGCGTTACAGTAGTAATTTCTTACTACATTATATAGAAGTTTGAAAGTCTTCTATGTCTAGTTCCTTAAAGTGATGAATAGGTTTCCATTTCCTGGTGGTTATAGTCTCTAAATCATGTCTGCGTGTCATGAGTTTGAAATCAAATGGCACTGAAGACCCGCCGTGTAGATGGTTTGATACAAGCTAAATCTGTGAGGGCTCAAAGTCCTCTCATTGTCTTGGTGTGATAGTTCGGAAAAAAGGGTGCCAGCTCAGGTTTTCTTCTCACCACTTGACCGAGGTTTAAAATTAATAGGTCCGTTGGCAATAGCTCTAGTAACGTCGTGAGTAGCTAACAAATAATAAATTGTCCCAGCCTAATTTGGAAATACAAGATTTGTTTATTTGCTTAACAAATTGCTATTGAAGCAATACATTACAGTTTATACGTCAAGCCGGTGCAGTCAGTCTATATTATTCCAATTCTCCAACGCCACCGGCGTTCATCGTCTTTCATTTCGTTCCACTCCAAACTCGGTACTCCACCGTCTGAGTCTCTTTCTTTAACGCTCTCCCCAAGTTCTCTCCATCCAGGGCTCTCCTCTCATCCGTTCCATCCAGGGCTCCCCTCGTCTCCTAAAAAACCCCTTTTAAACACCAGGGGAGGGTCCACAACACGCCTTCGTCTCTTCTCATTGGCAGGCCACGTAAGTCTCCCTCGGTCTCCCTAGTCATATTCGTGTGTAACACGCAAAAACACTCTCGGGCCGTCTGGACCAAGAGCGCCATAATTCTTGTGAAACATCTGGACACATTGTCCATCACAAAACCTGTGTTCTATTACCCCATTCTCTCGACACCGGCCGAGGCGACAAGATTCTTTTTAGACAGGCTTTGTCTACTGTCAATGGGGTGCCGTCCCCTTTAACATTACGGCTGCCAGTCAGGGCGTCGAAGCTCCCCCGAGGTCAAACAATAAGCAATGGCCTTATGGCCACATGCACTTGTCTTTTAACATCTGGTTGAAGCAATAAAACTTATCATGAATTGAAGGGTGGGGGTTCACATCAGCCTTTTTTAATAGTCTACACTCCTGCAAAGAAGTCTGAGTGAGTGAGTGAATGTAGTGTTTTATGGCGCAAGAGCCAAATTTGGCTATACTGCGCCGCAAAGCAAAGAAGTCTGAATTCAAAACTATAAAAACATATTATTTCTAACAATGTCATTTATACCTTTATTTTTTATAATCTATGAATGTGTTAAACTCTTAATTTGTTATCGCGACTATTTAATATTAAATGCGAAAAAAAAAACGAATAAGTTTCAAACTGAAACTTAAATTGAATTTTTAAAAAATTGTCATCGATATTCTCATAACTTTTACATATTGTCATTTTAGCATATCACACATCTATCTTCTATGCAAAAATCTATTATAAGTTCATCAAATGTTTCAGCATATTTTTACTCATAACATGCAGTTTTCAACCAAATTGTGAGGCCGCGGTAGACTAATGGTCAAAGTAACGGACTCATAGCTGACGTGTCATGAGTTCGACCCCAGCACCACTGAAGATCCGCCGTGTAGGAAGCGATGCTCAAGCGTCATCCTCGTCACTTGACCATGGTTTAAAATTACGAGGTCCGTCGCCAAGTGAGTGAATATTACCGTCGCACTGTTCAGCTACACGAGGGCTTTTAGTGATGGACCTCGTAATTTTGAAGCATGGTCAGATGACGAGGGTGACACCTGAGCTGGCACCCCCTCTCCTAACTACCACACCACACCAACGGGAGGACGTTTCAGCTCTCGACAGATTTAACGTGCATCGCTGCCCTACACGGCGGGTCTTTAGTGGTACTGGGCTTGAACCCGTGACAAATCAAGCCACGGTCCGATAGCTATACCACTCGGCTACCGCGGCCACATGAATTGTACCGAATACGATACAAATAAATATTGAAATTTAGTTTATTGACCTAAGGGTTTCGAAAAAAATAATTATATCAATCCAAAATAGACAAAATTATGATTCAATATAATTTAAAAAAATTATTAAGGAGTGGAAAAAATACTGGATTTTTATCAAATAAGAAATATATTTTTATAGGCATTTTAGGAATTTCAAATAAAGCAAATCTGCATTAAGATTCCTTCGTTTCTTTAGCCGAACTATTGAATTATTTTGTATTCTTTATGATCTCGATATTGCTTGAACAAATGTTCTAATACATTCGAATTTCAAAACACTCTTCAGTAAGATTAATACAATTTTAGTGATGTTGTTTCTCAAATTCAATTGAATTTTCAAACATTTACTGCTAAATAATCACAATATAACAAACGTCAGGAATTCCAAGCTATGGGAATTATTTTGTGTCAAAGAAAATGCGCAGCAAAGAAAAAATAATCTAGATTCACAACCACTTCTTATGAAAAACACAGAGCAAGCTGGTCCTTAAAGATAAGAAATTTATGTATCCATCTTTCTAAAAGAAAATAGCCTTTTCCTACAAACACCAGAACACAACATCTTGATTTATTTCTTTTTTGCAACTTACATATTTCTTTTTTTTTAATTTCCTGACTTATGAACAAGGGCAGTACGTACTTTAAAGATATAAATGTATGAATATTATTCAGGTAGGAGTTTTTTCCATAGTAATATTTTAAGTAAAATCTTTTGTTAATAAAATTCAAATTGTACCACGAGTAGATAGTTAGTAAACTGTAAGTTCTTTTGAAAGTATATTACATACTGAGAAAATAAAAACTAGATCTAATTGGGAAGCATTCATTTTATATAAAATGTGAGTACATTGGTATTGTAAAGAATTGCGGTTCACTCCTAGGAGAGCCCACACCCTCGGCGCGAATTAATTTGGTTGGCGATAATTGCGCCAACTTGGTAACCCTACTTTTAAACCTGACATATGGCAACCCTAACTATTTCTAGCATTTTCGTATTTTGTGGGCACGCATTTCGAATTTAATTTTGTTGTTGAGCTCCGCGCTGCCTGCGTGATGTGAGGGAATATACTTTAGAATTTTTTACTTTGTTGAATGCAAAAGGTAAGAAAGAATTGATTGAACACTTTTTGAAGGAAGGACTGATTGCTTCGAGTTAAGAATGTCCTAAATGTAATGATCGGCATGCTGTAACGTGGTCAGCAATAAAACGGTTTCTTCGAAATCGTAGCAGCCACACCAAATGTATGTTCAAACATTACCTCGCAGAATAAATATGGCAGCGCTCACACGATCATTCGCTTAGCGATGGGACCTTTAAGGCTTTTTTAAATTCTGTTGTTACGCTGTACCCTCCACTCTGAAAAGATCAGCAGTAAGAAAGTAAGTGCTGTTTTTATATTTTTTTATCTTAAATGTTTAATTTCTGTATTGTTTACATATATTTTCATTACGCATCCACCTTATCCCGCTATATTCCCTTGCTGTCATTGTCGGTTTCGCTTGGCACCATCTTGTTCAGGCTTGGCGCTTTTTTTCGGTTTGTCGCCAAAGGTGTGGACTCTCCTAGGATTTTACCAGTATTGCAATTTTAATTTTTTAAATGAATAAACGAATTGAAAAAAAAGTGCTGCACAAGAGTTAGGTATTGTGAAAAGCGTAGACTCCAGAGCTTGAAAAGCTTTCCAAGTGATATGTACAGCTATATGTAGGATTGGCAGTGATCAGTAGAATAAAACGATGGTAAATGATACAAAAATATTGTCGTGAAAGTGGAGAGAGACCGGAATCAGGCATTGGTCAGCGTTGCTCTGCAACTGCGTGCGACAGCGTTTCTCAAACTGTGGGCGCGCCCCCTGGGGAGGGGGCGTGAGCATATTGAAAATAAAAGGTTTAAAAAATAATTTTTTGGAATAAAGTAAAACAAAATGCTTTCTAACATAATAAAAAATACACATTTACACTGATATAATTTAAGCATTAATTTTATTAATGATGGGGATCATCAAAAATAAAAGATTCCACTTCAAACGCTCACTAGCTATTTTTGATCCTATAACCAATAAAAAAAGACATTTTGTTTGCTTTGCTGTAATACCACGATGAAAGATTTTTTTATTACGTTTCTTTTAACCCCTAAAATTCTACTTTTGATTATCATATATTTGACCTTCATACTTACTGGTATGTTCCACTCCGTCTCTTTTTCTTTTAGGAAAGTTGTAAATAATATTTTTCTGTTGCTTTTTTTTCCATGTGAATGATTTTTATGATATGTGGATAAGCATATTGAGCATTTTGAAGGATTATTTGGCCAAGATGTATTTTTAAGAGTATTCTGAAATATATAATGGATAATGAAAAACGTTTTACACAATTATTTTTTTAGAACTAACATCGATATTTTTACTGCTGAAATGATGCATATTAATCAAGATAGCGAAAGTAAATATGAGAAAAGCGATAAACATGAAACGTTGGAGTTGAATGGGAATTTTAAAATGCTGCCTTAAAAACACTACGAAGAAAACTATGAACCTTTAAATGTAGCACTTTACCTTGTCAAAAAGACACAAGGAAGAAAAAGTTCAAAATGCTATTTGTAGATCATCAAACGACAGTAAAACTACAATAACGTGAACAAAATATGACAGTTTTTCTGGAAAATAACGTTCCTGTATTGTTAGCAAAAAGTGTCTGTGATTTATGTCCTTTATTAAGGTCACTCACATTTGGAACATTTTCTTTTGTTTCATTGGATTTTTTCTCAAATTATCAAAGAAAAAGTGAAATGTCCTTGAAAGTAAGTATATTTTCTCTTTAATAAAATTATTCGCTGGAATTGTGATTTGTATCGTGTATAGAGTAAAAATAGTTATAAAATAAATTATAGATTAAAAACAAACTAAAAAATACGCTTTTGTAGTGAATCGAACTAAAAAGTAAAAAAACAAAAATAATATATTACTTAAGAGTAACATTTGCAAAATTTAATACTTATCTTGTTAATTTGTACGGTTTATAATTATGATCGTTTTGTAGCTTTAGTGCCCCAAAGTGCATTATTATTTTTTGAGGGGGGGTGCGATAAAAATTATGATTGAAAATTGGCTCGCCTGTAATGAAAGTTTGAGAACCACTGGCGTACGACAATCGTACAGCAAAAATCATGATTGGCTGTAGTTAGACGTCTTCCTTAAAGTAACCTATTTGCCAATCAGCCTGGGCACTGCATACTCTTAACAGCTTCCCATCGGCGCTGTCAAGAACACAAAGAATGAATATCTCTTCAATAGAAACGCGATCTATTTACTGATTAGATTTTTTAGGCTGATCAATGATTTTCAATACCATTTTATATGGTGGGAGTTTTTTTCCTTCTTATGGTAGATTATGAACAGTTACAGCAAATATAAAGAAAAAAAAGAACTGAAACAGAATTCATTAATCTAGCATATCTCCAGCGCTTGGATTGGGACAGTCCACCAGCGTTCCATAGTACTACTTGAAGAAAATCAACTTGAGATGGGTGAGACTTAAGGTCAAGTTGTAGATCTTTTAGCTACTAAAAAGTATTTCCAGGTGCATCACGAGGACGTAGATCTATTGCGCACAGTTCTCTTTTTTTTTAAAAAAATTTACTTTGAATAGAAGAGGAAAAACACTTAGGAGAAAAGAGCTGTTGCAGATATGTTGGCAGCCAAAGAATTAAGAAAAAACTGATGGTGAATTAATTTTGGCAAGATTACATTTGGTTTTCTTGGTCTTTCTTCTGTTAGGCTTAACGCATGGCGCCTCCAATTAGGCTTAACGCAGCTGCATTCTAACAAATTTTTGAAGCTCGTAGTATTTTAAACTTTTCAGTTTCTTTTAAAGTCTGCAGCGTAAAATACATGCTAATAGATATCAGGTGGAAGGATGATAACTTGATAACATTTCATAATAGCTTATTACAATGTTACGATACAGCGCGATTACTTCGACGTATAACGTTTCGGTATTTTATCTTGATTCACCCACGAGGAAGTTAGGGACACGATTTCATCCCACTAACATCATGGAAAGAGATTATTGGAATGGTCCTGGAGTGCTTGTGTGAGGAGGCATTAATGTGAATGGTCGGGTGGAGTTCCATATTTTTAACAGTGGATTACTTAACAGAGACCATTAATGCGATGCAATTATTCTTTAGAATTTGCGTTTATTCTCAAGTGCTGTTTGTACAGAAATTTTTTCGGGACCACTGAATTTCTGCTGTTGATGAGCTTCTAGAAAGTACGGATACAGGAAATTGGAATTGCTAGCGTAGTCGCTGATAGACGCACAATCGAACAGTTGTGGAATGCTTTGGGGAGATTTCTGGGACTACACCAGACACCGGAAACAGATACTTCTTAAAGAGTGGCAACTTTTATCTCAGAAATTTATCGATAATTTGGTATTGAGTATGAACAGATGTTGTCACGCAATCATTGTAATTTAGGGAGGTTATATATCTTACTAAGAGACTTTTGTTTGTTCTTTCCCATGTCCAGACAATTGTTTTTTACTAACGCAATTCTGGCAAACCTTTCTCAGTTATTTTCCATAGCACATGCAAGCAATTCATTTTTTGGCTACTTTAATTTCTTCAATCTTTAAAAGTGATATGTTTTACACCTACATATACATATATACAATGCGTTATTTTTGAATTATAACATAGCATAATCAGCCTAACATATGCTAAATATACACAAATGAGAATTTAGAATATGTTATGTATGGTTTTCACTAAACTAGTGACGAAAATTCTCTCATGCATTACTCTCTCTGAGCATTTATTCCAAGAGAATTACTGTCCCATTCTTTCAAAAAGTTTTTTAAATCCTTAAAAGTTCGGGTCGATGGATTCCCTTTTGTGAAACAAATCTAACAGTTACATTTATAACATTAGTATGTTCAACAACTTTTAAATTTGGTGAACATGCAGACAATTTAACTCAATATTTTCGCTCTATAGAGTCTATGAGATTTATTTCTACTGTTTTTTGTGCGAACATGCATTACGATACAAAAACAGAAAACGTAATATACACTCATGGACAAAAAAATTATCGCACCAAGAATGAGTCGTCAAAATGAACCGAAATTTTATATATGTGATGACTACTTTGATGTAAGCAAATGAATAGTAAATCAAAGAAAAAGGATCATATTCATTTCGGAGAAAAAGGAAAAAGAATGGAGGCTTTAATACCCCGTTGAACCCCCTCTAGCGTGAATGCACGATGCGATACAATCGGATATTGAGGCATACAAGTTCTGTATGATGTCTTGAGACATTTCGTTCCATATTTGCTGTAACCGTGCCTCTAGTTCATTCAAACTCGTGGGATACCCTATTCAGTATCGCAAATGATCCCAGCTATGCTCGATTGGAGACAAATCTGGGGATCGGGCAGGCCAAGGAAGGATAGTAACAACAGTGCAGAGACGGACTTGTGACACCCTTGCCGCATGAGACCGATCCTTTTGTTGTTGAAAAATGCTTCCTGGGAGCCGTTGCATGAGTAGCAACACATGTGGTTGCAGGATGTCATGGACATACCACTGGGCTGTCATGTGGTGCGACGTATCAATAATAGGGGTGACTGTGTATTGTGCGCAATGGCGCTCCATGCCATCACACTAGCAGTGGGAGCGGTGTGTCGTTGTAAACAAAAGGAAGGATTGAGGCATTCACCACGGGGTCTCCATACACGAACACGATTGTCATCACTGTTGAGATTGAATCAGGATTCGTTGCTAAGGACGATGTGGTTCCATCGTGCTGCAGTCCAGTTTCCTCGTGCGCGGCACCACACCAAATGGAGGCATCGATGGGTGGATGTCAAGTGCAGCACACGTAATGGGCGCCGCGATCCCAAATGTCCTTCAGCCTGGCGCCTTCGTATAGTTGGAGAAGACACAGGGAACCCTAGTAAAGGTGCTACCTGTACCTGGATGGTGGCCGATGAAACAGTTGGCTGTACGCGTGCAAATCTAACGATGTAACGATCTTCTGGACGACAGGTCTGTCGAGGGCGTCCTGAACCTGATATTTGAGTAAATGACATCTCTCGGATCCACTGGTCCTAACACCTACTCACAACACAATCAGAGTGGCCTAATTGACGAGCTACTCGCCTAAATGACCATCCAGCTTCCATCATGCCGATGATGTGTTCCTCTTCTCAACCTGCGACAGTGGCTCATATTGTCTTCGAAAACGGCGTAATTGCACGTCTACCTCAACTCTTGATTTGTAAACGATTCAGCACACTCAAACAAGCTTTGGTTTTACTTGTTTTATATTCCACGGAGAATGACATTAAACGCCTTTCACCGGCTATACGCAATGAGAAATAATGCTGCATTTCTAATCATTTGCATATCTCATCGACATGTACCTCCATGCCAAATTTCGTTACGATCCCGCAATTATTCCTTGGTGTGCTAATTTTTTTGTCCATGAGTGCATATAAGAAGTAATGACTACATGTTTATTTAAATTTCTAGGTAGTGAGAGGGATGACTCAGCTTTAGTAAAATAGCTTTTTATTTACAATTATGAATCGTTTGTTAACACATATAACAATCTTATGGATGGATAAATAATTTTACACATATGACTACCGTATACGTTGTAGGATTGTAGCTGGTGAAGTTCTTTTCAGTGGTTCTCGTAACGTCCAAGATACGCCAAAATAGTCAAGCAGAAGGTCTCTTTTTTTTTCTTTTAGTTCCTTTTTCGTCCGTCTGTTTCTGATTTCCCTGGTCAATTTCGCATCCGTCTCTCAAAACCTTCTGTGAGGGACTTCCTTACGCTTCTTCAATACCTGATTGAAAGCAACATGGACACGCTCAGGAAATTCTCAGACTCGGTGCCAAACTTTGTAATGCATTCGCCCGTGGGTGATGCCTTACTTCTAAGTTGTCTTCGTGACCTAGAGGTGTGGGAGTGAATAAAGAACCAAGCGTTGCCATAATCTTAATATATCTTTATTAAGATCTTAACTTAAACACTAACAACGATAATATTTATATTTTAACTTAGCAGATCTGAGGTGAGAAAACACACAATACCTATTACCAAATAGACGTGATCCTGACCACTATCATTACTTTACCGCTTACATCTAACCTCTGTTTATACACGATTCCTAATAATTCGTAGATCAGTCCTACCTCTATATCCTAGGTAGCAGCAACTCTCTCGAATCTTCCAGGTAAATTCCTTATCTCGCGTGGAATGGTATCCACCTTGCTTGAACGCACTTTCACGGATATCTCACACGGGAATATCGACTCACGTCATCTTACGCTTAAACTCCGACTAGCATAATCACTTCCCAAAAGGCCACGACGCTTACGCAAAACTTCTGCTATTTAAAAGGTGCCTAATTTGCATATTCACGTTTCGCTTCTGGATTTGTTTGGAAAGAGTTTGCCTTCTTCGGCCCCAATGAACCCAAGAAGAATATAAATAGAAAGCGCGATGAGCCCGTCACAACTTCATTGGTCCCTTGTGACTAAGTCACATCTGGCCCTGGACCATTTTGTCGCGACTTGTCGAAAGTCATATGGATTGGTCATAAATCAAAATTTCACTCCAACTCATAGAACATACAATTCCAGACATTTCACTCTCACAATATCGAAACATCCTTTCCACGCATGTGTTGCACGGCCACACGTTCAGAAGTGGCTGCTGTAGACCAGTGGTCAAGAAATCGGATCATGGCAGGCATGTCATGAGTTCGAGCCCAGTATCACTAAAGATCCACCGTGTAGGGCAGCGATGCAAGTTAAATCTGTCGAGAGCTGAAACGTTCTCCCGTTGGTGTGGTGTGGTAGTTAGGAGAGGGACAGTTCCAACTCAGGTGTCGTCCATGTCACTTGACCATGGTTCAAAATTACGTGGTCCGTTGCCAAAAGCCTTCGTGTAGCTGTACAGTGCGACGTTAATATTCACTCACTCACTCAGTAGAAGAAAGGAATGAACTTAGCAGAGTGGACACAGATGTGCCTATCTGCCACTCTCTTTGAAGAATGATGCCATATTGTGCGCCTCTTTGCTGCGGTAAGCAGTGCCTAAGGAGTGTGATTACACATAGGGATTGCAATACCGGACCAAAAGTTCAATACTGGTATTCGGTATTTTTTCGGTCTTAATACCGGGATACCGGTTTTAATACCGGTAGTAGAAGTTTTAGAAAAAGAAAGAAATACAGGTGTTTTTGTGTGTGTGTGTTTCATTTGCCAGTTTTATTAGAGAGTGTAAATATCGCTCTTTGACATCTACGTTAGTTGGTGATACTGTTACCAATGCGCGATATGCCTTTGAAATGCGTGAAACACTCGCATACATAATGAAACCATACCGACCGTATTATCAACTGATTTTATTATGTTCTTCTAAGTTATTTTTATTCATTATTATGGGCTGTTATTTATGAGTTCATATATAATGAATCCGAAAAATATTTTGAATCCTAAAGTATGATATGCCAATACAACGTGAATAACAAACGCACCAATTAAAAAAAAATATCGAAATTTACACACTTTCTTCAAATCTTCAACTTTGTTTTCGCAGATACGAATATCAGACTACGAATCCTGCGCGTGTGGAGTATCACCCTGAGCTTAAAGAGAATAGTTTTGGCCCACCTCCTTGGATGATTCACATATTTTATCACTGCTGTTGGATGTATGATGCAACTTTATATTCACAGTCTAATAAATTTTGCCCGTTAGGAAGACATAAAAATAAAAACATACACTATTTTGCTATGTTGGCGATTTCTGATAATATAGTGGAGACAATATTGACTACTTATAGTAAATATAAAACTATTTATAGTAAATACCGAAGAAACAGTATTTAAACTTGTGAATACCGGTGTTACAAAATTGTACAGAGTGTTTTTTTCCAGGTATAGAAGTTTAAGTTGGCATTACTTTCCAAGATGGCGACCGATTTAACAGCTGTCAAGTGATTTATTCTCAGTTTGGTTTGGCAATTCATCATGAATAGACTCACGCCTGAACAACGCTTTCAAATTGTGCAATTTTATTTCGAAAATAATGGTCGCGCGCGCGCGATTTTCATAAGCGAATTTTGTTTAGCGATGAAGCGCACTTCTGGTTGAATGGCTACGTCAACAAACAAAACTACCGCATTTGGAGTGAAGCTAATCCACAAGTGTATGTCGAAACACCGTTACATCCAGAAAAACTGACTGTTTTGTGCGCTTTATGGGCTGGTGGAATCCTTCTTCAAAAACGTGGAAGGCCACAACGTTACAGTCAATGGTGATCGGTATAGAGCCATGATTACTAACTTTTTCATTCCTTAATTGAACAATCATGATGTCCAGGAGCTGTGGCTCCAACAAGACGGCGCAACATGTCACACAGCTCGTGCCACAATTGATTTATTGAAAGACACGTTTGGTGACCGCCTAATTTCACGTTTTGGACCTGTGAATTAGCCTCCAAGATCTTGTGATTCAACACCACTAGACTATTTTCTGTGGGGCTATGTAAAGTCATTGGTCTATGCGGATAAGCCACAAACGCTTGACCATTTGGAAGACAACATTCGCCGTGTTATTGCCGATATACGGCCACAAATGTTGGAAAAAGTCATCGAAAATTGGACGTCCAGATTGGACTACATCCGAGCCAGCCGTGGCAGTCCTATGCCAGAAATCATATTTAAAATGTTATGCCACAAGATTATCTTTCGAATAAAAAAAATTCATGTCAATCGAATAATACATCGTTGTTTTATTGCAATTTAAAGTTCTATACCTCTCAAAAAAAACACCCTTTACAAATGGCTCAAAATACCGGTTTCCGGTATACTGGTATTGCAATCCCTAATTACACAGTTGATGTTACAATATATATATAGCTTCAAATCTATTTAAAACAATAAAATAGTTTTAACTACTAATGTTTTACTTAAGGCATATGGCTTTTTAAAATATTAACATGAATTTGATCCTTCCGTTTTTTTTTTTTTTGTTTTCGAATGAAATTGAATTACGAGGAATTCCTTGCACATATTTATGTTTTGTATTGTGTATGCATATTAATACAAGCATTAAACAAACTATTGTAGTGGAATACATTTCTTTTTGACTTAGTTAAATATGTTATATCTGTTATAGTTTACATAAAAACGTTATATTTAGACGTGGGTAGCAATCAAATCGAAGATATTTGAACATTTATCTTCCTTTTCTTGAGCAGAAACTGTGTTTGTTTTAAAATTACTTCTCCTTGTTCAGTTTTACATTCCACTAGTGGGCGTTTCAAAAAAATATTATTTTCATATTTGTTTTCCATAATAATTATTTGTATAGGAAAAGGTCATATAGGCTTCCTGTAATAATAAGTAGGAAAAACTTAATAGTTTTCACTTGACTATTCAAATGAATTTTTATTTTTTCTTGATTTCAAAAGTCAAATTTACAAGGTACAATTCTCATATATATTTGCTTATTAACTTTACTATCGTATAAAATATTTTTTTATGTTTTGTTAAACGTATCAACACTTTCTCTTTATTCACTTTTGCTCAAGGCTGTTATACTTTTGATATCAGGTGAAAAGCAACTGCTAGAAATAAAACTTTTTTCAAATATCTTTTCCCCTCCATTTAATGAAAAAGTACAAAAATAAGGAAAGAATTTTTATCCGTGCATATACATTCCCTTTTTTAGAAAACTACATAAAATCGCACATTTCAGACATTTTCTGCCGGATGTGGGCAGTTTTCTCGAAGGAGTAGAATACAGATATGGATAGGAATAGATGCCGAAGAAATGTATTCTTCACTCCTTTTTCCAGGTATCTTAATGATGTGTAGCTGCATGGGATTTATTTCAAAAATAGCTTTTGTTGGTTTGTTCCGATAAAATCCTGGAATTTTCCAGCTTTTAGAGTTTATTTTTGGAATATGCTTGAATTAACTAGCATGTACATTTTTTTGGTAGCATGTATGGATATTTTTAAAAATGTATCGTAAACTGGATAATTTATTTTTATTTCCCCTCGTAATATTAAGTTCTGAAAAACTTTGATTAAATACACTTAATTATTTTGCATAAACACAGTTTAAAAATCTATGGAGACTAAAACATAAAACATGGAATAACAGCCACATTGACACATTATTTTATTTATTTTTTAAAAAATTTGATAAGGTATCCAACTACGTGCTCGGAACCGTGAATTTAAAAAGCGCATAATAGATAATTCTCATGATATTTAGTGTCTCTTAGATTAGAATACATGTATAAAATTGTTTAAGGACATTTTGACAAAAAAATTATTTCAATACAATATTTTGGCAAAAAATGAACTTAGAATAACCTTTTTTCAAAACGTTCTCCTTTTATAAAAAATGCTTCTAAAATAATAAAATATTTTGCTTAGATAAAGTAAAGACTTCGCCAGAGAGTCTGAACTAATTTTTTTAAACAAATTCACATTATTTTCAGAGCTACAATGAATTAAAATAATTATCGGCATTTTTTTCTTATAAAATTTCTCCCTTCTGTTGTCGTAAAACATGGATAAACCCACTTCTAAGTTATATATTTCAAAAATTCTAGTTGAGCCTCTGTACAGAGGTCTGAGATATATACAGGCAAAATATTATTATAATAGAAGCATTTTTCCCAAAAGGAGAATATTTTAAAAACTGGTCATTCTACGTTCATTTTTTGTCAATATATTGTACTAAAATAATTTTTTGTTGTAATACTATTCTTAAAACAATTTTATATACATTTCCTAATCTAAGTGACACCGAATATCATAAATATTATTCATTTATACGCTTTTGCAAAATCACGGTTCTGAACGTAGTCGGATACCTTAAACAAAGAAAAGGATTTGGTTTTATGTATAGACGACAAATTCTATAAAAGGAAGAATCATTAGGTTTTGGTTTTGACAGCAATTTAAGGTATCCGAATACGTTCTGATATGTTATTTTGCAAAAGCGCATGCATGGATAATTATTATGATATTTAGTGTCTCTTATAGAATAGAATGCATGTATGATATTGTTGTAAGAGTATTATTACTGTAAAAAATTATTTAAATGCAATACTTTTTGGCAAAAAATTAACATAGAATTACCTATTTTCAAAACATTCTCCTTTTATGAGAAATGCACCTTCAATAATAATACTTTGCCTATATATAACTCAGGCTTCTGTACATAGCTTGAACAAGGATTTTTGAATTATACAACTTAGAAGTGGATTTATCCATATTTTGAGTACTACAGAGTAGAGAAATTTTAAGAAAAAAAAGCACCGATAATTGTTAAACTTGGTAGTAACTCTGAAAAAAAAATAATGTGAACTTTTTACAAAACTTCTTGTTCAGGCCCTCTGGAGAAATCCTTGTTTTATATAAACAAAATATTATTTTTACAAAAGCATTTTTCATAAAAGGAGAATTTTTTGAAAATAGGTAATTCTAAGTTCATTTTTTGACAAAATATTGCATTTAATGAATTGTTTATTCTAATATTCTTAAAACAATTTTATACATGTATTTTAAGCCAGGAGACACTAAATATTCCAAAAATTATCCATTTATAAGCTTTTTTAAATCAAGGTTTTAAATGTAATCGGATACCGTAATATTTTTATATTATTTGAGTATATTCCCTTTGCAAAATATCAAATATTTAAGCATTTAGAGTTAATTAAAACAAAAAATAACTAAAAAATAATCGATATAATGTCCAGATTGCTAATAAACAGAATAAAATGTTATACATTTTTTATACCATTTACCGATATAGAATATTTGTTTTAACAAAGGTATTGCTTGTGCTAAATGTAAAGTTTTCTATTCAATATGTTTCTTATCAGCTTAAATAACTAAATAACTTTCTTACACACATGATAATTTAATGTTAAAGAGTGAGTGCGTATTAATTAACACACAATGGCTATTGGTATTGGATCAGGTAATTTTGAGTGAAGAGAATTACATCTGATCTGGCAGCCCTCCTCTACAAACTACCCTACAACGGATATACTTTGAGCCACGACAGATTTAATGTGCATTATCTCATTTACACGGCAGATCTTCCGTGGCACTAGGGCCCGAACTCGAGGCCTTCCAGCCACAAGTTTGTGACCATGACTAAAGGGCTACCGTGACCTCTAACTTGCTGTAAAATAACCATGCTTATGTCTGGCAATAACCTATAACGTATTTTTTGAGCTTTTCGTTTTCGTTACAAGTTAAAGAGAATAAATAAAGAAGGAATTATTATATATAATTTGGTTTTCATTTATCATTTTATACTTTTGTTTGCACTTTAATCAAGATAATGCATTTGTCAATACGTTTTACTGACATAACCGTCAATTCTGGGCTTGGAACACGTAAGCTTAATCCTAAATTTAATGCAATACACAGAGACTTACGTATTTTATAGCTGTTGCATGGTGACTTCCGTATTTTAATGCACTCCATCGGCGTTTCTCAAACTGTGGGGCGTGCTCCCTAGGGGGCGTGATAACTCTACGAGGATGGCGCGAGCATATTGAAAAGTCGAAAATAAAAGATTATGTTTTTTTCTAAAAAAAATTGTGTGTGTGTGTGTGTGACAGCAAAAAACATTCTGACATAATAAAAAATAAAATACACATTTACACTCATATAATGCACTTATAAATGTATCAGTACTGCACAATGTATTTTATAATTAATTTAATAAGTTAGGAACAAGGAACTAAGTTAACTAACTTAGGAACTGAGTTAAGAACAAGTTAAATAATTACCAGTGACCACATGGGCTTGTCATATGGAAATTTGTATATACAAATATTAATGTTTATCTGAATAATTTGTATTGTTTATAATTGATCCCTTATCTGATGATTAAATTGTACGCAATTCGCTTCCCAACGCTACTGTTTTTCCACATAGGCGCTTGTATGTGATGTATGGAAGGGGGAGGGAGGTCTGAAAAGGAATAAATAAGGAAAACCTTCTCTAAAATAAGTAAATCCTTTGCAAACACTGTCAAGGTCATTTTATTGCATTCTAAAGCCTTCGGAATAATTCTATAAATAGCAGTGCTCAGAGAACATCGTATTTCGGAAAGACGTTTATATACGTCCACGCAATTAACGTTTTGGCTGAGCGATACTCTGATATACGACAGTGACACTTAAGAGTTTCAAGTCGTATTGTAGCTTTAGCGTCAAAGTATAGCATTATTAAATTCAATACATTGTTATTGAATGAATGGGGGGCCGCGATGAAAATTATGATTGAATATTGGGTCGCAAGTATTGAAAGTTTGAGAAGCACTTCACTGCATGAAGACTTGGGTATTTCTACTGAATTGCATAGGAATGTAAAGAAACAACTAAAATTAAATATCTTTGCGGACAAATTCAGAGATCAATCTGTGAGAAAGGAATGGCTGCTAATGGTATAAAATCATAGATGTATTAAAAATGTTTAACCTCTTAGGCGGTTTGCCCTTATGGGCTACCGAGAGCTGGCCACAAACAGTTTGCCCGTACGCTGTAAAGGCACTGATATTTTCTTCTTTCAATATTTTATTTGCATATTAAAAAAATTATTTTAGTGTGATTATTAGAGCTAGTGCAGTGTTTCTCAAACTTTCAATATTGGCGACTCAATATTCAATCATAATTTTCTTCGCTCCCCCTCCATACAATAACAATATATTGAACTCATTAAGACAAAACTTTGACGCTAAAGCTACAATACGACTTTAACCTCTTAATTGCCACCGGCGTGTATAAATGTCTCACTCAGCCAATGCGTTAAATGCCCCGGACGTATGTATACGTCTTTCCGAAGTACTATCTTTTCTGTGCACTGTTGTCCATAAAATTATTCCGAAGACTTTCGAATGTTATGAAAGGACCTTGACAGTGTTTGCAACGGATTTACTTATTTCAGAAATTTACTTGTATTTTATTTTTTTCTGCCCCCCCTCCAACACACCACATACGCTCACTTACGTGTTAAATGTTGGTATTGGGGAGAGATTCATGTAATTTTTAATTGGCCTTTAAAGGAATACTTATCAAGATCAGTGTGTTAATTTTTGCATATAATTTTATAAACGACAAGCCCATGGGGTCACTGCTAATTATTAAACTTGTGCTTAACTTAGTATAGTTAAATTAATTATAAAATATATTGCGCTGTACTAATTATATATTAATACTTGCATTATGTCAGTGTAAATGCGTACTTTATTTTTTTTATGCCAGAATGTATTTTTCTTCAAGAAATTAATAATTTTTAAAAATAATCTTTTGTTTTCAACGTTTCATTATGCTCGCTCCCCCTTGTAGGAGTATCACTCAACCCTAGGGGACACACCCCACAATTTGAGAAACACTGAGCTAGTTTTTTTTTTTTTTTTTTTTTAAGGGATTCAGCTTGTCTATGGTACTTCTCAACAGGGATTTCTTTGTGGTGAAGGAGGGAGAGAATTTTTCTTTGAAGGCATAAGTTTAGATTCTGGAAAAGTTTCGATAAATAACAGGGATTGACTAGACAATGTTGCTTGAGAAAAAACGAAAATGGGAAGATGGTTAAAAAAAGATATTACTTTTGGCTCGATTGCAATGTAAGACTTAGTATTACACCATGCTGCAAATTATGTGTGCATATACACACAAACCATCAACCGATTGAAAAAGAGGTACGAACGAGAAATATTTGTAAGCATGAGATAACTTATTTTAAGATATATTGAATATATATATATTCTTCACAGCATGCCGAATGTACTTGTAAAAAGCTGTTGTTTACGTGTTTTTGTGTTTCACAATTATAAAAAACAAAAATAGTGTGGAAACTTTATAATTGAAAATTAATATAAAATTCATTCATTCATGCATTATGTTATGTGAAATAAAAAAAGTGTGAATTATTTTAGAACAATTTATGCAAAAAAAAAAAAAAAATTGATAGGTTAAGGCGTTAACGCGTTTCATTCTTTGAATATAAGAAAACGTAGTAAAATAGGGCTAAAAACGGTTAGTGGATAAACTTAAAATTGGACACTGCAAGTTTTTCATGTGGTATATATTTAAAACGTTTGCTTAAGCAAACAGAAAAAGGACTTGGACCGAAATGTTTCTTGCTTGAGGTTTAAAAAAAGTCTTAATTCTATTGGAGGATACGAATGAGGAATGCAAAATGGACGCATACAAACACTTCATTCATTGTATTTTCTGCGAATTAAGCTCAATGTCTTAATAATACTTGCCTTCGGATACCAGACTAGAATCATGACCTAAAAATTACGAAGTAATTTCATTAGAATATTCAGTACTAAATTATGTAAGAACTTCAATTCATGAATTGCTGTAAATGGACGAAGGCGTTCCAATATTTGAACAAATTGCTCTAATTACAGGCTGCCTTTAATGCAAAATGAGGATTACACGATCTTTCTGTAATGACTGCATTTTGAGAAAATGGTTGCATTTTGTCACGAAGCATTCGAATGTTAGTTTCGAGTGTCAGATTAAATGCGGATGGACGGCGATTTATTGGCGTCCTAGTTACGAATAAATTTCGTTTGATCGTTAACTTATTGTTAAATCGTTGTTTGGAGGAATTAATTGATTTTTGGTTCTTTTCTTAGGAATATGAACTTTTGGGAGTCTATTTTCCTAAGTCAGAGTTTTTAAAATCTTCTGAAGAGATAATTTTAAAAAATTTATTTTTTCAAAATAAAATCGTTGTATAGAGTCGTTTTAAATCGTTGTATAGAGTCGTTTTAAATCGTTATATAGAGTCGTTATAAATTGTTATACAAATGACCGAATGTATTTCATTTTTCCTTTCTGGATAATTTAATATTTACAATATTCATATTTGTAAGCACTTACATTCATGAAAAATTGGTTGGGTAGAATAATATTATTATATCAAATTATTTCTATTCCCTACTTATATTATAAGGCTGGCCGTTAATGAAAAATATTTTATTCATATTCAAATTATTTCTTCCATTTTTGGTATTTTTATCAGTATTTTATTCTAACATCTTTATTCAAAAGAATTATTACTCAGATCTCCAATTTGTAAATCTTTATAAATATTGAAAGGGAAATTTTATAAAATACTACTTAATCGTAATCAACATAACTCGATTTACTTAAATTTACTACATTTAGTTTTTGCGTGCGTTAACTATTCCATCACATTGAATTAAAAAATGTAATGCAAACATTTTAATAAAAAGATATTTTTTCTCGAGATAATATTTATAAAAAGAATACCTAGCTAAGAAATCTAAAATAATTCCATTACGGAATCTTTCGTGCTCGTGGTTTGAAAAACTCTCCAATGCTTCCCAATTCCACGCGATTTTAACTAAATGTTTTTTGTCATTAGTGGAATGAAATAAAATTAAAATTAGCGGAGAAAACAGGTTTTACCTCACATTCTTTTTTACCTTTTAAAAACTTACTGCTGAATGTTCTACTTTATGCAATTGGTTCTTTTCATAGCGAACTCATTTTTGTTACGTAAATTCACATATTACTCCAATGATAACTTAAGAATTGTGACACTCACTTGGATATAAATTATATACTTTTGAAGATTTTTTAAAAATATTCTTCTTTAAAAATAAAAAAAAATATTTTAAGTAGTGCAAAGAAACAAATGTTAAGTAAGAGGCAAAGTTTATTTTTCTCACATTATCTATAAATCAATACATCATGTAAAATGTTACTTTAGAAAAATCTCACACATGCTCATTTTTGAGGAATTACATAGCTAAATGGTATTCAATAAAAATTCAGCTATATTTGATGAATATAGCATTATATCGTTTTGAATATTGTTTATAATGAACCATTTTAAGAATCAAAGTGGAGCTTGTTATCTCTTGTTTGTAAAGGTCGAAATTTTCTGTGCTAAATAATGCTTCATTTTCAAATAGATATGACCAGTTATGAAGAAAAACTGATTATTTTAAACAAAATGAAACAAGTAAAATAACTTTTTAAGGGGTCCGGCACGTCCATTGGAGCCCATTTAAATTACGTAAGTTAATGTACCTTTTTCTTAGAAACTACTTATTTATCATGGATAAAAATTTTACAGTAGATTTTTCGTACTGTTAATAACACTTTAACAAAGGGTTTTGAATTTTATTAAAAAATTAAAATAACTATGAATTTCTTAAAAATGGTTCAATTTTCCCTCTAAAATGTAGTTTATAAAAAACGCTTTAGCTAAAAAGGTTTGAAAGATACATCTAATTCCCTCCATTAAAATGTGTAAACATATTGAAAGTCTGCTCAATGAAATTTTGAGAATTATTTGACTTGTAGTTTTTTAAGAAAAAGGTATGTAAAATGAAATATATACAGTAAGACACCCCGCTTAACGCTGTCTCGTTTAGCGCTGTTTTGGTTTAACGTTCTTTTATTTGAAAATTGTGGGATTCCCCGAAATAGCACGCAGCGTTAGGGTTCCCCATATCCGAAGCAGTTTATCTGTGTTTTTTTTTCCGACGGTATTATACGAAAGTATTTTTATCGTTTCAAACATTTGTTGACGTCATTTCGAGTAAGTTATATAATATAACGATTGCTGTAGTGACAAATATTACGATTTATTAGTTTTTACCATGGGTGATAATAAAAAACACGAAAATAAAGCATAAAAGAACACTTCCCTAGAAACTGAAATGCAAGTGATTAGAAGATTAGATACTGGTGAACGTCAGTTTCAAATTGGTGCTGCATTGAATGTGGCAACTTCAACAATAAGGACTATTCATAAGAATAAAGAAAAAGTACTGTCATCGGTAACTACAACTACGACAAGCTCTGCAACTAGAATTATCTGTTCTAGAAATTATATACAATACAGGAAACGGAAAAAGACTTTCTCTATACGGATTAGCGTTGAAATTGAACGCAAAATGCCATTAAGCCAATCTACCTTCTTGATAAAATGGCAGTAAATTGGAAATACAGAAGATATTGAATGATCTGAAATGTAAACATACTGACTTAGAATTTTATTCATTTTTACATGCATATTCGTTTATATGTTTCTGTATTTGTATGAAATAAATGTTTCTTTTATTGTTATAAAAACATAGTTAATAAATTTAATGCTAAAATACCTGACCAATTTTCTACCCATCTTCCCCTAACCCCATTATTTGCATGAGATAACCTCGTTTAATGCTGTTTCATATTACGCTCTACTTTGATGGAACGTATACCCCGCGTTAAGCGGGGTCTTACTGTATATATATTACATTTTGAGAAAACGGGCTTTAAAGTAAAAATTTGCAATTCTTTGATCATTTACTTTTTTTAGTACTTTCCAGAAGCATATGAAGCATTTTTTTTACTCACTGATTATTCAAAAGACTCTTCTAATTTTCTTTTTGTCATTATTTTTAACAATTTTGCCTTTTTTGGGGATCTCAAGATGCTTTCGTTGGGGTACACGAATCCTACTTTCATCAAGTTTTTTGAAGCATGACACACAGTTATAATTTGGCTCAATATCAGAATGTTTTAAAATCATTAATTTTGCTACATGACACATATTGAACTTTACAATAGCCATATTTACCCCTAATTTTAGAGTTTTCAATTCCACAAATGTTGATCTTGGAAACACTGACCATAAGGTGTTATTAACTGACACATTTGGGTTCTGAGTCTTTCCATGTAAACATTTTCTTATTAATATAGGTTCACTTAGGTCTCTAAAAATTGGCTTCATTTAATTCATTATGATATATAGCAAGTTTATGTGTGTTTATGATCTTAGCGCCATTCGTTACATTCAGCTTCTGTCTTTTGAAACTTGCACCAGGCATTCATATCCGCGTGACACAGTCCATGTTGAGGGCTCTCATTTGAAGACAGAAGATGAAAATAAACAGCCTAAACAGCAGTTTTTATGCTGTGCCGATCATTGATATTATTTCTGATAGCCATACAATAATATCAATGAATTTTTTAAGTTAAATGTCGGTGAGTCGGTTACGACCACTTAGGCTTCTTTCATCATTTAAATTGTTTCTCTGTTTCGCTTTTGAGATCCAAAAAACGTGTACCCATTCACTTTCGGATAAACTCAATTCAGTCCAATTTTCCCACTTGACAATCATATGGATTCGCGCTGATCAGAAACTTATTTAACGTGAAATACATGTGATCCCAGCAGAGCTCACTTGATACGTGTCAAGGAGTAGCTTCATTTAAAAGAAGAAATAAAAATAACTCTAATTATTTTATTTCCTCGCATCATATATCATTTTAAACAAAAATATTTGAGATTTTGAAAAATATAAAATAGTGAAAATCGATAATTTTCAAAAATTCATGTGCCGACTGTCTTAACGTCAATTCGTATTTTGTCAGAAAAACGTATTGGCGCCATCTGTTGTAACCAGTTATAACTACAATAGAAATAAAGCAGAATAAATTTAGAATTAAAAATAAAATTTAATTAATGAAATTAAAACTGTATTAACATCACGTGTTATCCACTGCAACTTTAAAAAAAACTATTTGTGAACTTGAATGGATGAATAGAAAGTATTTTATCAACGATTGAAAGTTTGAACAAGATATATATATATATGTATATATATATATATGTAGGGAGATAGTGAACTAATATTAGGAATTGAAAAATATGCTGTTTTCGTAATTAGTGGATTTAAACACACACAAACACACACACAAAAACCAATGTCTTACAGAATTTATTTTATCATATTTTATCACATATTTTATCATATGAATTATTTCCAAAACTGCACGTTTCATTTCAAAATTCTCTTTTCCCAATACTTCTTATACTGTCTTTATTTTCTTTTGTAGACTTTTCTAGCATATTTGAATTCAAGACTTTTCATTTAGAAATTTAAAGTATTCTTAGAAGTATAATTGCCCCAGTTTACTTGAATTTGTAAATTATTTACTTGAAAATAGCTTAATTCCTTATAATAAAATGGAACTATAAAAGTGATTTTTTAGTTTATGATTAAACAAAAATGGTATTGAGATGAAATCGAGATGATATAACTTTTATGTAAATTTAATGGAATTATGCCTTTTAAGAATAACGTTTGTAAGCTTAATATAGGCTGTTTATTATTTTATTCCTTGCATATTGTTTGTGCAAAGGATATCAAAGTTTTGAATTTAATTCCTTCTTCGCATTTCATGATTTGTTTTCTACGTATTTATTTCCAGTCGGAATTCAAATATTAATATCATACAGTCGAACATGTTTTTATGCGGTCCTTTTTTATTTTATTTTTGTACGACCACATTAAAAAATAAAAACTTTCTACAGTACTTCGACGAATTGACTTGTTATAAGTAAGAATTCATGAAAATTTTGAGCATTTTTTTCTGCGGTTATTTTTATACGATTTTTATCAACCGCACAAAAACAGGTTCAACTGTTTATCAAACACTGCTGTGATTCAGTACATGTTAAGTTATTTTATAAAAAATGTAACTGATATATGATAAATACTAATCTGTTTCTGTTTTAAAAATTAAATTATAATGCCTTTTTCAATAATTATATTTAATTATAAACTGATTAATATTGTTTTTCTTACTAGGACAAAATAAAGGGTGTTTTTTGAGAGGTATAGAAGTTTAAATTGCAATAAAACAACGATGTATTATTCGATTGACATGAATTTTTTTTATTCGAAAGATAATCTTGTGGCATTACATTTTAAATATGATTTCTGGCATAGGACTGCCACGGCTGGCTCGGATGTAGTCCAATCTGGACGTCCAATTTTCGATTACTTTTTCCAACATTTGTGGCCGTATATCGGCAATAACACGGCGAATGTTGTCTTTCAAATGGTCAAGCGTTTGTGGCTTATCCGCATAGACCAATGACTTTACATAGCCCCACAGAAAATAGTCTAGTGGTGTTAAATCACAAGATCTTGGAGGCCAATTCACAGGTCCAAAACGTGAAATTAGGCGGTCACCAAACGTGTCTTTCAATAAATCGATTGTGGCACGAGCTGTGTGACATGTTGCGCCGTCTTGTTGGAACCACAGCTCCTGGACATAATGATTGTTCAATTCAGGAATGAAAAAGTTAGTAATCATGGCTCTATACCGATCACCATTGTACTGTAACGTTGTGGCCTTCATCGTTTTTGAAGAAGGATCAAGCGCACCAAGCAGTTTTTCTGGATGTAACGAAATTTCGACATACACTTGTGGATTAGCTTCACTCCAAATGCGGCAGTTTTGTTTGTTGACGTAGCCATTGAACCAGAAGTGCGCTTCATCAGTAAACAAAATTCGCTTATGAAAATCGACCATTATTTTCGAAATAAAATTGCACAATTTGAAAGCGTTGTTCAGACGTGAGTCTATTCATGGTGAATTGCCAAACCAAACTGAGAATAAATCACTTGACAGCTGTTAAATTGGTCGCCATCTGGGAAAGTAATGCCAACTTAAACTTCTATACCTAGAAAAAAAACACTCTGTATAACATGCTTGCGTAACTTTTAAATATCTATCGCACTTTCCACTTGAGTAAATCATTGGTTTTGAAAATATTTTAAGCTATGGAAAACCTGTTCATAACGAATTTTTTTCTTATGCTTTAAAAATTTAACTTTATTAAATAAGTATCGTGAATAGCTTCTTTCTCGCTTCAAAATATTAGCATAATGATGCCATACAGTAGAGAAATGCATTACATAATAAAAATAGCTACGTTTGATTTTAATCGTTAAGTGTTATTGCATTTAATAAATATAATGCATATAAATCAAGAGTAAAGTTATTTATAACTCACATTGAAATTAAATAACAGAACAGTCGAAATGATTCGTTTTTTTTTTCTTCTTACTTTTGCGTACGTTTTCTGATAATTTCAGGAATTCTATTCCTGAAGAATATAAGAAATTCAACTCGAGACGCTAGTATTGTTATAACGGTTCAAGAGGGGGCCTTTAGGATGACTCATTACGTCCATAAGTGTGGTTTTGAAAAACAGTATAAATAAATAGTTATTTTGATATATACTGTCTGTGGAATTATAGAATAAACATATAAAACCATTTTGCGAATATTATTACAACAAAAAAATTATTTAACTACAATTTTTTGACAAAAAATGAAAAATAAGAATGACATAGTTTCAAAACATTCCCCTTTTGTAAAAAATGTTTCTATAGTAATAATAGTTTGCCCGTATAAATCAGAGGTTTCTCTCTGTGCTAGGGTTGAACGAAAAATTTTAAAATAAAAGGGTGAGTCGGAAAATAAGTTTTTCTTGTCGATTGTGGTCAGAATTGTGTTTGAAAGTCAAAAAAATAGAATGAGACATTAAAGATAAGATATAACTTCATTTTTCCACATAAGCACCAAGTACATTGAGCCATTTGTCATACCGTTTGATAAGCTACAAAAAGTCCTCCAGGAAAAATTCAGGGCTTTGCACACCGAAGAAGCATTTAACGGCTGTGGGCGAAAGTCGAAAGAGTAGGTGAACACGCAAGACACCAATGCACTATTGGAAAGAGGTTGAAATTGATCAAGCAATTAGATTCGGAAGAAGTGACCTGGCTTCTCAGATCTGGCGCTCTGTAGTTGGATGACAATGCAATAACCCACTCGGTGATGGCTATGCAAAACAATATTGCAACTCTTGATTAAGAGCGTCTATACCCTTCGCCATACAATCCTGATCTCACACCAAGTACCTTTCATCTGTGTTTCTGGCTTTAAAGAAGAATCTCGCTGGAAGGCGATTTGGAAGCAACGTTGAAGTCAAGCAACCCGTTAAAAGTTTCTTCCGTATGCAAAGCCTTGACTTTTTTCTGGGTAGCTTTTTGAAGCTTATCAAGTGGTATGACAAATGGCTCAATGTGCTTGGTATTTATGTGGACAAATAAAGTTATATCTTATATTTAATGTCTCATTCTTCTTTTTTTTGACTTTCATACACAACTATGACCGCAGTCGACAGGGGAAACTTATTTTCCGGCTCAACCTCGTTTATAATTTAGAAGTGGATTTCTTTTTATTTTATTATATCAAAATAAGGAAATTTTAAAAAATTCCGCATATTATTATATTAATTGATTGTAACTCTGAAAATAATGTGCATTTTTCAAAAATCCTAGTTCAGACCGGGGAAAGAAATCCTAGCTACATATAGGCCAAATATAGTTATTATAGAAGCAATTTTCATAAAAAGAGAATGTTTTTAAAAAATATCATTCTTTCTTCCTTTTTTGCGAGAAAATTAAATCTAAATAAATTTTCTTGTAATATTATTTTTAGACATTGCATATTCGAATTCAACCGACCCTAAATGTCAAAAAAATATCCATTTATACGCTTTTAAAAATCCTGGTTTCGAATACAGTCAGTAACCTCAAATGAGCTGAACCCCAATAATTTGTAATGTTTCTCCTCTCTCAGAGGCTCTGTTCACACACAGAATTTGATGGTTGAAATCTATATTGGAGTTCCGTTTGAACTGCATCTCAAATTAGAATCGATAACAGTTATCATGTTTGAATCGACTGATTTACACAAACTGCTCAGCGTTCATTCGATTCAATGCATTTATGGATAGTATATGATTAAGTGCATTTTAGTACATTGGATTTATTTTGATTTGTGTAAGAGTTATAAAAAATAACTGGAGAAAACTGTTTTTAAATGTAAATAATTATTCAACAGATTATTAATGCGTTTTGATGCTGAATTTAAAATAGAGAAAGTTAAAAAAAAAAAGAAAAAATAATTACAGTTTTTGAGCTTAAATCTGTGAGAGGTTTTCACCTCTTTCTTGGGCACCTAGGTATGTGGGAGGTAGAGAAGAAACACTCGCCATGATCCAATCAATCTATTTATTGACCAACAATATAAAGACACAAATTCAGTTAATAAAGAACGTCTCGGTGGTAACCGCGAAAGTGGGATAACGACGAAAATACACGAAAGCTTAGGAGACTATCAAACTCGATCCTTACTTTATATAGGATCTAATCAATTATCCCATTTAATCTAATATCATTTTAATCTCAGCGATAAATCGTCACTTTAAATCTTTCTCCTAATACGTATTATTAACAATAATTCAATAACGATACCTGTCAGTGACGATCTCACCTGATTTTGGGTTTATCTCCTCTCCTAAACTATGTATCCTATAGGTACAGTTCTTTGTGCATTTTTTATGTACTCTCAACGGACAATATAGCCGTGAAAAGCTTAGGCGCTTTTTTGGAACCCCCTGTATATTCCGGTGGCCTAACGTACACCCCCGTAATCCCGACATTACGGCAGGGTTCTAGGGGGGCCCAAAGCCTGATTGCCAACAAGTATCTACCCATTGTAAAATCCAACTTGGGGGCCCAAAACCTGACTTTGTATTAGGGCCTAAATGTTCTCCGTTACACCACTGGTATATTCTAATATGTTCTAGTGTTAAAATTTCCTTTATAATATGACATGATATATATATATATATATATATATATTATACATTATATATATATATATATATATATATATATATATATATATATATATATATATATATATATATATATATATATAAATAGTTGCTCTATTTGATCATAAGAAAGAACTTACGAAAATAAGTTAAAATCTCTGTGAAATATATAAACGTTGTATGATTTTAATATAGTATTTTAGCTTTTTTTTTATGAAAGCTAAATTATAATTTTCTTCTTATTCGTTTGAAAAGTAATCTTTTAAGAAATGAAACACTAGATAATGAAATAAAAGTGTAATTAAGTAAGAAAGTCATTTCGTGTGTCACAAGGAAATATAAGTATGTTAGAAATTACTGCAAAGGATAAAATGGAATGTGAATTATGCGCTTGAAATTCTTGTTTTCTTCCAATTTAATTCTAGAAATTTGACGGAAATTTTCCGTCTAGCTCCTATAAATATTTAAATTTAATATGCACCGAAGCATTTAAAGAATTTTTGAATGCGGAAAAAAAAGTAGAATTCAAGTCTGATTTAATCGAAAAAATATCTCAGGCAAGATTTATTCGAGCATTATTAAAAGGAAAAGATTCCAGATTTAGCACAGACTTGATTAAAATGGCGTGAGCATGGTTCATCTCACTTAAAGTAAAGTGAGAAAGGAAATGTAAAACTAAAATTATGTCCAACAAAGAGTTAATGATGAGTAGTTGTACATTAATATTTTATATTGTATTTTAAAAGTAGTTTCAAATAATATTACAGTTTTGATTATTATTAGCTTGTTTTATTTTTAACACTTTATCTACTACAGTATGATTTACTGCAATTTTTTTAGTGGAATATTTTTGAGTCTACAATGAAAATTAAGGGATATATTTAAAAAAAATACTTAACCGTTCGGAAATTTAATCCGTTAGAGCTAATTAATTAAATTAGTACTTTAAAGTACCGTCAAAGAACGCAGGCTTATAGTCTCATAATGCAAAATGACCGTAACTCTCTTTTTAACTCTTAAAAATGTTAAATAATCAAGAAACACTAATATTTTACAAACAAAACATTTATTTTTGAAATATTTTTGAAATTTATATCCTTTTTTAACACATAAAAACAGATTTTACACATAAATTGATGATATTCAAATAAACCTTTTCTTTTTATTTTATTAAATACATAAAATTAAATTACACGTTGTAGATTTTGAGTGAGGCTTTGATTAATTTTTTTAAAGCATATCATCCTGGAGTAGGAAATACTGTATTTTCTGAACATGAACTACTGCACCCTAGGTCTTGTTCAGTCTCTTGAACGCCCTCTTAAGAATCTAACGAAAATTCTAGCAGCTTGAAGAAAATTCATCTTCTAAAAATCATCTGTTAGTGAATCAGTACTTTCAGGTGGTAGGTTCTATAATAAA
Source organism: Trichonephila clavipes (assembly GCA_019973935.1). Lineage (NCBI taxonomy): Eukaryota > Metazoa > Arthropoda > Arachnida > Araneae > Nephilidae > Trichonephila > Trichonephila clavipes. The sequence continues at coordinate 253,025 of BMAU01020799.1, forward strand.
TCCAAAACTTTTTGAAGGCTGAGTTTCTATAGTTATCTGAGTTTGTTATACAATAAAAATAAATGCTAAAAAAGCGTAATTCTATTAAACTTTAGTAATGACGCTACAGCACAACAAATAAAAGTATAGGCAGCACAGATGAAAAGTAAATAAATATTAAATTCTTTTTGCTAACGTCTAGTGTAGTGGCGGGACTTATAAGCAACGCAAAGTTATTCAACAATAAAACCAATTATATACACTGTTCCCTTAAAATAAATAGCCGTGTAGTTTTCTAAGGTCTTTACTAACATATAAACAAATAAGACACTTTTTGAATTTACTACTTTTGCGGAACAAAAATGACAAGTTTGGCAATATCTTCAAAATGACAGCTGAGAACGCAACTTCTGCAATAAAACTATTCACCCTCTCCCGTAAAAGACTCATCATAGAACCCGTGCTACCAAATATTCTGGAAGAAATGAATTTTAAGAGTGTCCCTGCTAAGTATCGTCAGAATATTCGTAAAAATGATTATTCTATGTAATTTTAAAGTAAATGGTACTTATAAGTACCATCAGTAGATAAAGAGATAAGACACACATTAATATTAAAGTTCCCAAACATTGGGGAAAATGTCAGCTTAAGATATACAGGATGAATTTCAACTCATTTACAATTTATGACTGAAATTATTCCCGAATTGTTGCAGATAATACTACAAAATTGTTGTTTTATTGAAAAGATCGTGAAAAAGAAATTTAGTAGAAATTTTTTTAAAGTGAAAACCTTCAGAGGTGGTATATTAACAAAACCTAGTCACAAAGTTGTTAGTTTCAAATTCAACTGTCTCTTTTTCGATGATTCAAGATCAATAATTTTTGTAATTTATGACACTAATGCGGCCCGTCGGTTTTTTTCTTGTAAATCACATATTTTATATCCCCCCATTGATAGAAGTCACATACATTCATATCCGGTGAAGAAGGTGACCAATATAAAACTTCAGTCTAACAGTTTTAGAGCATTGATAGTCGATAACTAAGAATCCAAACTCACTGTTAACGGCGTCCAAAGTACTGTTAGAAGGAAAACTTCCTGAATGAACAAAAATTCAGCGGTGTTTGTACCTAGGTTACGAATTCAAATGATGTTTAATATACTCATATCTTTCAAATTTTCTTATCAGATATTTTATCATTGTTGTCATAGGACATTTCTGAACATTGATATACTATTTCGGGATATAGTTTTGCTTTCTCACCACCTAAATGCTAATTTTTAAAATTAAGCTGTAATCTTTTGTTAAATATGACACTATTTTTAAATTAATGTGGAGCTGACACTAAAGAAATTCTTTTTATGATTTCGCTCAATACACACATTCGTGGTGCCATCTGTGAGAAGTGTTTGTTAAAAATATATTTCGAAAAATGAGATTATGAACTTCCTGAGATGGTGCCATTTTTGTTTTATTTTCACCAGATATTATTTAGAGAAATTAGCACTGCAGTCAATACTTTTAGTCAATTAAACAATCTTATTACCTCAATCAGGATTCTATTGCATTTGTTACGGTATTTACATCAGCCAGTAACAGCCTCCGATCAGAGGGGATCACTTTTGTCTATTGGTCATGTTACTCGGCTTCGGATCCATAGGTCACGGGTTCTGACCTCCGGATAGGCAACAACACATTGGTAACCTTGGTTGAATAAAGAAAAAAGCAACCTTCTGATATGTCGTGGCACCCTCTACCCGCAAGAAAAGCAATCAAAATTTGTCAGACTCACTTAACGCAGCAACCAAAGTCGTCCGACTCATTTGACGCAGAAATCAATGTCATCAGACTAACTAGACGCAGCAATCAACGTCGTCAGAATCATTTGACGCAGCAACCAAAGTTATCAGACTCACTTGACATTACACCACCAATTAACAGCAACAACTCACTCACTCGCAATAACAAATTTCTCGCTCGTTCGTCAATCCACCGATTCACTGGTGGAGGAGTACTGTAGCGCAGTGTTTCTCAAACTGTGGGGCGCGCCCCCCTGGGGGGCGCGATAAACGTACAAGGGGGGTGCGAGCATATCGAAAATAAAAGATTTAAAAAAAATTTATTTACTGGAATGAAGTAAAACAAAATACTTTCTGACATAATAAAAAAATACACATTTACACTGATATAATTTATATATCTGCGATATTACGTCATAAAAAATTAAAGCTACTTCTTTTCAAACCAAAATGAGAAAAAACAAAACCCAGACCCATAATCGAAAAAAAAATTTTAGGAAGGTAAAAAATTCCTCACTGTTATATATTTGTCATCAGATGTAGGCAGCAGAATGTAGCTGCTGCGGTTTGATCTTCGAACTTACTTGTACGGTTAGTTACGTCCCTGCTCTTATGTGTATTTGTTTTTTCATTTAGGGAAGTTGCAAATAAACTATTTCTGCTGCGATTTTTTCCTTGTAAAATATTTTTATGATTTTTGGAAAAGCACAGAGAACTTTTTGAAGGATTACTTGGCCAAGATTTATTTCTATGAGTTATTCCCAAACATATAAAAAAGCGTAATGAAAAACAACGTTTTACATAATTTTTTTTGAACATCCATATTGTAATAAATACACTTTTATTTCGGAGCTGTCACGCCGAGCACAGAGTGCACGAAATCGGTAATTCTGGCAAAACTGTTTAATTGTTACCATTGGCTCTGACACTATCCTCCTGTATGACAGTCTTAACGTGTAAACTAAAATATACTTGTCACATATCTCCCTCTTTTTTGGGAGTGACAAACGTTTTTTTACAATCTTAAGGTACTTGTTTTGACTGAGTTCCCGGTGTGATAACTTTTTTTCCGAAATATTTTCTGTGTTCTTGAAAGTAGGTGAGTATATTTTCTCTTAATTAAATTATTCACTGGAATTACGATTTTTATTGTGTACTATAAAAATAATTATAAAAAAAAGATTGGGGTGGCTCAATAACCCCACTCGACCATTAGTATCGAGTGCGTGCCTGCTCCATGTTTAAAACATGTTGAAGTCTTTTCACTTTAAATATTAAAAATAATACACTTATTTTTCATCGGAATTTTATATTATTGTTCATTATTCAACATCAATTCTAAATGCTAATTCTGTGAGGCTTAAAATTACAGTTCGCTTAAAACTAATTATAATTTGAGCAATGATTTAATAAAATCATTTTACATTTTTGTAAACATTGTTGCGCATTTGGCTTTACTCTCCTTAAAATTCAGCGATTATATCAATAATGTTTTATTTTCTTATAAATGAACTCTAGCAAAGAGCGGGTACTTCAGCCGGTATACTTTTAATGTATCAGTGCTGCACAGAGTATTTTATAACTAATTAATTAATGCTAAATTAAGAACAAGTTTAATAAGTATTAGCGACTTCCATGGGCTTGTCTTACACAGCAAATTTTTCAAAGAAATGCTTATGATTAGAAATTGACCCACTGAGTTCTTTCTAAAAAAAGCTGATATCTATATTTTGTCTTCTAAGCAGCCACCGCATTTTGCAATGTGTTCCAATTTAAAAATTAGAGAAAGGAAAAATAACATAATAATTATCCTATTACTTAATATTTTTTTGCTTAAAAGCAACGTATACAAAATTTAATACTTATGTCATGAATTTGTACGGTATATAATTAATATTATTGCTTTAGCGTAAAAAAAAGTGCATTATTATTGCATTCAGTACTTTATTAATGTACAAGGGGGGCGCGATAAAAATTGTGATTGATAAGGGGGGCGCCAGTTTTGAAAGTTTGAGAAGCACTGCTGTAGCGGTATCTACATAAGCTAGTAACAGCCTTTGGACAGAGGTGATCATTTTTGTCTAGTAATTGTGTCCCTCGGTTTCGGATCCCTGGTCGCGGATTCTGACTTCAAATTTTTCTAAGACTTTATTACATATTTTTATCAATTTTACACAAGTTGATACAATATAAAAATTACGTGAAAATAAAAATTATATTCATGAATAAAAGAAATGCGATTCATTTGCTTCTAACAACAATCGAAATCAAAATAATGCAAATGGACGGAACTGAATTAAATGTTGGAACTCTTAGAACTCTTGTCGTACTAACCTAATGTAATTTTACTAAACAGCTGCTACGAATACGAAATGACATTAGCCAATTAAAGCTTCGAATTAATTAAGCAAGTGACATTCTCTTTATATGTAAAATAGTGTGATGCGTTTTTAACGGACTTATCACGTTTAAATTACTGGACTTAAATGAGACTCTTAATTGAACTGTCATTTAAGAATTGTTCTCATTCAGTCGGTGTACAATACCTAAATTGACTTAAATTTTACCTTTCCTTTGAGTTTTCTTGTTTACTGCGATTTTTCATTAAGAAAAATATTAACTCTTTTAATGGAAAGCATTTTAAGTTGAATAAATGTCAGATTATTTTTGAATAGAATCGGTTATCAGTTTTTATAATTACACTTTTGAAATTGAATTTAGAATATCGTTCTGAAAATGTAAGGTAATTTTAATTAAAATAATGAAGACTTTCATTACGACTGACTTACTTGAGTTAGTTGATCTCGATGTAACGGAATTCTCTTGGCATTGTTATGACTTGATCACGTATTTTCTTTATTTCTCTTTGAATTTCTACATTTAAGTTTTATGAGTCAAAAAGTTCATTTTCATGAGTAAAAATTTCTCTTTTATTTCAATTAAAAACATTATTGCTTACAATTGCGTTTAAGATAAGTATTTTAGTTAAAAAATCATAATGTATTTAATTCAGTGTTTCCCTAACTGTGGAGCGCACTCCCCTCAGGGGGCCTGAAAACTCTACTTGGGGGCCACGAGCATATCGATCAATCAAATCATTTGATCAATCCACGAGCATATCAAATGATTATAATATATATATATATATATATATATATATATATATATATATATATATTTATTTACCTAAAGAAAGCAAAACAAAATACATTCTGACATAAAAAAAAAAAGAAACGAGTCTTAGAGTAGTCGCATATGATATGTAACATCTGACATGTTATCGCGGTAAATACGCATTATTAACTTTTTTCCTGAAAAAAAAATATTAATCGGGTATGATTGGAAATAATTTCTAACGAATAATTATATCTTAATGAAAATTGTATTTAATTAACAACAGAAATAAAAAATGCAATATTTAATCAAAAATAATTATTCGTGTTCAATTTGGGGAAGAGCAAAGACAATAGACTTATGATAACTAAAATATGTCACATATACTTGTGATTTCAAAGTATTGAAACCGTTGAAAAAAACAGCGTCAATAACAGAACCACTGTTAGCAGTCGAAACATTTTGAGTTTTGTTCATTTCGAGCTTGAGCTCATTATTCATAAAAGCTATGAGTGATTCAGCTTTTGGCAAAATGAAATTAAAGTTAAAATCACCACTCAAAATCAGCGTAAGCGAGCTATAATTTTCTTTAAAAAGAGCAGAACCACCTTCATTACATGGAAAAAGAACAAAATGCAGGACATTTATTTTTTTAATCGTTTGATTCGAAGAAATGTATACGACCACCGAAATCACTTTTTGTCCATTTTCAACTAAGCATTCTGCCGTACTTATGTCCCCCAATATCGTGACTAACGGATTTAGAGTCAAGCGCTCGTGTGCTTAATGGCTGCCAGAGTTGACCTCCATGTGAAGGTTGCGAAAAGACAGCCACGCACTATCATTAGTCAAATCAAGTAGCACGCACTTACGTCACATCCTGTTACACACATCCGTCTCTTTTAACGAAATCCCTCCCACAAAAACCAGCAACCGAGAGGAAAGATGTTATACATCAAAAAGTAAAATACGCATTTACACTGATATGATACTTATAAATGTATTAGTACTGTACACAATGTATTTGATAATTAATTTAACAATACTATAAGATAAAAGTAAGTTTAATAATTACCAGTGATCTTACATGGGCTTGTCGTATAAAATTATTTACAAAATTTAATACCTATGTTAATATATTGTCCGACTTATAATTAAAGTCTTTTTGTGGCTTTAGCGTCAAAGTGTATCATTATTGAATTCAATACATTGCTATTGTGTGGAAGGGTGGCGGCGTGATGAAAATTATGATTGAAAAATGGGTCATAAACATTGAAAGCTTGAGAAGCACTGGGTCAACCGCTTGAAAATTTAACATAGGACAATGTAGAATAACCCCTACATCAAATACTTGAATATGGATGTAGAATGGCTGTCACTTCACTATTTAGATTTTTACCAGAATTCGGGACGTACTCGTATCATGCATGCCATTAAACTAAACACAATAATGTTAGTGTAACAGTTGTTCATTTGGGCATTTTTCGACATACAGGTATTAAACATCTAAGAAGAGAAAAATTACTTTAAATTAACGGGTGTGAGAAAATTGTGGTCCGCATACCACAGGTGTCCCACAAAGACCCTATAAGATATTCAGAAAATCCGCGATAAACCGAGATTAATTCTAGTAACAATGATGAGGAATTTCAAGTACTAATTTTCTTCCTCATTTCATAAACAACAAGTAATATAAAAAAATTTTTTAAATCAATTCCTAATTAGATCAACAAAGAAAAATTTATTTTAGCTACTTTTTATTAAATAGTTACAATTAATATAAATATGTATATGCATAGGGCAGAATCACAGCATTAAGTGGTAGTTAATTTTTATTAATTATCATTAAAGTATCGTATTGCCATCCAAAACAATCGTGTGTATAAGATTTCAGTTCAACTGAATGCTTTAAAACGAGAGAAAAAAACCTTTTTAAGTTTTGACACGTCGCCAAAATGGTCGCTAAGTCGCCAATATGAATGTACTTGTAATTCTTTAAATAATTAATTTTAATCAATTAATTTTTATTAATTAGAATTAAAAATTGTACTGTCATCCAAAATAATTATGTATATTAAATTTCAGCTCAATTGAGCGCTTTAAAATGTATTTTATTAACGACTGAAAATTCCACCAAGATAAATAAAAAAATAAATATAGAGAGAGTGGGTGTTAATAGTAAGAATTATGAATTTAAAAAATGTAGAAAATTTTATGATAAGGCCCATTTGTCTCATAATATAACTTTTTTTTCAACGTCAAATACTTCTTAAGTCAACAAAGTAAATCTTTATTTTTGTTACTTTTTATTAAATAATAAAAATTCATATAAATATGAATACACATATGACAAAATCACATATTAAGTGGCAAAATAGAAAGCGATTTCCCTTGCTATATATGGTGATGGACTATTATTTTTGTTTTTCACTATTTATTAATTCATATGTCACATTCTCAGAAATTAGGCCACTCCAAGTAGGTTTCGAACCCACCACCTTTAGACCTGAAGTCCAAAGCTTTATCAATTGCGTTACAAGGACACAACGAGCGGTTCTCTTTTTTATAGATGATGTTGGACTATTGTTTTTGTTACTATTAATTCATTTTGTAATTTAATTAATGAATTAATATTTAAAAATTCAGTATTAACATCAAGTGTAATCCACTACAAGTTTAAAAAAATGTATTTGAACATGAGTGGGTGAATAAAATGTACTTAGCTGTAGTGTGAAAATTTGAACAATATATGTAGGGAGATTGTGAATTTATAGTAGGAAATGAAAAAAAAAACAATGTTACTTATATAGGCACCTTTTATTTGTACTACAATGGGTATCAAGCTTGCTTGGGAACTTAAACCCTGGGGGTTTCGCTTCAGATTGACCACTCGATCGGGATATCCGCTCATGCACCTCAGCTCCCAATGGTCACGAATACTGGGATGGACACAGAAGGCCCTGATCTTCATGGGCTGTTGCGCCACTGATTTTCAGTTGTATATATATATATATATATATATATATATATATATATATACTAGAGGACCCGACAGACGTTGTCCTGTACACACATCTTAAATTCAAAAATTCCAAATTTTTATGAATAAGCTTTAACAATCTGGACGGTTTTGAGTAAAATTTGTATTAAAAAGTTATTACAATGTAATTATGTGCCAAGTTTTATACTTCTGGGTTGCTTAGAAGTGAAGCACACACACAAAATATTTCCGATAAGAAATAATTTTAAATAAAAAAAAAGTTTAATAATGTGTGTAATCAATTAGCTACACAAATAGATTTGTAGGTTAGGATAATTGTTGTCAACGCACGTGTAAATTTAATAGAAAAAAATCATGTAAAATACTCACTTCAATTGCATACTAAATTTGGAGAACGTATAGTTTTTAATGCACACTTCAAAACTCTTCAAACACTAATTACATCTGAATGTAATAATTTAATTAACACACGATTTATTTCAACAAAATAATAACACGAAGTGACAAAATATTTTCCTGAAATGATCACAGCACCAACTGTCGGGACCAACTTGAATTATAATAAAAGATTTTTGAATATTCGATACTGCGATCGTAGCGCAGTCTGCCGGATCCAATGTTAAACTTAATGTTAACCACTTAATGTTGTGATTCTGTCATATGTATATACATATTTATATTAATTGCAACTATTTAATAAAAAGTAGCTAAAATAAATTTTTTCTTGGTTGATCTAAATAGGAATTGATTAAAAAATTTTTTATGTTACTTGTTTATAACAATAGCGTTGTTACAACAATGCAGGTGAATGTTGAGTTGTATTTTTTGAATGTTTTTAATTGATATATTTTTAACTAATTGCGATATCAGACCGAATTGTGAATCTAAGCCATTCTCGAATTTACTTAAACCCACACAAAAAATTTCATCGAAATCGGTCCAGCCGTTTAGGAGGAGTTTAGTGACGAACACACGCACAGAAGATTTTTATATATAAAAGATATATATTCTACATATATATAGAAAGAATGTGAACTAATAGTAGGAGTTGAATTAAATGTGTTTACATCTGTAAATATGAATTCACACATAAAAAAATTTAAAAATTGTCAATATTTTATTTTTTATACATTTATTGATTTTTATGGTACAATTCATACTGCTTCCGGAATGAAAAGTTAACTAATAAATGCAACCATTTTAAAAACGTGCCGCTCTCCTGTATGCTCTACTTCCACAGCCTGATCTTCTAGCCAAAATAATTGCTTGCCACTGGTCTTGTCATTTTTTTCCTTTAAAATTTTAAGCTATAGAATTAATTAGGCTACATCTTCGAGATAGAATCTAAAAGGTAAAAATGGTTCCTTTTATGGTAGTTTTTGCTAGATAAATTTCAAAAATAATACTTTTTTTTTTAATGACATTCTTAAAATATAACTAATTGTCAGTAGAGAAAAATTAGATTATTGCTATAGGGCTTAGTATGTTTTTTGAATTATCTTCGAGGAATTGTAACTAAGTTTGTTCATATTTTTAAAATACGAATCGCAGTCTTCCTAATATTATGGTTACAGGTTACAGCAAATGATTATGTTTACAAAATATTTCCTAATCCATAATTTTCCTTAATTAGCACTACTTTGATGTGTATTAGCCGAATAAGATTTTGAAGCATTTTTGAAAAATCGATTAAAATGGCTTGTAATGCACCATTTGGTCGATTTGAACGAATCAGTTGCAATATATTCAGTCACCATCCCCAAAAAAGGGCATTATTAAAAATGCTTAAAAAATAATCTGAAATGAATAAAAAAATGTGTTTAAGCTAAGTAAACAGACTAAAAAAATTTAAATGAGAAGAAAATTAGTTCTTTCAAAATAACTTCTAAGGGATGGAAAAAACACCCCCTCCTACATTCCCACCCCGAAGTTTTCACACGGTAGCATTTATTAATAAGGCGTGTCAAAAAGCAAATTCAAAGCTAATTAAAATAGTTCATCCGTATGAAATCCAAAGGGGTGTAAGTTTTCAAAGTAACTTGTGTGAAAATATAGTTCTTTTTCGAACTGTTTTTTTTCTTTCAGTCCAGTCTGAGTGTTAAATCTTAATATCTTAAGCCGGCTCCCTTCTTTCATGGTTTGATGCCTTAACTTGCTAGGAAGCTGTTACTGCTGCGGCAATCTGTTACCACTTCTTTCAACCGCCGTTTTTATAAGCAATTTCCTAAAGTCTCGGTCTCATAGAGTGGAATTTTAATGCGATGTGGTTCTGAATAAAAAGGGTACATGGGATCGAATCATTGGTACTGATTTAAGCGTTGTCAGAACTGAAGGGAAACAAAACGATTTTTCTGGTTTTTAATATTGAGGAATGTTATCCAGAATATTGTAATGCAATGCTAATGGATAGCCTTTACTGTATGGTGAACGCCTTTTATTTCAACCTTATACAAATCTGACATTTTATATATTGACACAGTAGCCGAATGTTCATGGTCACAAACTCGTGGCCAGCTGTAACGGGTCTATTCACGTTCTTCCAATTTAATCCTCTTGGGGAATAATGGGTCTTGAAATATATTCTATTGAAAACTTTCCTCCTCCTCCTCCTCCGAAGATGTGATTATGCAAATCAAGGCTTGTATATAAAGATTAGCTTTCAAGCTCGGAAAGAGAGAGAGAGAGAGAGGTTAGAAGCTTACATGATTGCAAGTAGTAATTAACGTACAGCTAGGCGAGAACACTTCGTAGATAATTTGATTAATATTAAGATTGACACTTTGGTCAATTAGTTGTTAAAGGGGATTCAGGTTGGTTTGAATTAGATTAGTTTAGAACGCATCTTCAAATATAAGAAGGTGTATATATTGCGTGGACGTGCTAAGTGTTAAGTTATCCGATCTATTATTAAATCTTCTAGTATGTGTCGTACCATGCCATTGCTCTCTATATTTATCAATCGGTGCATTTCTTAACTTGGGTTGTTGAATTTGTGTCGTTATTGAAAAATGTTAATAAATAGAATTCGTATTGACTATGTGCCTAATCTGCCTTCTGACCCTTATGCACTAATGTATGGTACCGGCCATCCATTATACAACGAGTTGTGAGATCAATTGCTACTGGAGACCCACCATGAACATGGATTGGTGCACGTTAAATCTGTTGTAGTCTTAAGTCTTCACTTTGATATGGCTTGGAAGTTTGAAGAGGGGGTGATAAGATAAGGTTCGATGGAGTGTTGCCGTCGCCATTCTCTCAAAGTTCAAAATTACAAGGTCTGCCGCCAATAGTCTTCACGTTGCTTCCGACCCTTCATCTGTATTTTTAAGTACTAATCTTTAACAAATTAGTTTCATCGGTAAAATAAATGTATATTGATTTTTTTTTAAATTTTGAAGAGTATATTTCCTTTTTGTGTAACCACATTAAATGATTATTTTTTTTCATTATTTCTATAAAAATAAAGTGACAATATCTTTGTAATATATATGATGCTGTTAACGTGTGAGAGATTTTAACGTGCACTTTTTACCTAGTTAATCTGCAGATTACCAGATTTTTTTTTCGTTTAAATTATGGAGGGATTTACAGAATGAGTTTTTCACTATTTACATAGGTAATATGCAAGTTAACGTATTCTGGATTTTATTATTTTGAAAACTTTATAAAGAAAGGGTTATTTTAAAATCATTATATGCAAGAAAATTTGAATTTAGTACTGAATAAAGGATTTTAAACAAAAGATGATGATCATACCTTAGAAATATCTTCATAACAAATAGCAAAGAATCAAAACCTACATACTGGAGAGAGAGTTATAAACTGTGACTACTGATCTATTATGCGACATTAAGAGGTAAGTTTGAAGCAAAAGTAATTTGATATAAAATATAAAGTGTTATCAAAATTTAGAATACACTATCAAGTAAACAAATTTCATCATTTTTGTAAATTCTCATTTATAATACAAGGTCTCCGCATTACATACATCAATTCCAAACACTACCTGAACCCTAAATTTGTTTCGCAAAGAAAATCACAAAGCTTTTGACGAACAAATTTGATCTAGTACCTCTGCTCAAGTCGTTCAGTCATCTTTAGAGAAATCATAATCCAACGAACACAGTAATAGAACCTCACTCAGCTGCTGCTAGGATTAACAATTTGATATAATAAGAAAAAAAATGAGTTTATTGTTAAGAGTGTTTTTTTTCCAGGTATAGAAGTTTAAGTTGGCATTACTTTCCAAGATGGCGACCGATTTAACAGTTGTCAAGTGATTTATTCTCAGTTTGGTTTGGCAATTCATCATGAATAGACTCATGCCTGAACAACTATTTCAAATTGTGCAATTTTATTTCGAAAATAATGGTTCTCTCTCTCTGTGCGGAATACGTATCGCGCACTACGTCCATTTTATCGTCGACAAAATCGTCCATCAGAGCAGTTAATTCGATTAACCATGGAAAGTTTTTGCACCACGTTTATTCTAATTGATCACTCGCATTCCCAGAGACGCCGTACGGTGCGTACAGAAGAAGCTATTGCTACTGTAGAGCGTAGCATTGAGGAAGACCCTAATGAGTCCATCCGCCCTCGAGCACAGGAATTGGATCTGTGTCCATCCACTTTATGGAAGATTTTGCGGAAGGATCTTGGTTTTGCGTGCTTACAAAATCCAACTACTTCCTCCTGTCAGATCGAAGCCCATTAAATTCCTCGTGGGAAGGGGCTAGTAACGTACGCTTGTCGTTATTCGTAACTTTGAGCACCATGCAGGTGACAGTACGATTTAGCTGGGTTCCACCCCAAATTTTGAGGGAGAACACCTTGGGGGTGGTTTGAGGCATCCCACCTTTCTTCCCCTTCCACCAACCTCACGAGAGGACTTATGGCTATTGAGACTACTCCCAAGCCGCAAAGGCACTATAAATTTGCAAACACCCATGTCTTCTCCGGGATTCAAATCCAGGCCAATAGGCGCAGCAGTCAGCGTCACTATACAAGATAGGCGGCCTGAGTAATTAATAAAAACATGAAATGAAAATATAGTGATTTAATTAAAGAGTCATTTTTAAAATGTATTAGGAATGAAAGATGATTATTCATTTATGAGTCAGTGTGACAATGAAGATAAAACCTCTTTCGGTGTTGTGCTTAAAGGTATAACGTTTCTTGTTGTTCACAGCAGCATACGTCGACCTTTCTCATGAAAGGAACACATTCTTAAAAAACACTCGAGAGATAATCTCTAGGTTAGAAATTAAAAATGTATTGGTCTATATAAGGTTTTGAACTCCCAAAACTCAACCTTGTGTATGCCACTGTGGCTAATCATTGCTGAAAGTTCCTTATGACTTTTCTTTTAAATAAACAATGTATATTTATATAGAAATCTACTTTTTTTTACGCATCTTGAAACTATCATTTTTTTTATCCGGCGTATAACGCGCTCCCATAAATTGCCATGTTCTTTACTGTGTTAAAAGTGACAATTATACGTCTAATTATACGGTAGGTATCTGTATTTTTCTACTAGAAAAAGGTTCAACAATTAATAGGAAACTTAGGTTTCAAAGAGAAAAACAGAACTCTTTTGAGACGAGTGGTGTTGATGTATGAAATATTTTTTTTAAACTTTGGGGAGTTTTTACTGTTAAAAAAAGAGACACATATACGAATTTTGTTGTTTGTAATTGAAGATTACTCTAATTTACCAAATTAGAATAAATTTGAAGTGATGATAGCTACGGACTCAAGGTTAGTTTTGTTTCTGTTGTAGGAGTCGAAAGTTTTCTTCAGCATCTGCTACAGGGGATGGTTAGATTTCCCCCACCTCCCTTGGGTTTGGAATGCAAAGTATTCATGGTGTGGCTGAAAGACGCCAGCTGGAAAAGGGGACGGAGATCCCCCTTCCTCCCCCTAGGAGTTTAAAAAGAATTAATTCTATGTCTGGGTGCGAAAGAGCGAAGTTGTGTCTTTTCTTTAAGTGTTTTTTTATTTAAAGTAAACTTTAATATTTTAATTTTAGACCCCATGTCTTTAATTTGTTTCCGTGCCCATTTATAGTAACCAAACCTTAGTGTGGTGTACATATATATAAGTACTAAAAGGAGAGAACTTCGAACATATGGAAATGGTATATGATTTTTAATTGGTTCTTAATAGATAGGCTTATACATTTTGTCTTAAAAAAGCAGTATTTTATAATGAAATTTTGATTCCTTCTGTTTGACTAAACAAACCTTGTATTAGAACACTAAGTTAGGCTTTTGCGATTATAGATCTTCAAAATTTAAGAAAGTTTGAATTTAATAATTTTGATTTTTTTGGTTAATTTTAGGCAATAACACATTACTCAATAAGTCCCGGGGGGGGCCTGACATATAAATAGCGAATCCTTCTAATTTTCTTTGGCATTACTTAGTAGTACTAACTTTCGAACGACATGTGTCGAAATTTCATGATAATATCTTGTTACATTTAAAAGTTACAAAAGTTTTAGTGAACTAACTTGTGTTTGCTTAGAAACCATTGATAAAAAGAATTCCATGGGTTAATTAAGCATTGCTTTTTAACTAAACGAAACACTGTTCAAGCAAAACAATGACTAGATAAGTGTTATTTAGTCTCTGTTCTACCGCAAACAACGGTTAAGAGGTGGTATGCAAACTTAAAACTTGGTTGAACTGACACAAACGACGCTGAATATTTAGGTCCCCCAAATTCTGCAGTTGTTCCGGAAAACATCAAAGAAGTTCATAAAATTCTTTCAGCCGATCAAGAATAGAAGTTGTGTGAGATAGAAGAGGGTTTGAAGGTAGGAAAAGGTAGTGTGTTCACTATTTTATACTATCAATACGAAACCTGTGTTTAAATTTGGGGCTACATTTGCTCACTGTCGATCAAAAACAACAACGCATCGACGATTCACAGCGCTGTTTGGATCTGTTTAAACAAAATAAACAGACTTTCTTCAGATGCGGGACAATGGATGAAACATGGATCCATTTCTACACGTTTGAAAGCTATCCAAAGCGACCAAAAACTCAAACGTTAGCTGGCAAGATTATTACCTTCGTGTTTTTGGGATGCACATGTAGTTTTGTTAACTGACTACCTTGAGAAAGAAAAATACATTGGTAGTGAATATTACTACTTGGCATTATTGGATCAACTGAATGAAAAAATAAAGGAAAAAATGCCTCAAATGCAAAAAGAATAAAGTCTGTTTCACCAAGACAATATCCCTTGCCACAAGTCCAAGAAAAGGATGGTCAAATTGAACGAATTGCGCTTCGCATTACTTCTCCAACCACTGTACAGTCTAGATCTGTCCCCAGCGATCACTGACTGTTTACAGACCTAAAAACAATGCTCCAATGAAAAAAGTTTGGCTCAAATGAATAAGTGATTGCCGAAGCTGAAACCAATTTTAAGAGCAAAAACAAATCATTCTACGAAAAAGGTATTGGAGATGAAAAGATCTTTGGGTTGAATGTATCACTCTTGAAGGTTATTAATTTGATACGTAAAATTTAGTTTTGACTAAAGTTGTTACTTCATTAAACCCAGGACTTATTGAGTGATGTGTTACTTACAGAGTTCAAATTTGTCTATCAATAATTGTTACCCTCAATGTGAATAGGTGCATTTTAGTTATGCGAAATTTAAGCATATCTAATTCAATTTATGCCTATTTTTACGCATTATTTGCTTAAAAAATAATCCGTTTCTTCCGTTTCATAAGAACACATACAGTTCATAAATTATAAAATTAAGGGTAAATGCAGAAATAGCTAAAACATTCCGAATTATTATTGGCTTAATGTCGTTTAATATTTCATTCCTTTTCAAGTCTCGTATTAATTAGAATTTTAAATTCTTACATAAAAGTTTACATCTTAAAATAAAGGAATAATACTTTTAATTTTGGGGTGTTTATTTTCACGACTTTAACCACAAATGGATTTTACAGAAAATGTTTAAGTTCTCATTTTAGTCATCTAAATCTTATTTTACGCACTCTGCCACAATAAATGTCTCCGAATTCATTCACTCTTACTACACTTTTCAAGTTGATGACATTCTATGAGGCAGTTACGGAAACCACTACCATAATATTGTGAATATAAGCACTTACAGTTAAACATAATGCCAATGTCTCGGGAAACTTACTACGTCATATTCTTCAATAAAATCACGGAGAGAAGGATGCAAACATTTCCTCATCGCTGGAAACGATGCGTCCGCGAATTGCCCAGTGTATTAAAACCGGACGTCCATAGATTGTCAAGCTGTTGATTTCACAAGTCTGGAAAATGGTGAATAGAGTGGTTTGGATCCTTACTGCTTTCACCAGACTGGTTGTCAAAAGATGTGGAGAGAGTTTAGAGAAAATTCTGCAGTAATAATTGATGAGCCATGACGGGAAATCTGGTATCCATGACGGCTGAAGCAAGGTTTCAAGTTTCCCTTTTCTGTAAACTGTGATAAACTCAGAAATAACTGATGTCTGACATTGCGGTTTTCCAGGGCTAGAAGGAGATTGATATCGTAATAGCAGTAGTCAGATTTTAATTCTCTTAAGGAATCCGACTACGTTCGGAACCGGGATTTTGCGGAAGCATATAAATGGATGATATTTATGATATTTAGTGTCACTTAGATTAGAAAATGTATATAAAATTGTTTTAAGAATAGTATTACAATAAAAATTATTTAAGTACAATATTTTGACAAAAAATGAACATAGAATGACCCATTTTCAAAATATTCTCCTTTTTGTGAAAAATGCTTCAATTATAATAATATCTTGCCTGTATATAGCTCAGACCGCTGTACAAAGGCTAAACCAGAATTTTTGAAATATATAACTTAGAAGTGGGTTTATCCATGTTTTACGACAACATAGGGGAGAAATTTAAAAAAAAATGCCGATAATTATTTGAATTGGTGGTAACTCTAAAAATAATGTGAATTTTTCAAAACAAAAAAAAATAGTTCAGACTCTCTGGAAAAGTCTTTACTTTATATAATCAAAATATTATTATTTTACAAGTATTTTTTATAAAAGGACAACATTTTGAAAAAATGTTATTTTAAATGAATTTTTTGCCAAACTATTGTATTTAAATAATTTTTTTGTCCAAATGTCCTTCAAACAATTTTATACGTGTACTAGCCATTACCCACCCGCTTCACTGGGTATTTCACGTTGTTGTATATATGTATACTGTTTACATATATATTAATTATTGATATCTAGCATTAAGAATTCGATTGTATTGAAAAATATATTTATAGCTGTTACACTCTCGCCCCTTCATATAAAAAGAACATAAACTATAATATCTAATTTCTATTTATATCTAAAATAGAAGGAGAAAGATTTTTTTCGCTCACTTAACCTAATAATCAAGTGGATTTCCACCAAAGCAACTTTTAGTGGATCTCTACTCCATAAAATAAACATGCGTACTAAATTTCAAGTCTGAATCTAACAGAGCAAAAACGGAATTTTTATCATCAATACCTCGTTGAGAGCATTCTTAGCGGATTCCAATTCAACAAAAGAAGCATGCAAACCAAATTTTATTATTATAGTCTTAGCAGTTCAGAAATGGGAATTTTGTCTATCAATACGCCCCAATAACTCTCCTCGTTTCCCCTTGGAGTTGATTTCCCTAAAATCCATTCTTAGTGGAACTCTATTCAACTATAAAGAAAAGTGCTCAACAAATTTCGAGTAAATGAGTTAAATTCAAAAACAGGAATTTTTCTATAACACGCCTTAATCCCTCGCAACGCCACTCCTTTGGGGGTCCGTTTTCGCAAAAATCTTTGTAAAAGGAACTTTATTCCATGAACGGAACATAACTTCTAATTTTCAAGCAGGTGGTTCTATTAGTTGAAAAGCGGAAATATTTATCTATTACGCCCCTTAATCCCCCTCAGTGACCCTTGGGGATCAATTTTCCCCAAAACTATTTTGTAGCGGATCTACACCATGAAAGGAATTCGCTTACCAAATTTTAAGACTGTACGTCTAATAGTTTAAAAATGGAAATAATTATCTATAACGCCCCTTAAGCCCCGCAACGCCACTTAGGAAACGATTTTCACAAAACCCATCTTATAACGGATCTCTACTTAATGAATGAAATTAGCTTACTAAATTTCGAGATTTTACGTCTAATAGTTCAAAAAAGGAGTTAACTGCCTATAACGCCACTTAATACTCTACAACGCCACTTGGGAGTCGATTTTGACAAAATCCATTTTGCAGCGTATCTGTACTCTATGAAAGGAATCCGCTTATACCAAATTTCAAGACTGTACGTCTAATAGGTTAAAAATGGAAATAATTATGTATAACGCCCCTTAAGCGCCCTCAACGCCCCTTGGAGGTTGATTTTCGTAAAAATCATTATGTAGGGAATATCTACTTTATGAAAGAAATCTGTGTACCAAGTTTTTCACGACTGTACATCTAATAGTTTAGTAATGGAAATAATTATCCATAACGCCCCTTAAACCATCGTAACGCTCCTTGGGTTTCGAACTTTGCAAAATCCGTTCTTAGCTGACGTCTTCTCCATGAAGGGAACCTATCTACCAAATTTCAAGTCTGTAGGTTTAATAGTTCCGGAGATATCGTGATTAGTCAGTGAGTGAGTGAGTCGCTTTTCTCCTTTATGTATATAGATTCTAATCGAAGGGACACTAAATATAATGAAAATTATCCATTTATACGCTTTTTTAAAAGCACAGAAATCACTTATTTAAAATGAATTGTAAGGTATTGCACGATTAATATAATAAAATTGTTTAAATGACCCTCCTCCTGTAAATTTTGGATATTTTCTTCCCTCGATTTTCTTTTTTCATAACACTTGTAGCATGTAATTTAAATCTTGATATTTTTAACTTGAAATGTCTTTTTTTTCTTTTTAGTGTTTTCTTATGTTCTTTGTTCTGTGGGAAGAAATGTCTATAGCATAATATAGATTACTAATAGTATATTTATAGATTTATAAGAAATACTCTTTTTGGGAAATATTATAAATAGACAACTATCAGAAAAAAGTTACTGATGACTGTGAAAGAAAGAATTATTGGAACTTATATCGTGCCAACCACACATTCGTCTGATCAAACGATATAGTCAAATGCTGTTGTCGTTTTCGAGCATGCGCGTAGACAAATTCCCGCTCATACTTTCCCGGTAGCACCACAAAGACAAATAACTTCACAAAGATTAAAAATGGTTAGTATCGTATTTTAAAAACAAATACGTGTACTTGAAGGAAACAAAAATGTACTAACAGCTACAATATTGATGCATCCAAAATAATGTATTTGCATTCGAAATTGTATAAGTGTATTTCCGCAAATATAACTCGATTTATGTTCGCATAACTACAAATCTAAATGTCGCCCTACAGATTTGTGATATGTTTCTTGTTTTGCCAATAATAAAACTTTAGTAGTATTTCGGGTACACTTACGCATCATTTCAAAGCACACTCCACAGCATTCTGTGTTCTGTTGAAAATAGATCCCCAATTTAAACATTTTCTCCAAGAATATAAAAGAAAATGGTACAAAATATAAACAGTGTTCTTATTTTGAAGCTTTCGTAATCAAGGATATTGTGTTTTAACATGGGTTACATATATGTTATTTTGAAGCTTGCGCGAATCGGATTGGTGTGTTGAAACGTGCATTGGAATGGATTTTCACTTTTGGCTGCATATCGCGACATTTGGCGATGTTTTTTTTTGATTTTGCGAAATCGTGTCGACGCTATTACATGTACTAAATTATTAAACAATTTTTCTACCTTTTCCCTTCAGTATTAGAGGTATATAATTCTACGTAAGGAATTCACTCTATTTCTAAACTACATTATGTTTGATGCATCTATCAGTGGATAAAATAGTTTTGATTATCAGTAGCGTAACGGATAATGTTAGGGCCATTCTGCAAAGTCAGGTTTTGGGCTCCAAATTCGATCTCACAAGGGGTATGTACTTGGCGTCAGTCAAACTATGGGCCCCCTATAGTCCTGCCCCCCCCCCTTCCCATGCTGCGGGGGTTGCAGAGTTGTACATAATGCCACTGTTGACTATACGGTGATAATAACGAGTAATAGAACAAATTAAAAACCAATAATGAAAGCTATTTAATATGTAGGTTTCTTGCTTATTTTTATTGTAACTATTGTAGTTAACATTTCATAATCAAATAAATAAATCATGATTTAGCCCCAGAAACCATAACTCAAGTAGAAAATCATGAACATCTTGAACTGATATGGATACTTCTAACAGACTATACTTGTTAAGCGTTGTTCGATTGAAAATAATTAAATTTGATATTCTCTCAAAATAGAAACGTACGATTGTATCAGGACACAAATTTACTGCAACGACATGCAGCTCAGAAATTAAAATGAACATTAACAGTTACATTTTTTGAGTTTTTTTCGATTTTTTAGTCAAAATCAAAATTAGTACTTTAAAAATCTACATAAAGCTCTTAGCAATTTTTAAACCAAGCAAATGCATTCCAACTTCAACGCTTTTTGGTTTTTCAAAACCGGAAGAATATTGAAAAGAAAACTTATCTCGACTACCTACTTGAAGTGCACATTTTTATCAACGGGAAATAGTTCCTTGAGTCTTAGGGAAAAAATTCTCGCTTTTTTAATGAAAGAGGTCGAGTCGCAAGACATTTCTGTGTCACCATCATTGAATACGTTGGAAAGAAAGTCGCGAAAAAGAAATAAATCAAGATTTTGTTTTTGCGCGTTTGCTGAGGAAAACCCCACTTCCTTTGGAAAAAAGATGAACATATAAATTTCTTATCTTTAAGAAACAGCTTGCCCTCTGTTTTTCATAAAATTCGTCGTGCTTTAAGTTTTCTTCGACTTCGTTTCACTTTAGTCGTAAAATTCGAAAGTTCTTTCAGACTCTTGGTACTTGGAAGAGTTTAGTTGCTTAAGTCCTAAACTGTGTTGCGGAAGAAGCAAGTGATTTCATAAAGTAAATGTGTTCAGTGTATTTAATTCATCACTTAAAAATAGTTTAGAAATTATGAATATGTTATAACGACAGTTGTGCTATAGTAAAAAAATGTGGGGAAAAGTGACATAAATATTGACAAAACTTATAGACTATTCAAGTTTCCTTTCATTTTTAAGTAAATTAAAAAGATGTGGGTGAAAAATTTATGCACGTGTTTTTGTTACTTATTGTTTTCTGCATCTAATTAATGTAACTGCTTGTTTTATTGTTCACCTTACCGTTACGTATTAGATTCTCGCTTACGTATTAGTTTCCTTTTTAAAACGGAGAATTTTTAAAATTATTTTAGCAATATCCTAGAAGATATCTGGAGCTAGTTATTGATAGGGTACCTTAAATTGTGAGATGAGTTAATACAAACAAGATTACACACACTGTAAAATCACTTAATGTTCTAATATATTTCAAGCGAAGAATATAGGAATATATATATATATATATTGAAAATAACAAATATCAATCAATAATAAATATCAATATAATGTAATAAAAATTATAAATACTAATAACTATGTTATGTAATATATTTAAATTAATAATCATATAATATATATATACTAATAACTATGGTATGTAATATATGAAATTAATAATCATATATATATATATATATATATATATACTAATAAATATGTTATGTAATATATGAAATTAAGAATCATATAATATAATAATAATTTAAAATAATGAACATACTAATAATTATAAAATAAATAAAATAATATGTAATAATAATATTTATAAATACATGTAACACAAAAAATATAATAAATACTATAATAATTATTATATGTAATAATTTATTTTTTATATTTTATTATAAGTAAAATAATAACACAAAATATATTAAAAGTAATTTATTAAAATATCTAATAATAAGCACTGATAACTTGCAATACTCAAAAATCGCGAGTTTCTGTAATGAATTTCATCGAACAAGGAACGTTTAAAACTGCATTATTATGAAGTAAAATAAAGTGGAAAAGCGCGTCGCTGCAATAAATAAAAACACTGGCCTCATAGTTTGTAGAAAAAAAGTATCCCGGTACTTAGCATAGATATTAGAAATTAGCACAAAATACAACAGAATATTGATGCAGATAGCATGAAGTATAATTGCAACGAAAATGGTTGCATTTGTAAAGAAATCGAATTTAAATCGTTGAAATTAATATGGTTACCGCGGCAAAGAAACAATAAAAATTAACTCTAATATATGTTATCCCATGGCAACCACATTGCCAGACGATAAAAATATCAAGGTAACCATATTGTAATGTTTTGCCCATCTCGGACAACATAAACAACACTTGGCGCGTAGCACTTCTATATCAAATTAGCAACATAACATCTTTCATATAATAAGCAAATAAATTATTTTGAATTTAAGCTGTGAAGAAATCCTCAATATTTATGTATCATGGTTCTAATTTTTTACCTACTTAAAATGTATTTAAAAATTTAAAAAAAATTATTTTTAATTTTGTTTCTTGTAAGCCCTTATCATCCAACATTTCTAAGCATTCTGTTATATTTTTACATCAATTCTACAAGATCCAGCGGACAAATTAGATTTGAAGATCCAATAATTTTTTATTTTTTTCAAACGATGAAATCAAGTTTTTTCTTTCATTACATATAAATATTTTCACTAAAAAGTTAATGAACTCATGCCTTGGAGGATCAAACTACAATGTTGGTGTGTTTAATACTTTGAATCTATGGAATTAAGGCAATGCCAAGAACTAAATTTGTCATTAACTAAAATTTATTTATTGTGTAACTAACAATAAAAATTTAATATAAGATGAAAAAATTTATGTGAAAATTTTTATAAGAGCATTATACATGATACATTTTTTGAAGCATTTCTGGTTTTCATTAACTATTTACAAGTTAATTATTAAAAAGTTTCTAAGGAAAACAAATTTAAAATGTTCTGTTTTACATTCAAGCCATATATTCAGAAAAGGCTCCTTGTTCCGAGTGCTTAGTGGATATTTCAGAAAAGCTTATTGCATGGACATGTTCCTCTTAGGAAAGGCAGACTGAATTCTCATTAAAAAACTTACAACGATGAAAATATATCAATGTTAATATATTTTCTTGCGTTGTTGTTGTCGTGTCCTTCCTGAAAGATAGGAAGAAAAATTATTGCCAGAGCCTGAGTGAGGTTGACTTCTACGCAACAGATGGTGACACCGCCTATCTCCACTTCCACAATTTATGTATGTACTAGAGGGGAGGGAAATATTCTCCAGCACTCTATACCCGTGATTTCTGCTGTGACCACCCACAGGGCTATCGGACCCACTGATTTCACGAGCACGAACTCCGTGTGTGCTCGGAGGGTATTTGGTAGGATGGAGCATCTCGATGATCTAACTCCAGGGTTACTCAACCTTTTTTACTGCCGGGCCGCATACATATGTTAGCAAATTTCAAGTGGGCCGCATATATATGATGGTTATTTCACGCGGGCCGCAACAGGAGAATCAATGCAGGAGGGGGGATGTGCTTTAAGACCAAGGTAACATAAAAATTTGAAAGTGTGGAAAATTGATCAAAATATTAAAACTCTTATTTTCCATTTCTATTTACTATTTTTTGTATTTTTTATATTTGTCACTCAATTTTTCTAAATTGGAAGCATTTAAGAACTACTCCTTCACAATTCCTGTTTCAGTAAACGGTTCATATGATTACCAATTAAATAAAAAAAATTATGGGGTACCTTTGTTACCACTGTGACATTATCACTGACGAAAGATTTTTGCTGTTGTAAATATTATTCAAGAGAAAGCCTATTTATCACCTCTTGAAAGAGATCTTCGTGGAAAAGTGCCATCGAACGATTCCTGTTTATTGGTATTTTTTAAATGCAACACTTTCGTGAGAAATCAAATAGTTACTGATCCATGCTTGCTTTTCACTACAAAATAGTCAACTTTCCAATCGTCTTGAAGCAACCTATTTTCTTCGAATATTTTTCGCTTGCGACATACGAAAGATAGTTAAAAATTAGTCCCACTCATAAAATGACCGCTACTCCACTGTTGTCTATTTTCACTAATCAGAAAAATAATATCAACTCACACCCATGCGACATCGACAGCAAAAAGCAAAATGGATATATTTGATTTCTTAACCAAGAATTCCCCTACCCCCGAAATTTCAAAAATAAATAAATTTCTCAGAGCCATGACGAGACCACTTAAAAATGGGGTTGAGTACTGCTGCTCTAACCTCTAGGCTACCCACGGTACTTATATATTTTCTTTAAATCGATTGATTTACTTTACTCCTTTAGAATTGTAAGAATCTCATAAATATTTGTACCCACACACACCCAGTGAAGAAACAAAATGCACTTAAGCTCATACATGACTTATTTATTGTTGCTTTTTTAATGTTAAAATAAACAAAAATAGAGAAAAAATACTTTTCTCAATTAAAGAAAAGCTTACGTCTAAAAAGAAAAGTATAAATTGATTTAAATTTATTGATTTTTTAAAATCTTTTTTAAAAGAAGAATATGCCTTTATCTTTTTTGACTGTATGATATCAGGCAAATAGGCTCGGAGGAAATGTATGAAACGAAGAATTAAATATTTAAATATAGAAATAATACACACATGTTGAACAACAGCAAAACATTCTCATACTTCTCTCCTGCATTGTAGGTTTTATTTCTTACACTTTCATAGGTTAAACCCTTCTCTGAGAATAGAGTTATTTATCAGTTTTATTTTACAGTTAATCTTTTTTTATTTATATTTTTGATTACCCGAAATTAAAAGATTTTGTTAAGTTTTGAATGCACACGAGCATCATAACAAATCGAAAATAAAGTGTGCCTTCTTATTTGATGATTAATTTAAAAAAAAATCTTTCTTTTTTTCTCGGAAGAAACCTTCAAAGAAAACCAGTATTTCCAAGTTTTTTATAGCTTTTCGATTAACACGAAGCACAGAAAAATGTTATCACTTTACGAGCAAAGATTTTCTATTCTCGTAATGTTTACTTCTAACCACGTGATTCTCATCAACTATGATATACCCTTATTTTAAATAAAAATAAAACGTTACAAAATTATTCTTAGAACTTCAGTTATAGTAGAATAATTTATAAATATTAAAAATGGAAGAAATGAAAATTATTCACAGTCACACTCTTACTTTTCAAAAGTGTAAGATTACTGTAATTGATCCTGAAAACATATATTCATTCATTCATTAAAAAACCTTAATTACTTCTTATATAAGTTGAATTTATAAAATATAATTATTTTTATGACATTTTTGTCAAGTATGATTCTTTCATAACTATATATATATGTATATATCATCTATGAAATTTTTTTAATTTCTTATATGTCTCGAAATGAAAATAGAGAAAATTTAACCACATTAATATTCTTCTGATTTTATTGAAACTATTTAAGGAGCGGAATTATAAATCATTTTTATCATTTGTTTATAATCCACAGCCTTAACTTTAAAATGAAAGCCAGTATTACCTAGTGGTTATTTTCAGAGCCAAATTATCAGGAAAATTTAATAAAAAAAAAGCTATATTTGCTTTTAAAAAAATTGCTGTGTTGAAAAATAATTGTTTATGTATATAAGCAGAAACATTCCCCCTCGAATTGTGTATATTCAAGAAGTTAGTAACATGATAACACGCATGATTGGCATTGCTTTAATAAAATATGTAAATGCATTTACTGGTACAAAAATCTACGGCACAAAACTATTTTACACAATAAACACGTTAAAAGTGTTTTAAAAAATGCAGGGTTTTTTTTTTTTATTTTTAGCTGTTTTAAAATTGTTTATCCGACTTAAAAGTAAACTGAAACATTTTCAAATTTAAATTTTTCAAAAGTTTTTTTTCTGTAAAGGATAGTTTATAATAGATAATCCTTATAAAAAATTGTTTTTAATATTAACTTACTTTAGCGTCGTTTAATGATGTTATGCATGCTATTTTCTTAACTACGTCTTCAATAAATCGAGATCTTTGCGCATTTAATCTGAAACCTGAAACTAACAATCAGATGCTTCCCTACAAATTGTACCATTTCCTCAAACCATGGTCATTACGGAATGATAATGCAATGCCCATTTTACATTAGTGATTGCTTGTAACTGGACAACATATTTATTCAGATATTAAAGCTACGTCATACAGATTTATTGAAAAATTTGATATGTTATGATACAATTCATTATAGGAGAGATTTATAAAAGTCTCATAACGTACTGATGATAACGTTAAGCAAATAATTTCTTATTTCAGCTAAATTGAGTAAGTTTTGTATATACAAATATGCATCGTAAAGTTTCCTTAAAGTTTCCAAACCTTTAAGTTTTAGTACCATATGTCTGGTAGAGGAGCTAATTCACGTTGAACTTGTAGAGACGCAGTCCTTTTTTAGCAAGGTGTGGAAGTTCGGAGAGGGAGAGTGAAAATTCGGGTGTCGTCCTCGACACTTGGCCGTATTTTAAAAGTCCAAGGTCCATCGCCCTTTCGTTGCTTCGAAGGGTGACACAAGTTAAAATCAAATACTGCTTCAAAATTTTAAATATGGATGAATCAATGATGATAATTTTCGCTGTCGGAGGTCTGAAAAACGTTTTCATTATTATCCAGCATAAAGAAATCAATAAATGTAATATCGCTATGAAGGTTGCCAATAGCCTCGTGTTGAATCACAACGTGATGTAAACCAAAATCAAATCAAACCAAATAGTACGATTAACATAATTTTTAACTGGTCACTCAAAATAAATTTTTAGCCTTAATACTTACAATGAAAAAGTATATTATTTGTCAAAATGCTGGATAAACATATTGCTTATAAAAATTTTTGAGTTTTTAATATTGATTAAATTAACTTAAGATGAGTGATAATCAGTATAACGTATTTTTTAGCATTATAATATCTATTTCGTTAAAATGTAATAGGTTTTTCATTCAATTCATTTATAACATATTTTTCAATCTGGAGAATCGAATTAGAAACTGAATTAATGATTTATATACACTGGTGTGCAGAAATTAAGGACGAAGTCGAAAAATTAGCATATCAGCTGAACGAAGAGGCAGAGCGGACAGAAAGACCAATCAGGAGATTAAGTAAGGTGATGTATGGTAGCACATGCGCAGATATGCAGGTAGACGTAATGGGGAGTGTCTGAGTAGTATAAAGCATGTTGTCGGTGTAAGATCAGTATTTCTGGCAAAGAGATTGCACGCCGTATAGCAGTTAAAATCACACCGAGTTGCTGCCTCAGCGAGAAATGGCGAATAATCAATCTGTTAGACGACATCTGGATGCTTTTACCCGAGGTCGAATCATTGGGAAGTTGGAGGAAGACCGCAGCGTGACAAGTGTGGCTGCAGAGTTAGGAATTGCTCACAGCTTCGTTTCACGACTTTGGAGACAATTTCAAACTACAGGAACAGCTATCCGGGGGTTCAGTAGTGGTCGTCCACGAGGAACCACACCCACAGATGACCGGTACATTGTCTTACAGGCCAGAAGAAACAGGCGGCAGACAGCGGGAGAAATCGCTAGACACACGACACAGGCAACTGGACGACCGATATCGCGTTTTACCGTGGCCAGAAGACTGCACGGTGGTGGTCTGTTTGCACGACGCCCTGTACGGTGTGTACCTTTAACGCCTGCCCATCGGAGAAGGCGTTCTCTGTGGTGCCGGGAACACCGGAATTGGAGAGACGATGAAAATGGGGTGGAGTACTCTTTACAGATGAGAGCAGATTCAGTTTGAGTAGCGATTCTCATCGCATATTCATCTGGAGAGAGCGGGGAAGCCGCAATCATCCCTCGAACATCATTGAAAGGGACAGGTATGGAGGTCGCGGTGTTCTCGTTTGGGGAGGCATCATGCTTGGTAGTCGTACAGACCTTCACATCTTCGACGCAGGTTCAGTGAACGGGACCCGTTATTGTAACGAGATTCTTCCATATGTGCGTCTTTTTAGAGGCGCTATGGGTCTGCAGTTCCTTTTCATGGACGACAATGCACCATGTCATCGCACAGTAGCTGCCGAACAGCTCTTAGAGAGTGAGGATATTGAACGTATGGATTGGCGGGCACGATCTCGGATCTCAATCCCATCGAGCATGTATGGGATTTTCTAGGCAGACGCTTGACAGCTCGTACCTTACCACCAGTAACGATTCGGGAGCTTCGATTGGCGCTGCAAGACGAATGAGCAGCAATGCCTCAACAACTCATTGAGACCCTCATTCTCAGCATGGGCAGACGCTGTGAAACCTGCCTAGCAGTCAGGGAGATCATATCCCCTACTAAAGATCGGATGTTTCTTGCTGGACACCCATCACAGGGATGTTTCGGCCTTCAGTCGCATTGCGCTCCATGCTACTTTTTCAATCAAGCTTCTTTTTATCCCTCTGATTTCTCTTTTAGTAAGTGTTGTTTACATATTACACATGTCCTTACGTATTGGGGATCTTACGGTATTAAATGTGTTGATTTGGAAAGCTTTTGTACAAAGTTATATTGAAAAAACCGTCTCGTCCTTAATTTTTGCATATCAGTGTAGTTTAATCTTTAGAAATCAAGTGATTATAGAATCAGGGAAGTTTAATATTTGTCTATATTTCTAAATGTATTTTTATCAAACCAAGTTTTATGAATCACAATCTATGTTTACAAAGCTATTGATGTGGTGCATTGTTCTATATTTATGTAGGAAAATCTCACTCATTTTTCACGAGA
This sequence comes from Trichonephila clavipes, assembly GCA_019973935.1. Classification (NCBI taxonomy): domain Eukaryota; kingdom Metazoa; phylum Arthropoda; class Arachnida; order Araneae; family Nephilidae; genus Trichonephila; species Trichonephila clavipes. Next base: position 281,791 of record BMAU01020799.1, read on the forward strand.
CCTATGAAATTACTTGACCAATGGTCTTAAAATTCTACAAGATTGTTTTTTTTGTTCAGTTGAGATTCACTAAGAACAGATTTGGAGAGAATCGACTCCCAAAGGGGTTGTGGGGATGTAAAAACTAAAATTCCCGTATTTGTACTAGTACACCATCATGTTTGAAATTTGGCAAACTTATTTCTCTTAGTGAGTTGAGAGATCGGCTAAGAACCGTTTTTGCGGAAATCGGGTACCAAAGGGGTTGATGAGGGAGGAGATAAAATCCCTTTTTTGAACTATTAGATTTTCAAATGAAATTTGACACTCATATTTGTTCGGTTGAGTAGCGATCCACTATGAACAAGGTTTGGGAAAATCGATTCTTAAATGGGTATGAAGTGAGTTTCAGGGACGTTATAGATTTAAAAAAAAATACTTTTTTAAAAAAAAATTTTTAACATGTAGACCTACAGAATTAGAATTTGGCAAGCATGGTGGTTTTGATGATTAGAGATCCGCTAAAATGGTATTTGATGATGTTGACTATGAGGGTGGAGCTTACAGGGGTCTAAATGATAAATACACTTTTGTCTTAAATGTCCTGTATTGTTTAAATTAACAGGCAAGATGTATAAGAAACAAAAGCTTATTGCTAGGATATCTACCAATAATCTAAAAAGAATACATAGTATTACAATATCATGAAATACCCAGCTAAGAGGTCATAAACTAGTAAGTTTATTTGTTTCAATTCATTATATATGATTTATGAGATTTAATGCATTTGTTGTTGTTTTAATTCATATATCTTGTTTTATACTTCTGTTAGAATTAGGTAAAGTATCCCAGAGCAGCTCGGATTTTCTTACTTATAAGGAAGCTTAATTTCTGAAAAAACTTAAATTAGTATATTCTCTTAAAACAATACTTTTTTTAAAAGATAAAATCTACCATTTTTAAAGTAAATTCTCGCTATTTTTCTAATTTCTTGACAAGAAGAAGCTCATTTTGTCTGGGTAAAAGCACTTTCGTTTAATTAGCTTTTAGACACACACTCCAATAAAATGTAACATCATCGTTGCCTGCGTAAAAAGCTTATTTTCTCTCTTTGTTAGGTTGCTTGGATTATTAGGGAATAAAATTTTCAAGAAATACCTAAAGATTCCTACATGTATTGATGATTAGCTCTCTTATTAAAACAAAGTACTCTTTGCTACTTGCAAAATTGGAGATAATTTTAATCTCGTAAGATATATAAGAGATTTTTAAGCTATAAGGTAATTTTCTGAAACTATTATTTGAAAATTAAAGATATTATAGTCTTGTGGAATATTTTCATTTCGCCAGTTATTCGGAAATGAAGTTGATCAATGATTGATTGATCGACTACTTATTAAAGTCAAAAACTTAAATGCAACACTAGACCGGAGTGTCTCTGGTTCGAGTCCTCTTGCTACCGAAAACTTACCGTGCAGAGAGGGCTCAACGCACATTACATTTGTCGATGTTCAATATCTTCTCATTGGTGTGGTAGTTAAAAGAGGGGGAGTCGTCTTCGTCATTTGGTCTAGGTTTAAAATTGCGTGATCCGTCACCAATGCCCACGTTGCTTTATAGAGGCGACTTAGTATTATCCTTACTCATTCATAGCAACTCTAGGGCCCCATAATTTCAAAACGCACACAAATGGTGCGAATGCACCCCTCCATTCTTTTCCAAACACCTACACCACATTAAGATGTTGCATCTTGATAAGTCTAACGAGCATTAGACGTTCTAGACACCGGCGACTTTACAGATACAACGTCAGCAACGAGTCCGCGGCCTTGACCATTTGGGTATTACAGCCATGTTTTTCTTTTAACGGAATGAACATTTGCATTTTTTGCTAGCATGCTTAACCCCGTAAGTGCCGCGGGCGTATATACACGTCCTGCTGAGCTGGTGCGTTTACTGCCCTGGACGTGTATACTTGTCCTATCAATGATGGACTTTTTGTATTGTGCTGCTCTATTTAAAACTAGTCCCACGGCTTTGGAATACAATAAAATGACAATAACAGTGTCAGTGACAGTATAAATCAGTGCTTCTCAAACTTTCTACAACTGCGACTCAATTTTGAATCCTAATTTTCATCGCACACTCCTCCGTACAATAATAATGCATTAAATTCAATAATAATTTACTTTGAAGTAAATTATTATTAAACGGTATGACTTTAATTATAAGCCGTAGAAATTATCAAGATAAATATTAAATTTTGTATATAATTTTATGGCATGCCCATAGGGTCACTGGTAATTATTAAACTTGTCCTAAACATAGTACTGTTAAATTAATCATGAAACACATTGTGCAGTGTGTGTGTGTACTGATAGTTATTATTTTAATTTTATTTTTATTATTTTAGAATGTATTTTGTTTTGCTTCCTTTCAGTAAATTTATAATTTTTTTTAAATAATCTTTTGTTTTCGACTTCTCGATATCTCACGCCCACCTGGCGGAGCACACCCCACAGTTTGATAAGCGCTGGTCTAAAGATTTACTTATTTTTGAGAAAGGACGGGTAAAGGGATTTGGAAGGGTATATTCCAGGAACGATGGAATTCACAGCTAAGTTTTTTTCATGTTTTTCGCTTGAGTGTACTTTTTTTTTTATTCTTCATTTGTTGTCATTTTTGTTTACCGTGTGTAACAGGAGCTTTTTAATTTTTTTGTACAAATACACTGAATATTATACTGGTTTATGTGTTCAACCATGTTTCAGGATTTATCATAAAAAAGATAAGTTATACTTTATTTTTTATTATATTGTAACTCTAGAAATTAAATTTTTCATTTTCATTTTATTTTTTTTACCCTTTTTCTTTTTCTTTTTTTTTAAAGAGAAAGTAAGCAATTTTTAGATGAAAAAAACAAGCTTTTTCTTTCCTCCCAATAAACCTCTTAACAACGCGCACCTGTAGAAAAAACGGTGGCACTGAAGGGGAAGCTGAATTTCTTAACTTTTCCTCTGTAGGGGTTAAAGTAAACCGTAAAAAATCAAATAAACAATTTTCTTTAAAAATTTCAGTATTTGATTTATTATATCAAAATTTGTTAAACTTTCTACAATTCTTTCAAATATATGCATTTAAATTACGTGATTTTGATATATTTATAACATAACAATTTTATGTGAATAACCTGAACTTAACTGACATGTTTGTATAATTGCAAGAAAATCCATTTTATAAATTTAGTTAATTGTACTTACGTTAAAAATAGTTTTTTACCCTTTTACTCACATTTGTTCCATCATCATAAGAAACAAAAGCACTAAAATTCTTAAATAACGTTTGAAAAACTATTCACTTTGCAAACAACTGAACTATTTTTTTAAATTCTGGAGAAATACTCCAGAAAGTAGACAAAGTTTTATTGAAACGAACCGACAAAAGCTATTTCTACGACAAATTTTCAAGAAAATTCGTATCATTAAGATACCAGGGAAAAGAAATATGAAATACATGTTAAAGGGATATTTGCATTTCCATACTTTTTTGGAATAACTTCTAGCTTTCTTTTTTTGACAACGGAGAAGCCCATTTTCTTCTCTGTGCACATACCTAATAATTTCTCAAATATGTAAAATGTTTGAATGGAAGCAAGATTTCTACTTATGGTGTAAAGAGATATGTATTTTTCAATAGGAGGAATGAAAAAAAAACACTTTAAGTTTTTTTTATTTCATAAATAAGCAGTTTCGTCTTTTAAGAATTGGCTGAATGTCCTGTACGGAGCTTATTAGGAGAATGTTTGTGAACAGTGGCTTATAGAAATGAAAAGTGAACCGATTGTGGAAAATCAGCAATACTTTTAACATTGTAAAGTATAAATATACTTATAAGATAGGGCAAAAACTGAAACTAAAAAACTGGACAAGTCGTAAGCAGAATGTTTTATTAGAACAATTTAAAACAAATTTATGAAAAAAAATCATTTTAACACTTTTATTAAAAAAACTTAAAAAAATACATCTATAAAAATATCAGAATCATGCTCTTCATAAAATAAAGGAATAATTCATTTTATTGTGTATTAAGAAATAATTAATAGATTAAGCGATAACAATGCCATATTAAACAATCTATAACCGATAATTTATTGTTATAAATCGTTAAACCTACTTGAATCATTTACATTTTGTTAAAATAAATTTAAAAAAAACTGTGTGTTGACTTTATAAACATATATAGCTGTATAAAAATAATATAGTGCATGATCAATCCAAAATAAAACTATTTTAAAACAGGTTAAGATCCTATTAAAATAATTTCAGCAATTGTAAGGTAATTTGTGTTAGTGCGATTTTTCTGAAATCAAATGACTTCGCTATAAATATCTCTACAAACTTAAGTGATGTTTATTAATAGTGACAAAAATATTCTGTCTAAAACTGATTTAATCCACCCTGGGATTGTGTACCTACACAATCCATTTAAACATCCTTGTCCTTTTTGAAATATTGGCCGACATCTTTAAAAGAAATACACAATATCTAACTACTTACAGCACTTTGCTCTTTTAAGAAGATGTACTTTGGAACATTTTTTTTTTACTTTTGTGAATAAAATTCTACTTTGTGGAACACTTTAAATAACGTTTAAGAATGATTGTGAAACACATCGATATCTAATATATAAATATTTATTACTTGAGAGACTTTCAGAACTAATCTACCTCAAATATTTACACTTGCTTACATATATATATACTGATATGTTTGTTTAAATTAAATACACATTTATTATTTACTCATACGTATTGCTCAAATATACACATAAATAAATTGCATTTATATATTATATGTATAGATACGCGAGTAGTATATATTTTACTGGAACACATTGCCTAGGCATTCTACAGAATGCCTAATGAGAAACTGGAAACATATGAAATACATCTCCGATTCGTTTCGAATATTGCATGGCAAGACACGAGACTTTTAACGCATGCTTCAGGCTTTAAATTTGTCAGTTGCACACTGCGGTTTGTTTGGAAGTGTCAAAATACTCAATTTTACTTAAACTTGTTCAACAAAAATATTGTTTTTTTTTCATGAAAACGGAGTATCAAGATGTAGTGTTGGAAAAAGTGTCATGGTCTATAGTAGGGGTCTGCAACCTATGGCATACGTGCCACATGTAGCAAGTGACACAATTCTCAGTGGAGCTTTGCATTACTCAACAAAATTTGCAATTTTTGAATTGTTTCAAAAATGTCCTACTGTGTAGTACGTTGAATCATATTGGTAGATTGGTTTGACATGCCACGACTGAAAGGTTGCCGACCCCTGGTCTGAAACAACTATTCGACGACGAGCTTCAAATTAAAGCCGCAAAAAAACATAATCTTAACTGAAATTACTTACTAGAAATTAATAACTGATATACAAAATGTCAAAATGACTACTAAGAAAGAGCCCAGAGACTGTTGATTGCTGAATATCTATGATGTGATGTTAGTGGAAAATAAATGTAAACTCATTTAATGTGTTAGAAAAAGCGACAGTATCATACAGCTGTGGTTCCGCAACCCCCGGTCCGTGGACAAATGGTATCGGGCCACTGAAGGAGTATTAAATTATTTCCATTTTATTTGTTGTGGTGTATTTCTCTCGTGTTTATGCGACTTACCATGAAAATCACTTTATATTTCATGTAAAATCACTTTATATTCATTTTTGGTGCAACTGAATTTTATTCTGAAGAAACGTTTAAATACAATAAGTTATTAAATCAAAACAATTTAAAATATAAGTAATGAACGTCACACCCTTATTGGGCCGTGGTCTAATTATCAAATGTTAACCGATACGGAAGATAAAAATGTTTGGAAGCATTGCTATACAGTATCATATCACGCATTCTGCGGACGTGATAGAATTCTGAAAGAATTTTTAACCAAATACAAAAATGTTACACGTTATTATATTGATTTGTACATCCACACCTTTGTGAACCTTGGGAGAAAAAACAGAACATTATTTAAAAAAGGTATTGTTGTGAAACCTGTCATTTTTTTCCGAATGCCAATATGTTGGCATTTGTAATGAGTGGGAAAGATGGTTTCTATCAACGTGGAACTTCTTAAGGAATTTTAAAACAAGTATATATGTGAAATCCCAATTTACTTTGTGCCCTAAGAGCTTGTTTAGTATTGAAGATGTTCTCGAACACGAAATTCCACTCCTGTCAGTTGCAATTACTCAGTCCAATGGAAGCGGCCAAGGATTTGTTAAATATATGTGTAAAACGAAGTACCACCGCATAAAACTTGTCTCTGAGTGTAAAATGTAATGAAATGTAATTCAAAATGCCATTCAAGTCTCCCATGTTGTGTAAACAGTAGGTTAATTTTAATTTCTTGTTTCTTTTATGAGAGAAAATTTTGTTTTCCTTAATAAGAGAAGGACATAAATTTTTGGTTTGGTGCAACTCTTTCATTTTCCTTTCCGTATTTTGAATATTTTTTTTAATGGGATTCTCAATATTTTGTCAGAATAACGTTTGTTTTTTTAGGAAAGTACATCATTGATATAATAGTCATATCATGAACTTTTTTCATACTTTGCCTAAATATCTTTGGTCTTTCTATAGAAAGAATAGGCAATATATATATATATATATATATATATATATATATATATATATATATATATATATATATATGTGATAAATGTCATACTTCATACTTTGCATAAAAACGTCAGGCATTCTCTACAATGCCTAGGAATTCTATAGAATACCGGCATTTCATACTTTGCCGGTAAAATATATATCAATAAAAGGTTTATAATACTGTTTATGAAAATAATTACCAAAAATTTAAATCCATTACTTTGCGAGCTTTGGTAAAGCTTAAGTAAACTTGTTTTCATAAAGAACTAAAATTAAAATCCTGAAAATTTCAAACATAAATTAATAAGAGTTGATAAATTTCAAAATAAAAAAAATCCTTAAAACTAAAAAAAAAAACAACCTTAAAACTAAAAAAAAAAAAATTCCTTAAAACTGAAAAAAAAAAATCCCTAAAACTCAAAAAAAAAAAAATAAAACTAAAAAAAAGAAAATCCTTAAAACTAAAAAAAAAATCCTTAAAACTCAAAAAAAAATAATAAATAAACCCGTAAAACCTAAAAAAAAAATTACGATATTATCCAGTATATAGAATTCATGAATGATATCACTATGAAGGCTTTTTCTTTGCACCTGTAAAATAATTCCATAACATTTATCTTGCATATTAAAAGCCTGAGAAGAAATATTCATAATTATATCTTAGCTTAATTTTCTTCCTTTAAAATTGTTTATGTTTCAACTTTTTCATGAGAATTGAAACACGAGATAAAAAAAATAAATTTCGAGAAAACTTTTTTTATGAGTTAATAGGTCAAGTTAGTTAACTGAGTTAATTAGCACCATAATGAAATTCCTTTTGGTATATTATCAGCGATATAGATTTAACAAACCTCTATGAGACTTTTTATTCTTTATATTTGCTACATTTTTTTGACGACGGTCTCTTAACTACTTTCTATTTCATTTCTAATTTTTCGTAGTTATTAATTTTTTTTAGTAATTATGTAATGTAGTTTTGTATACAATTTTCAGAATAAACCCCAAAATATATTTTTACAGAGAAAATAATTATTTCTCTTTCATTGGAATATATGTATAATATCTTTGGTTTTTATAAATAGAAAATATATTAAATGTGATAAATCCATTTAAATTTTTTATTTAAAGATTTTAAAAATAGATAAGATGTACAAAAACTATTTATATAATTAAAATAATCTAAAACAAGCAAAAATAACTGCATTAAAAACTAATTTATTTATAAAATGCGAGGAAAATATATATTCATTCGCGCACTTTAATATATTTGTCCTGGAGGAAAAAACTGTTCAATTTCAATATCTTTTTTAAGATCAATAATACTATACCATTTTTGTACTTGTTTTTCAAGAGCATTCATTTGGTATTTATACCAAGCAATAATGATTGTAAATGGTATTCAATATTTAAATGAAATTCATAAATAATATGATGCAAATGTAGAAACTATATATAGCCTGTACAATGCATTTTAATTGCCCATTTGTCATTCTTTCTGTGTGCTAAATAATTGCTTCAATATATATTTTCCCTGTGGAGGTTTTTAGAGAAAGATGAAGGCATATGCGTGTAAAAATGGAATGTTTTGTAGTGGTTTTAGTATATATTTATGCAACATGTAAAACATTCCTTGAGAGCTTGTTTGGCTCGGGTACTCTTAGCAAAATGAAATTCGTAGTAGAGTTTCGCATTGTCAAAACTCAGGTGCCTCCTTCTGAGGAGAAAACTGGGCATTAACTGAAAAACCTATACCTTTTGGCAATTAGTGCATACCCATATGGTTCATCACGATAAAGTGATACCAGCTCCTGGGGAATATACTAAGAATGCAATGGTAAAAATAACAACTCGCGGCTCCATTTGGGAACAAACTGTTTCTCCATTATATTTGCGCTTTATTTAGTTCTCAGTTAAGGTATTCGACTACACGTTCGGAACCGTGATTTTGCAAAGCGCATAAATGGATAGTTTTCATGATATTTAGTGTCACTTAGATTAAAATATATGCATAAAATTAATTTAAAGACATTTTGACAAAAAAAATTATTTAAATATAATATTTTGGCAAAAAATTAACTTAGAATAATCTTTTTTCCAAATGTTCTCCTTTTGTGAAAAATGGTTCTATTATAATAATATTTTGCCTGTATATAGCTCAGCCCTTTCTACAGAGATTGAACTAGAATTTTTGAAATATATAACATAAAAGTGGGTTTATTCATATTTTACGACAACAGAGGGGAGAAATTTTAAGAAAAAAACGCCAATAATTATTTCAATTGGAGGTAACTCTGAAAATAATGTGAATTTTTCAAAAGTTCTAGTTGAGCCTCTGTAGAGAGATTTGAGCTATATACAGGCAAAATATTATTATTATAGAACCATTTTTCTCAAAAGAACATTTGGAAAAAAGATTATTCTAAGTTAGTTTTTTGCCAAAGTATTATATTTAAATAAATTCTTTTTGTCAAAATCTCAAAGCAATTTTATGCATTTATTCTAATCTGAGTGACACTAAATATCATGAAAATTATCCATGTTTGTGCTTTTTTTAAAATCACGGTTCCGAACGCAGTCGGATACCTTAAGGTAAATTTACTGTAAAAGTCCATTGCATTCATCGACAAATGTTATTACAAATGCATGGAACACGATTTTTATATTCATTTAAAAATATTCAGACGTAGAAGTTTTACTATTTGTATGTTCTGGGAGTTTGTTTTCGACACAACCTTCCTCCTTTTCTCTTCAACCTGGCATTGATAAACATATATCTGTAGAAAGCGGTTTTCATTTTGCATTCTTTTTTTCTTTTTTTTTTTAAAAAAGAATAATCGATAGGACGGATATTTTTTGAAATATCCATCCTTTCTATCATTCATTCTTGGATGTCAGACATTTTGAAGAGAGCGCCATTTCACTTCAAAAATATTGAAAATTCATATTGATTATTTTTATTTGAGGGTTTTTTATTTCATTTTGTATTTATGTTTAAACTTTCAATAAAAGTGACTTTATTACATCAGATGTATCTACATTGGTTTGGAAAAAGGTATATTTTAATCACTAAAATACTTGAATCGTTTATTTTAACTGTATATACATTGGTTTTTTAAATCTACCCTGCATTTATTTTATTTTAATTTATCTGTTCATAATTTTTATTTGTATTATATGAAAATATTTGCTATTTCTACACATAATAATATTTTTTAAACATCTCGTAATATTTAACATGATAGATATATCCTTTATCTTAATATCACTTTATTAAGATCTTCTTATCTTAAACAGTATACAATAATAGTACTAATATTCAATTCAAGTGAATCTGAAGTGATATGACACGCTATTCGTACTACCAAACAATCGCGAAAAACCGACCACTATATCTAACTATTCCGACTATTTCTAACTTCAGTAACTACACAGTTTTTAATAACTTGACTGAACAGTCTTACCGCTGTCTCTTGGGTAAATAGCAATTCGCTTAATTCTAACTGACATGGCTTTTATTCTTGTGTAATTGTGTCCACCTTTAACTTGATCTCACAGGTACGGATAGCTTAAATCTTGAACTCGGGATTTCCTCTCATTTTAACTTAAGCACTAGTAAAACATAGACGTCGTATATATATATATTAACTTCTCATAGCCACCCGAGTACGCTAAACTTCTACTATTTATAAGATTCCTAATTTGCATTCTCACGTTTTTTTTTCTCGAGTTGGATGAAAAGAATTGCCATTCTGGCACCAAAGAAACCCTGAAGGATAGTTAGTTGAAATCGCGATGAGCCCGTCACAAGGTGTGGGAGTTTGGTGCAAGGAATTTGACAAAGGTAGAACAGATGTATGAGATAAAGAAAGAACATGGTGTGACGTTTTAGCTTCACACATATGGCTTCCTTTTGGGGATAGCACAACAGGATTCCTATGCACACGTGCACACCTCAGGTCACTTGACCATGGTTCAAAATTACGTGGTCCGTCACCAAAAGCCCTCGTGTAGCTGAACAGTGCGACGTTAATATTCACTCACCCAGGAGTACATGTATACGTAATCTTGAGTTTTAATATTTTATGAGCCACATATTTTATATAAATTATATAGCATTCAAATAATCATTGCAAAAAAAGAGTAATAGATAGATTCCAAAATTCTCTTATTATGCTTAGATATGTGGAAAAAACTTGTAGTACCTTTCAACGTTGTAGTGAGGTATTAAGATTTCAAAATGCTCTTTGGTTTAAAGATTTGACCATTAGACGTAAAAAAGTGGTGCGATAAAACACATCATTGAAGTCATCTTTTGGTTTAAATATTAAGATTTAGCATCCTTCACACGCTTTAAAAAGCATTTTACCAAGGTCAAATTTACTGGGCTAATTGCCCGTCTACAAGCATCTATGTAATGCTGATATTGAAACAAAGCGTTTGAATTCCTATCTTTATTTTGTTTCTTTATCTGCATTTCTTTAAATATATTTTTTGAACATAAAGTTTTCCAATGAGCCTGCTGGTTGGCGCGATTGGTTTGTCGTTGGCCTTCTGACCAAAGGTTACGGGTTGGACACTGGCCCAAGTCAGTAGATTATATGATGCTGAAATTCGACAACGGTTATGTCGTATGATTATACGGCATGTAAAATATCCCTAGAGTGTCTGTTTAGTTTGAGTGCTATGGACAAAATTAAATCCTAGTACAAGTTTGCATCATCAGAGCTCAGGTTCCTCCCTCTGGGTAGAAAACTTGGCGTCAAAACTACTTGCGGCGATTGGTATTCGCCTGCATAGTGCCGCAGTAAAAATAGTTACCAGCTTCCGGGGAATGTACTAAGTCTGCAATGGTAAAACACCAATTCGCAGCCCATTAGAAATAAAAAATGTTTTCCATTATGTTTATCAAATTTGCTGAAAGAATGAAAGGTTCCCGTTGCTTTTTGTTTAAGTTGACGTTGACACAGTAATTAGACAACATTGCTTCGGAAGCAATGCTTAATTTCAGTCTTTCAATATATATATGAAGATATTATTTTCATATTTAATGTATTAGGTATAACAAATAAGGCTGTAGTACCTTAAAATTGAAAAAGAAATTTGAAAAAAGTTATCTTTTTTGGCATTATTTGGTGTCGCATTTGATTGAAAGACTTAGTTCTAAGACCTAGATCTGATTTCCAAAAATATTTGATTTTAAGACAGGTGAAGTTTTCTTAGCTTTGCTAGTCTCTCAAAACCTATGGCTTTACAAACTTTAAATGAGTTTCTGTCAGACTTATTTTTGCTGCTTTCAAGTGTGTTTTATTCTCTACGGACTTACCTTTTTAAGATAGCCCTTTTGTAGGTACTTTTATACAGAGGCTGTATAAAATACTAGTACAAGGATTTATGTGTGAGAGTTTTAGTTGTTTTTTTTAAATGTCAAAATAAGTATTTTTAAAATTGTGATGCTTTTTCGGTTTATAAATAATTATTGACGTTTTAAAAAGAAATATTTAGTTTCACATAATAAATAATCCTAAAAACAGGCAACAGGTAGGCAAAAAGCGACCGATAAAGAGTTTTTTTTTTTTGCAGCCCACGATGACAGTTAGAAAACCTAATAGACAGAAAATATTACCTATATTTGGATGAACACATATATTTGCAAGAAATGAGTTCTTGCATGAAGATACATGGCAGTAAATATAGATGAAACTTGGCTGACTCTGACTTTCAGGATGTGAAGAAAATTTTAAAAAAAACAATCTCACACTCCTGAATTCAAAAAGAGAAGAAAGAAAAATGCAGAAAATTGGAATAGAATACATTTGTCTCATTAAATTGTTTCAAAAATGGAATATGCTTGCAGCTATAGGTATGGAATTAGCCACTAAATAAAATGAATAAAACTGTCACTACTTTATTTAAGTTATTTTTATTGATTATTGATTATCTTTTTCTGCATTAATTAATTAATGCAGAACAATTAACAATTGCATTAATTAATTAATAAAGAGCAATTAACAAGTGTATTAACTAATAAATGAAGAACAATTAATAATTGCATTCATTAATTTATGCAAAATTAATTAATGGATGCAATTGTTTTAAAAAGTTGCGGTCCTCTGGTATTCACTGTCTGACGAGATCGTCGCGATTTCCACTAAATCTACTCTTGGGTTTCTTTGGGACCAGAATGGCAATTCCTTCCAACCAACTCGAGAAGTGAAACGTGAGAAATATTCAAATAAGAGATCTTACAAATAGTAGAAGTTTAGCGTACGCGGGGTGGCTACGGGAAGTGATTATACGAGGTCCATGTGTACAAGTGATTAAACTAAAGTGAGAGGCCATCCCGCGTTCAAGATTTAATATATCCGGGCCAGTACGTTCAAGTTAAAGGTAAATACCATTCCACATGAGTTAAAGAGACGTCAGTTAGGATTCAAGTGAATTGCTGCTTTTGCCAGATAGAACTGTAAGAAAATTTATTTAAACTACTATTAACAGTGTGTTTATTGAGATTAGGATTAACCGGTAAAGGTAAATATAGTGGTTGGTGACTCGTTTATTTGGTAATACGTATTGTGTGTCTACTCACCACAGATTCACTTGGTTTAAATCTAAATATCATAATTGTGTATCGTTTAAGATAAGATCTTAATAAAGTGATATTAAGATTATGGCAAGAAGTAGGGCATCATCCACGGGCCAATGCCTTACAACTGTTTACACAACGTAGCTCTCAAGCCAAAACAATTACCCACCCCTACCTGAAGATAAGAGGAAATTATTAAATAAAATAATTATTTTATGAGTCTGAAAAAACTTTAAAAGTTCCATCTTAAAATTTTTAAAACAATGGCTAATTTTGCTTACGTTTTTCCTCCTATGAGTTAATTGAATATTGGTGGAAACTTTAGTTATTTTTTATATTGCTGCATCCAAAATCATTTTTCGAGGAATAAAGTATTGTGTTGCCTTATGATTAATATATTTTAAAAACATTAAGATCTAGATCTAAACTAGTGATTCTCAAACTTTGTTTTTTGTTACGATTCACTTCAACAATTGCAAAATTCGGCAGCACACTAACAATAAAATAAGTTTAAAAGAATTTTGCTTACATATAATAATATATGTAAAATAGTTTATAATAATTTTAAATGTTAAATATATAAAATATGTGCGACAAAGACAGCAAAATGTTTAATTCTTAACTTCGAAATTTTTTAAATTTCTATGAAAAATTATATCAGCTAGTTCTCAAGTAATAATAAAAGGGGAAAATGTATATAAAAAAAAATTAAGCTGTTTTAAATTAAATTTCATACATTTTTTGTTTGGTGCAGAAGTGCAACATTGCGCAGCAGTGTTCTAAATTACAAACCTTTTTTTTACATGAGGATTTTATTATTCATCATAAAATGTTTAAATTTCTTACCTGGTAATTTATTTCGTCAATAATTAAGAGGAAGCACAAAATATAATGGATTCTTTTTATAGCAAAAACACAGTTTTTGAGGCATCACAGATTTTTATAATTGTTGTGATTTCTGAAAAAAATGTACTTCCATCTGGTGACACAATTACATGTATTTCGTTGCAGTATTCGTTACCCTGTATTTCGTTGTAGTTCGCTTTTTTGTTCTCAGATAAGTGATTTGTAGGTAATTAAAAAATATTGGGTCTGTTAATTTAAAATAAATCATATGTTGCAGAAATGCATCAGTGCGAAGTTAAGGGTTAAAAGTAATTAATTATAAATTAATTATAAGAATACATTTTATGCAAAACTTGAGTTTGGGGATTTTTGATAATTTCGTTTATATTAGGTCGTAAAAAATGATATTGTCACCCTCATTTCATCATTTACTTTTAAAAGAATCGATCGTTTTCATTTTTATGCTTGTTAATGCTGTAAATCCAAATTCCCGTGAATGAGATACATATAACTGTAACAACATTTTTAAAGCTTTTTTGGCTTCTTTGAGATATAATCGCCTCTAATTTTAATCTAAAATGAGTTATGCAACCCTTTAAAATATTTTGAAATTAAACCTCAAATCTTTTGAAATTAAAATTCTGGGTTTTCCATTTCCTTCAAAGTTAAGTCATATACATTTGTAACGGTTACCACAAATGGATTACGAACGCAATTAAAATTTTTTTTAGTTTAATGAATCAACGATATTATAAGCTAAATAAACCACGATTACTTTAAGTTTATTTGCATAAAACGGCCGAATGATTCTGTGTTCTAGATTTTATTATTTTTTTTCCCGGAGCATAATCAATAATTTAAAAAAAAAATTTGATGACATATCTTATATAAAAGAATTTGGCAATACAGTGATTGAGAATCCCTGACCAAGACAATTTAAAAGCGGCAGTATGCATTGTTTATTTTTATTTTATTCATTTCAAATAATTTGAAATTATAAACCTATTTTCATTTGAACAATTCATTTTTGAAAAAAATCGAAACTCTAGCCATTTTATCATCTCGTATTTATTTCTCGAAAAGACAGAGTAGTTCTAATAAATCAAAGATGCAACTGCGACAGAAAAAATTAGCCAACACTTCGAAGTCATTAGCATACCCTCTCCGTCTTCTTCCTGAAGGACACAAAGACACACTTTTCCACTAAATTTTCCGCTCCCTTCTCTTATTGTAACCGTCTGATTACTCTGCCTAGAAATTGGAGAAGAAAATCTAGATTCTTCCCTAAAAGCCATTGAAGTAAATATTCATTAGTCAACCCTGATCGTTTTATTCCTTCCAGATGAAGAGAGGAGACCACAAAATTCGACGCCTTCCATAAAAGACTGGGGAATTCTCCTTGTAGAAAAAAATTTTACTTTGACGTTCTTCTAACTCTTTCCATTAATCTCCATAATTAAGTCCCAAATTACCCCTCCACTAGATTCTCGCTTTGTTATCTAGGTAAAACGGGCTACTACGTAATGAAATCTCGCAGTAATTAAGACTTTGGAATAAGACTGTTGATCATGTGTGCCAGCTCAAGTACGTGCCATCTAGAAAATTCGCTAATCTGGGAACAACACGATAGTTTGTGGTAATTGGGTTAGATTTGCAGGTTTTTTTCTTCATTCCTTTGTTGCTCTGTTTGTTGCCATTGTGACTTTTTCCGGTGGTCTTGCTTCAATTATTTGCTTTTGGTTTTTGTAGGTTTTTTTCCAGTTTTTATGGGCCTCGTTACCACCAGGAAAAAATAATGCTTAATTTTTGGGTTTTTGTGTGTGTGTGTGTGTGCTTCTATAAGAGGTTTGTAAACATATTAAAGATGTAATTCGGTTCAAGTGTTATACGAGATATAAAAACTGAATAAGTAATTAATATACGTAATTATTTACTTATAACTTCTACTGTTCTGACTTACTTAATATGTAATTGTATATCTGTAATTATTTTACTTATAACTTATAAAATCTTAACTTAATGTTCTGAAAACCGGACATTTTTTAAAAACTAACTCTACTAAACATTGGTGTGAAGGTGAGATGTATATAAAGTAATAAATGCGTAGAATCAGTGGTGCACGCAGAAATTTTTCGAGGAGTCCAGGGTCGAAAGTCCACTATTCTCGTATCACGCTCCAATACGCCGTCCAACATATTATTTTGATTTTGTCGATTTTCGGGAACAAAAAACAGTCAAAAATTAATTTTGAATAAATAATTAGCATTAATTAATAAATTAATTATTAATTACAAAAACTTAATTAAATTTTACGTACTATATATATAGAATTATAATAAATCGAAAAAAGATCAAGGATTTTGGTGAGGGTCCAGACCCAGTATCCCCTTGTGTGCACCACTGTGAAGTATGTATATAAAAATGTTGAGCTTATACATAAAATATAAGCAGAACAGCTATTCCTTTGAACGAATGAATGACGCTAAATTTTGTTAGAGAATAACTTTAGATTCATTTACGTAACGTTTACTATATTTTATGTCGTACATCATTTCTTTGCACCACTTTGTTTTTGCTTAAGAAAGTTCATGTTAGAATTAGACACGAGGGACTGTAAAAATAAATTTAGATGCTAATTATTTTAAAATCTTAAATATTGTTGCTATATTTCTGAAGGATATGATATACATTATAAATAATAGATAAAAGAAATCTAATGCGTTTTATGAATACATTTAATTATCTGCATTACATCATATCAAATATTATATTAAGTTTTTCCTGTGTGTGCTTTATTATTCTAATCACTTTGCGTGTATTTTTAGTTCCCATGGAAATCAGTTTTAGCTAATTAATTTTTAATAATGTGTACTTAATAATTCTGATTAAAAACAGAGTCACATAGCTTGCAGATGAAATGTTCAGAGCTTAAAGGAATACAATAACTTAAAAGCGACACGAGAGTTGTTGGTGATGGACTTTAATTTTGAATTCTAATCAAGTTGATGAAATTAAGACTTATAAATCTGTAACTAAAGTTTAATATTAAATATGAATGAATTATATGAAGATCAAAATTATATAAAAATAATCGCATCACAAAAATATTGTTTCATTATAAATTTGTAATCTCCTCATATTTTTAGTTTATATGAAGTATGTTAAAAGAGATTGAGGGATAAGTTAAGACATCTTTTTATATTGCTGAGTTAGTCGCTTTACTGTTTCATTACATCAAGTATTTCAAACAAACAAATAAACTTCACTTACGTTAAAGTTTTTTACTATGATTGTAAAGGAAATTTTTTGTTACTGCATAGGAATATTTAACAAAAAAATAAATATTGATATTACATTTTAATTGTTTTGAAACTTTACTGAAGTACTTTTAAGAAATATTGAAGAAAATTTAATTACTGTATAGTAGCAGCAGTCACATGAATTTATTTTCATATTGCAAATCCCTTACATTGTGAAAAGTGTAAGGTTCATTCGAATTAGCTATTCATTATATATAGTTTACTAACTCTCCCCTTAATGTTGTTACGGCTTTGAATAACAATTTTTCTTGTCTTCATAGTTATAATAAATTTATTCAATATCACAAACGACTTTTAAAATAATGGTATTTTAGCTTATCTGTATGGGTTAAATTTAGGTACCATCACCAGTCTGACCTCTAAAAGGCAACAAATCCTCCCCTTTTGGGCCACTTTCAAATTATCCATCACCACCAGATAGTCCAGCCGCCGTCGGCACCAATTGAAATTTTGGTAGTGGGTGGGCGAAATCTCCGAATCTGCTTTTGAAAGTTCTTATCATCTTTTGCGCCAGAACCCGATCAATGCCTCGAGAGCAATAACATTGATTCTCACTTTCCGAACTTTCGTCATCTGGCCATGTTGGTGTTCCGCCTGATATAGTATCGATTTTCCATCGCCAAGAGTCAGTTCATGTTGCACTTACGGCCTCATTTCGTAATTGGGGTAACAAACAGAAAGGGGAAGATTAAAGTCTATTTTTACCGCGATCTATTCTTGGGGAAACTTGCTTCGATGAAGGTGATCCTGCATAGCAAATCGATTTTGATTGAGGCCCGGGATGGATTCGGGATTAAGTGGCGTCGAATGGCAACAAGTCTTTTTTGAATGGATGTTTTTGGTGTTTGCTTAGAGCCAGGGTGTTCATTACGTCGATCGCGATCGACAAGTGGACCGCTGAGACATTTAAAGGGTGACCACCTGAAGATTTTAGCAGTTAGTATTTATATACGGAAACATTCAAGATTGACTGAAGTATGCAGACTAAGTCTTCTACTGACTATGACAAAGAAAACTAACTTTAGATAAAAACGTTTTACTTTTTTTTACGTATTTTGAATTTTTTGATAATAAATGCATCATTTGATATTATTATATTTGTGGCTATTTTTATTGTTTGTTTTTTGTGTTTTGCTTTAAACGCGGTTTTAAAAGGGTTAGTTTTTTTAAATTTTAGTTTTGTAAGTATAAGTACATATTCCGTATTTATTATTAATTTATTATAAGTATTGTAGACCTTTTCTAACCTCACCCCACCTACGACACTGGGCACTGGCACACATAAAAATTTTTAAAGGGGAGAGGCGGGGTCGAGAGTTGAAAGTCTACCATTCTCGTATCATACCCAATACGCAGTCAAACGTATTTTTTTTTTAATTTTGTACATTGTCGGGAACAAAAAAAAAAGAGCAAACATTAAATTATTAAATAAATAATCATTATTAATTAAATAATAAAACAAAACATTAATAACAAACGATTAAATTTTACGTACTATATACATGAGATTATATAATAAATCGGAAAAAAAAATCAAGGACAATGGGAAGGATACGGACCAGTGGACTCCTCCTTGTGTGCGCCACTGACATTGGGTGGACTGCAACAGCTTGAAAAAATTAGAAGTAGCCCGCATCCTGGAAAAGTCTGCCTGCATGCTTTTGTTTTATGATAAGGAATATGGAAAAATCTGTTGTAGTGATAAGGAAAATTGTATAAAATTTTGATAATATTAATATGTAAAACATTCTTAACTTCTTTTTTTATGTGGTATTTTAGAAATGTAAATAAATCTTTAACCAGCTGCGCATCCCTTGGGGCGCATGATAATCTTACGTGCAGGGGGGGGGCGAAAGCATATTAAAAAGTCAAAAATAAAAGAGATTATTTTTATAAAAAGTTATTAATTTAATGAAAGGAGCAAACCCCCAAATAAATTCTGGCATAATAAAAAACAAAATATATGCTACATATCTATTACAGTATGTTCCAATTTAAGAATTAGAATGCAAAAGTAACATTATACTTATTATATTACTTAAAAGTAATTTGCTCAAAATATCTATTACTTAAAAGTAACGTATATATAAAATTTAATACTAATTTTGATAAATTGCATGGTTTATAATTAAGGTCGTATTGTAGTTTTAGCGTCAAAGTGCATTATCATTGCATTCAATACATTGTTATTATGTGGGGAGGCGATGAAAATTATGATTGAAAATTGAGGCGCAAATATTGAAAGTTTGAGAAGCATTGACCCTAACCAATTACTTATATAAATGAATTTGAATGATAAGTGCTACTTCGAGTAAAATATGTAAGCTATTTGGTTGATATTTTAAATATTATCAATAGATACCCACTTTGGAATAAATTTTATTGCTAATGTAAGAAAAAATTTATTTGTACGGTGTACTCCCCCTTTATTTCATGATGTACAGGTGGTTTTTCATTTTGAATAGAAGCGTATTGATTATTTGGAATGATTTTATTTTTTAGTCCTTTATTTTCTCACATAACTGTATGAAATTTCTCAAAATTAAAAAAAAAATGTATGTACAGATAAATGCATATTAGTGTGGGGCAATTTCTCCCCCCAGAATTTCAAAACCCACCTGTACGAATAAGATATTCTCTGTTACATAGATGACGGGAAGGATACAATAAAAAATATATTTATATGTTAAGTGCTGCCTCAAAGGAAAGAAGTTTAGATACTTGAATTTTTTAAGATAAAAAGTGTAAGTATTTTTTAACAAAGAGAAACATTTTAGTACTTTTTTAGTATTTATTGGGATTAGAGGACACACAGTTAATATTTACAAGAAAAAATATCAATTATATTTAACAGTTTCTTTAGTATAGAATTTTTTTAAAAAAATTAAAACCTGTGCTAATTGAAAGAGGGTAGCAAAAAACAACTAGGTTTGGATTGCGGGAATTGACGGTGCTAAGAGAAAGAAAAGTGAGTTAGGAAATGTTTCAATGTGCAATATGCTACTCAGTACTCCCTTATCAGCATGCCATACCTTGCTAAAATTATCTAACAGAAATTGAGAATGAATCTAACAGAAATCTAACAGAATCTAATAATCTAAAATTATCTAACAGAAATTATTTTTACAATTTTTTGTTCTTAACATCTAAATACTTCGTGATAATATTAAATTTTGAAATTATTTTTTAGTTATTTTTCTCCTAACATCCGTAGCACAGAACGTGTTTTCAGCATTGGTCCGTTTCGATTGAAAATAATTTTTTTCGCTCCATATAACAGCTGTCCACCCAGTCATACATTGAAATGTAATATAAACATAGTGGCCATATGACTTTTCACCTTCCATTTGTTTTTATTTGCATATTCTTCCTTAAGTTGCAATTATAGAAAATATTCATAAAGATCTTAGAAAGAGTACCTGTCAAAGTAATATACTCTACTACTTACTGTCAAGATGGTTTTAATTTTGTAAAACTAATTGTGTTTTTGTTTTATAATGACATCATCTTAGTGAGTTTAAAAGAGGGTAAATTGTGTTTCTACGTTACAAAATGGCAGGAAAATATATGAAATTTCAAACCACCTTGGAATATCAAACAAAAACGTAATTAGGATACACAAAGCATTAACAAAAGGTAAAGCAAAAGTTTCGTCATGTACGGTACATAAATCCAAGAAAATGACAAAACATGATGAGAAGAAATTGTAGCAGTTTGTGAAGAAATATAGGGAAAGCAGACGATTGACAACTCTACAAATTACAATAAAGTTTATTTTAAACTTGGAAACAAATATCTCTCACAGAACAATGCGAAGAGAACTTAAACTTCTTAGAGTTGAAAGAGACGATGACCAACACAAAAACTCTATTTTTCAGCTTTAAATCGATAATATCGTTATGATTGGGATAAAGAATATAAAACTCAGGACTTAGAAATGTGGAAAAACGTTATATGGACCGATGAGAGCCGTTTTACACATTTACAAATGATGGAAGGAGAAGAACTCGTCGAAAACATGAAAATCTTTACTCAAATTGCATACTAACTGTAATGCAAGCTGGAGATAAAGAATTAATGATCTGGGGGAAATCTTTGGTTGGAATGGGATCGGTCTCCTTTTTGGTAAAAAGGGTAAAAGAACTTAAAATGAGAACTTGTCTCATCTAGAAAATGCTGTTAAACAATTAATGGAAGATTGGTTTCTAGATGGTGACGGAATATATCAGGACGACAATGTTGCTCTCCATCGCGTCCAAACTGTACATACCTGATTTAAACATAACTATGGTGTACTTCATTATTCAAAATGGCCATAAAACATTCTGATATTTGAGTAATCTAAAATCTGTGGGAGAACTGGGAAGAGAGAGAGAGAGAGAGAGAGATCCTTTAATGAAATTGAATAACTTGTGAAGCATTCTCCCATGGGTCCCTCATTTCTACGTTATCTACGCGACCTGTATCAGTAGGAAATAACAAATAACCAGACATATAATTCATCTTAATATCTCTTTATTAAGATCTTAACTTAATCACTATACACAATGATAATAATAATTATACAAAGTGGATCTGGAGTGAGAAGACACAATTCGTATTATCATATAATCGCATAATTGTCCTCTATGTCTAACTTAACATATTATGGCTAATCTCCTTAATACACGTAGTTTCCTTATATCTTAATTGGAGATGCTTACCGTTAAATCCTAGGTAACGGCTACTCTCTTAGTCGTATTGACGTTGTTTTAATCATTGTGGAATGGTATCTACCTTTATCTTGAATACACATGTACGGGTAGGTTAATCCTTGAACTAATAATTTCCTTTAACTTTAACTCAATAGCGTTTAATCGTAATCTCAATAGCGTTTAAAACCTCACATAGCCACCCCACGAACGCTAAACTTCTACTATTTATAAGATTCCTAATTTGCATTCTCAGGGTCTTCTTCTGAAGTTGGTTGGAAATAATTGCCATTCTGGCCCCAAAGAATCCCATGAGGACATTAATGAAAATCACGCTGTGAAAGCCCGTCCCAAACTTTCCAACAAATGCCGAAGAAATAGAAATAACTCTTGAAAAAGTATGGTCTGAAATCACTGAAGAGATATCTCAGAAACTTATTACATCTCTACCACGACGAGGTAATTCTCTACACATAGCGAAAGGCGGAAGTATCGAATATTGGATGAGGTGAAAAGTCATATGGCCAGTACGTTGATATTATTGATATATTAATACATAAAATGTTTTGATAATTAAGGGTACGGTACGCATGATAGGGTTTATATCATCGATTACGGTTGCGTAAATATATACAGTCCCTGGCCAAATTATTAGACACACTCCTGTTTTTCAATAATTAATGGTTTTATATAAGTTTATATGCAATACTTTCACTTTTAAACATAGATCCAATAAATTTTTAATGAGGAAATTTATTATAAATTTTGTATTTGTATTTATTTCTCCACATGACAACACGAAGTTAATAAATTCTCACACGGACGTAAACAAGTCTAAACCTGCTCGAGTCGCGTTCGTGCATGCTTCAGTTGCGAACGTTTTTCTGTGGGTTAATGTGCTTTGTTTGTTAATTTAGCTTTTTTATATTACGCAGTTATTTGTTTATTTAGTGTGCGTCGTTTAAATAATCAGTTCACTTCAGCTCACTTTCAGCATGAGTAAAAAGGCGATCTTTTTTTTTTCACCATGTAAGAAATCAGAAGTAAAGGCTCTTGTGAATGCAAAATTGTTTTCAAACCGCGAAATATCACGAAGGTTGAAAGTTTCTGAAGCTAGTGTATGACGCAAAAAGAAGAAAATTGATTCGGAGGAAGAATTGAGCCCAAAAAGAAAGAAAAAATGCGGCAGAAAGCCTATTTTCACTCCATGGTCAGAAAGATCTTTAAAGAAAATTTGCCCTAAAAAAACAGATTTTCTCCCACAAAAGTGATAAAATCGCAACTTCAAGATATTAATGTGAATGCTTCTGAACGCACTGTTCGAAGAAAATTAAAAAATTTAAATTTTAAGACCTGCCGCCCCGCCAGGAAGCCTATGTTTAATCCCTGCGAAGAAATCAAAGCGTTTGAATTGGGCCAAACAGTGGCGTGATAAAGATGAAGACTTCTGGAGATCAGTATGTTGTTATAATTTATTCACAAACGAAGTGTTTAACCATTTTCTATGATTACAAAAGGAACAGAAACGATGTTTATTTATTATTTTTTTATTTTTGAAAGGTCTGCTTTAGTGATGAAAGCACATTTGAAATT
The DNA here is from genome assembly GCA_019973935.1 of Trichonephila clavipes. Classification (NCBI taxonomy): domain Eukaryota; kingdom Metazoa; phylum Arthropoda; class Arachnida; order Araneae; family Nephilidae; genus Trichonephila; species Trichonephila clavipes. The sequence goes on from BMAU01020799.1 coordinate 305,469, forward strand.
TTGCAGAACAAAGCTCAGTTTGTGCATCGTCGTCGTGGAGAAAAGTTTCATTCTGACTGTGTTGTTCAGACTGTGAAACACCCTACAAAAATAATGATTTGGTCAGTCATCAGCGGCAAGGGTACTGGACGTCTGGACGTGGTTAAAGGTATGATGCAGCAAGACCAGTACAAAGATGTCTTGCAAAATCGCTTGATTCCGCAGTTGGAAGAATGGTTTCCAAATGGAGAATCATACATTTTTATGCAAGATGGAGCTCCCTGCCATACAGCTCGGTCTATCAAAGCTTTTTTGGCAGAACAAAATATCCTTCTATTGGCTGGGTAATAGCCCTGATATGAACACAATCGAAAACGTTTGGGAGGTAATGAAAAGAGAGGTGGCTAAAGATTTGATTACAAATAAAACGCAGCTCTTTGAAAGAATAATTCATGTGTGGAATCATCATCCTCAAATGCAGGAGACAGTACAGTCTTGTATTGATAGCAAGCCAAGCCGTGTGCAGAATTGAAGCTCTCATAGCGGCTAAAGGTGGCACAACAAAATATTAATATTTAATTATATTTGTTCCTGTTTTCTTTCAAGAGTCAATAAATACATATTTTTTTCTTTAATGATGATGTTTTATTTGGGATAATAATAGATAAATAAATGGACAACTAAAAACATACACTTTATCTGATAAATACAAAAACCTGTGTAGTATCACCTGATAATTAATATTTTTCAGAAAATCTCATAGTGCGTCTAATAATTTGGCCAGGGACTGTAGTTGTTACTAGGTGCCTTAGAATTTAGGAGAAAACCACTATTTATTTTGCATCCAGTTATCATTTGTAATTCGTGAAAATATTATTTTCCATTGTTGTAAACCCATTTATATAACCATAATTCATATATATACGAATAAATACACAAGTGTAATACTGAAATAAATTTACCTTTGTAAGCCATTGTTCCTTAAAGTGAAAAATTCTGTATAAGAAATTTTGTATATTCGAAGACAAATCCAAATTATTATTAGAAATTGAAAGCTGAATTGATGTATAAATAATTGAAATTTTTCTGCTTGTTAGAAATTTTGAATGGGATTTAAACATAAATCGAATGGGGAATTTCGGGAAAACATAAATTCATCTCGTCTAAGACTCAGACACAGTAGTCATATATCGCAATTGGTATTTAATATGATTCTTGCGAAATGCTTGCGAAGCAACATGAAATTGAAAAACATAATCTTCTGAGCTATCCTCTTTTCCATTATATGATTCTAAGCTAAATATAGGTAAGAATGGAATCGGATAAAATATTTCAATGTGATCGATGCAGAAAATTGGATTTCATTTTTTATGTAAAAAAATGTTCTAAATTTTTTATTTTTATTTTAAAAGACTTTTTCGTTGAAGGAATGCCAACGCCATATTTGAATAACCAATTTTAAAATTTATTGAAACGTAATTCTACTATTTTAAAAGTGTATAAGAATGTTAATTTTTTAAAAAAAATTATAAGTCTTTTGGATTTTAAGACGCATTAAAATGCTTGTTTAGCATTACTTTCTTATATTGCGAATTGAATAACATAATTCTATTAAAGACATGATGATTTAAAGCAGCGTTCCTCAAGTTGTGGGGCTCCCCCTCACTTGTGGGGGTGCATAATAACTCTAAGAGGGGTAAAGCATACTAAAAAATTGAAAACAGAAGATTATTTAAAAAAAATTATTAGAGCTTGCTGCAAGTAAACAAACAAGGCATAATGCAAAATAAAACACACTTTTGCACTAATATAATTCACTTCAAAATATATCAGTACTGCGCGGTGTATTTTAAAATTAATTTAAGAATTCTAAGTTAAGAACAAGTTAAATAATTACCAGTGACCCCCCATGGGTTTGTGATGTATAAAATTACACTCATGTCCATAAATTAAGGAGTAATGAAGTTCAGGCAAAGAAAGAGACAGAAGCAAAGCAAATTTGACTTATTTGTAAAGTCTATTTATTAAACAAAAGGTAAAGAGCAAAAAAGATGCTATATGTTTGACATAATTAATAAAAATTGCGATTTTTACTCCCTGGAGCAAATTTCAAAAAAGAACCTATTTACAAAAAACAGTATAACATGGTTAGTATGATGGTTAATACGGAGTATGACTCCCGGACGATGCAATACAGGCCTTACAACACCTAGACATGCTGTGTATCAAATGATCAATCTGATCTTGGGGAATATTACACCTTTCATCAAGCAATGCCCTCCGAAGTTCTGGTAGACAGGTGGAAGGGGGTTGACGGGCTGCAATTCGTCGGCCAAGCATATACCACACATGCTCTATTGGATTCAAGTCCGGTGAGTATGCTGACCAATCCATACGGGTGATATCCTCCGATTGAAGGCATTCGTCTACAATGTTTGCACGGTGAAGACGGGTGTTGCCATTCATAAACAGAAATTCAGCACCCATGGCACCCCGAAACAAACGTACATGTTGTTCCAGAATGACATCCCGATAGATGTGTCCTGTCATCGTTACACTCTGAACATGCAGGTCAGTTCTGGAACCAAGAATTATTCGTCCTCAAAAGAGCAATCCTGCACCACAGTTACGGTGTCGTTCAATGGGGTTCTCTTCGTGGTAACGGGTACCTGACGCTCTCCATATTAAAGTCCGGCGAGAATTAGACTGCAAACTAAACCTGGACTCGTCGGAAAACATCACACAAGACCACTGTAGTGGTGTCCACAATGCATGCTCTCTACTCTAGGTTAATTGCAGGCGACAAATGGGTTGCGGTAAGTGGAACACATCTGACAGGCCTTTGAGCATATAGACCAATGTGCCCTAAGCGTCTGTACACAGTCTGCCTTGAAAATGTCGTACCGGTAGCTGAAGAGAGCTGACGAGACAGGTCTGATGCTGTGCTCCGTCTGTTTCTTTTGGCAGTAAGTGCAAAATACCGGTTCTCATTCGGCGTTGTAACTCGGAGGCGACCTGTGCTGTAACATCTACTCACATGCGAATTTTTCAAAATTCATAGTTGAGCCTCTGTACAGAGGTCTGAGCTATATACAGGCAACATATTATTATAATAGAAGCATTTTTCACAAACGGAAAACATTTTGAAAAAAGCTTATTCTAAGTCAATTTTTTGCCGAAAAATTTTATTTAAACTATTTTTTTTATCAAAATGGTCTTAAACTATTTTATACATGTATTCTAAGCTAAGTGATACTGAATATCATGAAAACTATCCATTTATGCGCTTTTTTAAAATCATGGTTCCGAACGTAGTCAGATACCTTAAGGAATTTTTACATACCTTATATTTTTGTAGAGTATTTGGAATTTTTATGAATGTGAAAGTAAAAATTCGGCTTAGATATAAAACCGTTATTCTCGGCAAAAATTGTTTTTTTTTCTCCTTTAGCTTTTTGCGTTAGTTAAGCGCGAGTGCTTTTAATCATTTAACTTTTGGAATATTTTGAACGAAAATTCAATTGTAGAAGAAGTAAAAAATGGCACATATGAGTCCATTGAAGTCGGAGACATAGTACAAGTTTCCGAATAATTCGTACAATTTACTTTCTTTCATTGGGATGTCTGAACTCATATGATCATTATTCAATTAGTTTTTCTTCCAGTGCAAGGAACATTGGACAGTGAACACTTGCCGTTTACGAATTTATTTTCCTGCTCATTAAAAAAAATGTCTCTGAAAGTGATCAGTACAAATGGGTACATGACAACAAAATTGTGTTAGCTTGAGAGAGGGTTGCCAGAAATAAAACTATCGTATAGTTGGCGTTTTACTTTATAGCTATATAATTTGAAAATACTTCACAGGTATTCAATATTTTCGCTCTCATTTCGACATGTTTCACTGACTTGACAGAAAAAAAATGATTTGACTACCTCAAAAATTCTATTTATGATAGTTTTCGAATTCAAAATTTCATGTATTTACTAAACAGAATTTATTTTAATTATTTGTATTAACCCTGGAGCGTTTTATTGCTATAGATTAACTGTTTTCTAGATCTGAAACGCCAAAATGTTTTCAATACATGACAACCTATTTGATATCATCCTAATGTTACGCAGATCGGTATTCGATGATTTTATGCTATCAGTCTCTAAGTGGAAGACAGTTCTAAAAGAGCGATGAAAATTTATTGTAAAAAGATAATCCTTGAAATACGGGATACACAGCACCTGAATTCGCTTAATAAATTCCAGAAGATCTTCACATCTTCAACAGCACTCAGACACAATTATTATTGTTTAAAATGCGTAATGTGTTAGATTTTTCGCTCGATAGTTGCAACTAATCGCTAGTCGACTCTTCAATAGTCAAAACAATACTTTCTCAGCTTCTGCGGGTGACTCCCTTTTTATAGGCCGCATGGATATTTCGAGAAATATCCGCTTAAGTCAGTGTTTCTCAAACTGTGAGGTGCGCTGCCCCTGGGGGGTGCGGTAACCCTGCCAGGGGCGCGAACATATTAAAAATAAAAGGTTTAAAAAATAATTTTTTGGAATGAAGTAAAACAAAATGCTTTTTGATATAATAAAAAAATACACATTTACACTGATGTAATTTATTTTTATCATCTGGTGATCATCAAAAATAAAAGATTCCTCTTCAAATGCTCATTAGCCATCTTTGATCCTATAACCGAATTAAAAAATATTTTGTTTACTTTGCTGTAATCCCACGATGAGAGATTTATTTATTACGTTTCTTTTAACCTAAAATATTACTTTAGCTGACCTTCGAACTTTCTGGTATGGTTATCTGCGTCCTTTTTTTAGGGTAGTTGTAAATATATATAGTATATTTCTGTTTCACCTCTTTCCATGTGAAAGAGTTTTGTGATATATGGATCAGCATATTTTAGAATCTGCTACACTTTCCTTATGAAAAATTCTGTGGTTTTGATTGTTGTGTTGTACGACTTATTATAGTTCATAAATGTAAATGAGCAGAATATTAAAAAAAATGGGCATCTGTGATCCCTATTGAAGGAAGTTCAAACTAATTAAGCAATTGAAGAACCTACTGAAATAATGCATATTAATCAAGATATATAATATATATATATATATATATATAGTAAATATCGAAAGTAAATATCAGAAAAGCGTTAGACATGAAACATTTGAGTCGATTTGAAATTTTCAAATGCTTAAGAGACTTGGTACCCTAAAAATCCCAAACCTATCGTTTTTTTTATTTTCATTTAATCTTATTCTTTGCATTATTATCTTTCGATCGATATATCACTTGTGCATGTTGGAAAGTTAGAAGTTGAATAAAATTTCATTTGAAAACAAATTAGGCAATTCAGCCACACACCCTTTTCAGAAAAAAAAAGCTAAAAAATGCGTTATGATAAAAAAATCTATTTTATAAATAGAAATATTAACTATTAAAAAGAATGTGTAGTATTAAACGCAGAATATTTCCGAGGCAATACAATAATGTAATTTTTCTTCCTTATGAAATGTGTGCATGTAAAATTTTTAAATTAAGGCATTTTATAGTAATAATTTTATATAATTTCAGTTCTTATTCCTGATATATTTTTCATACAAATGTAATACTTTAATATTATAAGAAGAAAAACAGCTAAAATTTCTGTCGTGACAGAAAAAAAAATTTTTTAAACGTTTTCTTGAATTTTCTTGTGCAATTAGTACTCTCAAAAGTTGATCATTTATAAAAATGTGTGGGTTGAAAAAATATGAAAATGCAATTATTTTAAAGAAAAACGTATAACTAATATCTTAAAGTGGTTTTTAAGTTTAATTAAGCTTATAATAATTATTTTTTTTTTTCAGAATTATAAACTTTAAAGTGGTTTTCTCAGTTTGTGTTTTTCGAAACCTTAATGCATTCAAAATGCTACTCCTTCGACAATTATTTACCAATGACTTCCATTTTTTCCTTCGTGTTAAAAATAAAGCATGTAATAAAATTAGGGATCCGTTTTTCTATAAACTGAATACTTTTTTTAAAAAAAATAAAATGTAAGACATGTTGGCTTTTTCGTTGATTTTTAGCCTGTATATCAACATTTTATTTTTTTTTCTCGAAAACGAATAAAGTTATTCTAAAATTGATCCCTAAAGTTGTTTAGAACATCCCTAAAAATATTATAAAAAAATTTCAGGTCAAAAAATTAATTTTTACAAAAGGAGTAGGATTTTAAAATTTTCCCAATTTTCTTCAAAAAATTTTAGTTTTTAAAATTGTGTGAATGATACATGAAAATTTTCATCTGGTAACATTTTCTTGAATAGAAAGATTGTATAAAATGCATGCTAAAATATAATTTTTAAATGCGTAAATAAAAAGTTTGCTCAAAGTATACCAAGTCCCCTTAAAGATCTTTATGAAGAAAACTACGAACCCATAATGTAGCACTTCGCCTTGTCAAAAAGACACAATGAAGAAAAAGTTCAAAATGCTATTTGTTAGATCATCGAACAACAGCACAACTACAAAAACGTGAATAAAATATGACAGTTTTACTCTAAAATAACGTTCCTGTGTTGTTAGCGAGAAGTGTCTGTGATTTATGTCCTTTATTAAGGACACGCACATTTGGAACATTTTTTAGTTTTATTGGATTTTTTCTCAAATTTTGAAAGAAAAATTGAAAAGTCTTTGAAAGTAGGTAAGTATATTTTCTCTTAATTAAATTATTCACTAGAATTGTGATTTTTATCGTGTATAGTAAAAATAGTTATAAAATAAATTATAGTTTTAAAACAAACTAAAAAACACACTTTTATACTGAATCGAACTAAAAAGTTAAAAAAATACATATATGTATATATATTACTTAAAAGTAACATATACATAATTTAATACTTATCTTGTTACTCTGTACGGTTTATAATTATGATCGTATTGTAACTTTAGCGTCAAAGTGCATTATTATTGCATTCAATACATTATTATTTTTAGGGGGGCGCGATAAAAGTTATGATTGAAAATTGGGTCGCCAGTAGTGAAAGTTTGAGAACCACTGGCTTAAGTCATAGATCGTGACATTAATAGATTTTTCTAACTATTTTCAGAAACATCCATATGGTCGCCAAAAAGGATTTCAACTTGGCTCTATTGTTAATATTTCGCCAAGTTCTCATTTAATCGTCATTATGATGTAAGGGACGGCGTTGCTTGCGAATGTTACAATTTTAACATAAAATAAATACGTCAGAAAGCAATATTAATGTATTACACTTCCAGATGTAAATTATTTTTGCTACTTTAAGCATTTATTACACAAAACTCGTAACACTATGAATAACTGCTTAAATGTATTGTGATCTAGCCGAATTTGCCAATGGTATGCAGTTAGTTTTTAAGTACCAAGGATTTCTTTAAAACTTGTTAAATGTTTTTATATCAATGCATTTTTTAAAAATATATCTCTTGATTTTTTTTTTATAAAAATTTCTTGGCTATATCCCTTACTTTAGGGCCTTGGTTGAAAAAAAAATAAGGAAACACACAAATCTCTTATTGTGTTTTTCCTTAATTTCTATAAATTTCCTTTTTATCAGAGTGATGAAACTTTTTTCCCCACAATATGGAAAATAAAGACATCGCTAATTACTGAGCGTTTTCTAATTTGTACAAAAACTATTTATAGTTTCCACTTAAGGAACTAATTTGTATTATATTTATTTCCTATAACTACTCTATAGTTTCAGTAATTAGTAATCTTATAGCAATTTTTATTTTTACTCTATAGATAAACTGACTTTCAAACTCTTTGGCTGCATTTTTATTTTAATTCAGAGTCCCTTTTTTTCTTTCAAAATTCTGAAATAATTTTTTTTATTTTACTGTTTGGTTCATATTTCACATTTTTAGAGTTTCTTTAAAAAAAAAAAGAAGGAAGTAGCTCATTTCCGTCTGGAATCTTTTATTGTACACTTTATTTTTGCCATTTACTTTAAGCACATTTTTAAGCTAAGTGTTTCATGTTTAGAATAAATTGCTACTGCAAATGGAGTTTATTGTTCTGCCGCTAAAATAGCGTACTTTCCCGTAAACACGTTCTTGAAAAGATTTATTTTTTGAGCAGTTTTATTTCGATAATTTTTGGCATTTCTAAGTAGAATGTCATTTGTTGTTAGTAAAAATCGAAGTATTTATTTTAAAATTACATACATTGTAATAAAGTACAGTTTCTTTTTGCAGTACAATTTTCTTATACAGTATTTTAAACATTTTTATTTGGTCTTATTTTCTTAAGGAAAGAATCATTTTCTATCAGCATCCTCACTTTTTAGTTTAGAACAACATTTTTTTTATTCCATAATGTTTGTCAGCTTCACTAGAGGATAATGTTTTGAGAAGGATTTTCTTATACCTTTTTTTAAAATTATTTTTATGTGTTAAAAACTACACGAAGTTCAGTAAAACTTTACTCTCTTTGAATTTTTTTTAACTAAGCTTCATTTTCTTTAAAGAGTTTTCAGTAAAATCAGACAATTCTAAACTGTTTTTTCAAAGCAGTATTAAGATTTATTTTGGAAGAATAAAATTGTGTGTGCTAATGATTTTTCGTTTAAGAAGAACCATTAATTCCAAATAATTTTACTAATTTTTGATAAATCGAGCTTCATTTAGTCTAAATAAATCTTGTAATGAATTTAAGTTTCTTTTACGTTTTTCTTTAAGTTTAGATTATATATATAATCTGTAAATAATCTGTAGCAATTTTTTATCTTTTTTAAAACTGCCTTCAGTTTTCTCTTATTAAAGTAAGTATTATTGCACTTTTATTATATATTTAAAGTTTAATTTTAGATGCATTTAATAATTTGTGAGGCACCTGCCCGTGGGTGCCCCTGTTCTCCATTATCTACGCGACCTGTTTCTGTAGGGAAGTTCGAAGAATCACGCAAATCGTTCATCTTAATATCTGTTTATTAAGATCTTAACTTAATCACAATACACAACAATAATAATAATCAAAGTAAGCACATTTGGAATGAGAAGACACAACTCGTATTACCAGATATTTGCGTAATTGGCCACTATATTAATGCGACGCTGGTTTAACTTAAATTATTTAATTTATTCCCATTGTGAATCCATTTTATAAAACCTAGGCTCTACTCCCTTTGCATCGCATTATAGCTTAAGTTTAAACATTAAATATTTTAAAGACAATAAACAGTACTCTAAATCAAAAGACGTTCTTTAAATAACATTTAATTTATTTTTCTATTTAACAATAAGATTAAAATTAAGTTAATGTATAAAGTGACACATAACAGAATTCCACTTAGCTTTGAAAGAGGGGCAGTCATGTCGCCGCTTGAGTCCGCGGAGTCCTGGATCTCAAGAGGGGTTCTTTCAGCGCTAAGTTTGTGTGAAAGTGCCAGAGAGAGAGAGCCTAATCGGGGTGCATCTCGTTTTTATTCAGCGGCAACTTGCACCTGTGTGCTGGAGCGGATTCTTTACAGTGTCTGCATAATTTTCTCTCATTGGTCTATAGTCAGCGGATGAATACCGTCTTACGGTCAATGACATCCCCAAGCGCGGGAAATCCTAATGACACCCCCGATTCCACGATATATTTATGGGTACAATGCCCCTTTCCAGGCGTGGGAACGTGTCACCCTTTTTGGTGGGGTAAGAGAGACGCATTCACCAAATTCCGTTTCTTGTAAACAGCAAGAGCAGGGCAGATGTAAAAATTGCAGTTGTAACTTTAGGGACCGGCGACCTCCCATCAATATCTAACTTTACAGATTAATACTAATCTCACTAATATACGCACTTTCCTTACCGCTATATCCTAGGTAAACAGCTACTTTCTTTGTCCTAACTGACGTGGCTTTAATCCTTCTCTAATCCTTGTGGTTTCGTATCCACTTTTAACTTGGATGTACAGGTACGGGTAGGTTAATTCTTTGACTTGTATTCTTCTTAACGGTTTCTTAATCACTTCCACACTTAGACATAGACCTCATATAGCCACCATGCGAACACTAAACTTCCACTGCATATACATATGATTCCTAATTTGCATAATCACGTTCTTCTTCTCGAGTTGGTTGGAAAGAATTGCCATTCTGGCCCCAAGGAGCCCCAACAGGACTGTTAAAAGAAAGCGCGATGAAAGCCCCGTCACAAATTTAAATAAAGTAAAAATTCTGTTTAAAAATCGGGGAGAATTTTTCTTTGAACAAATAAAATAGTAGGAGTTTTTTTTTTTTTTTTTTTTTTTTTTTGTCTATTTTCATTTTAAAAGGACAATGATTTAAGTTAGATATATCTCTCTATACTTAAAAGGCATTTCGTTAAGAAGTCCCAATTTCGTAAAATTAAGCCTATACCACTGGCACTAGAAATAAATAAAGCTAGAATTTGGCAGCTTTTCATTTGAAAAATAATTAGCTTGCTAATAATGGCATACATTTCTTTGAATTTTATGATATGAAACCCGGCAAGGGAAAATGTTGGTTATAAATCTTTTGAGATCTAAGCTACACGCATAAAAGCGCATTTAGATATCTCAGCAATTCAGACTCGTATTTGAAATAATTTTTGATTCCTAAAAGTAACTTACAATATTTAGAATATATTATACATTAAAAAATACTTCAAGATGCAACAGACTTGCTTAGTTTAAAATTTTATTATTAGTGTTTTAGGGGAATGGTAGTGGTAATTCCAATTCTATTGAAGCTTATGATAAAATAATTATAATACTCGTTTAATGTTATTAATTATACCTCTTGCTGTGTATCCTTCATATAATAATAATTACAATAGAAACAGCCTGAATAAAGTTGCTGTTTCCAAAAAAATCACAACCGAAAATGAAGAGCGTTTTTATTTAAAAAGGTTACTTTATATTTTTCAGCGCTTATTTCATCATTATAAATACCGCAAATCAAAATTATCATGCATAAACACAGTCTAAGAAAAAAGACAAAACTTCGGAATATTTATTTAATGTCATCTTTTACTAAAACTCAAAAAAGGTCCAGAAAAATAATTTTGAATTTATTTTGTCAGAAGGAATCCATCAGTTTTTACTCAGAAAAGTATAGAACTATTATTATCTTGCTCGAAAGAGTTTAAACTGAAAGAGATACTATTATCAAAAACATATCCTTAATAAGATAATAATAATGTGAAGGAAACTTAAATGTAGGTTTATTTTAGCTTTTCAATGACAGTTCAGCTGAAAATCATTGGTTATAGACTGCTTTGAAGATTATATGAGCAATAATGTCGTTTTTCCATATAATTATTTTTTTTTCAAACGCTAAACGCAAAAAATGTTTTTTAAAAAAGGGAAGAATACAAATTATCCCGTTGGAAATATGCTGGCAGAAATAAGTTTCAATTATTACTTTTTTTTTGGATAAGGTCAATAAGAAAAACTGTACAGAATATTTTACGCTTAAAAATGTTATTTCGTGTTTAGAAACATGTGAAAACCATTTTAAACTACATTCACTGGTGATATAAATAAACTATTGATATGCATACATTTTACTTGAGAGGGGAAACAGTGCTGTTAATTATCTAAATATTATTGATAAAAACGGGATTTAGAAATCTGACTTTAACATTTTTGTTATACAATGAACAAATTATCCAGTTACTTTGCAAATTATTTAATTTGAAAATATAGATCCGCAAATGAAAAAGAAAAAAAAACATGTAGTTTTCTCTTAGCGAATTTTAAACATATTGAATAAGTGAACATTGGAATGTTAAGAAAATATATGAAATAAGTAAAGAAAGATTTATTTTTAATTTTAAAGTCCGAACCAAAGAGACGTTTTAAATGTTGTAATTATGTGAAGATAATATTACTTAGAAGCTAAAAATCTGACAATTAAATCTCAAAAAGAATATTTTAAAAGAAATTAATTCATCTAGCGTAAGATTAAAGTATTATTTTTTACTTCAAAATTTGTATTCAATATGATCTTTTCGAAGTACTTCTCAAGCCTTATGAAAAAATGGAAAAGCATAATATCCTTATTATTCAATTTTTCTGTTCCAAAGTTTTTAATTTTTTGTGGCTGAAACTTTTTGCAAGAGCAAAATGTGTCAAATACTCCTACCAACGTAAAAACAAATTTTTTCAACATTTTGCTTTTTCCTAGTTTAAAGTATTTAAATGTAAAAGTAGGAGAAATATTTTATAATATTGACTACTCTAAATCTACCTTAGTCAAAAAGGTGTCGCAATTGTTTACCGTCCTTTGATCGGTTTTAAAACGCCTAAAATATTGGATCATTTAACTGAAAAACAGACGCATGTCTTAAAACGTTCAAGTCTTCAGTTGAGAAATGAGTATTATGTCGATATATGAATGAAATAGTAAAACTTCAAGAGAGTCTACAGGAAAAAATTTCATCTTTTTTGTTAAATGCTTTAAGGTATCCGACTAGGCTGAAAAAGTGCTTTTTAGGTGTTTGATGTTTGGTGTTGTTTGGGTCATTAGGGAAAAAATAAATTTATTATTGCGGAAGAAGGACTAATACATAAAACTAGAGAGTTTTTAAAGTTCTTTTTATAGCATCTATGCTAATGTATATGTATAATAATGAGGTCTATTGTACATCTTTCATAGACTTGCCCACATGAGAATTTATTTTAGCAAGGCCTTGGTAGACGGGTCGATTACTTGGTGGCGTGGTAGTTGCAGACGTGGTATTTGTGGACACATAACATTTCGTGGTTTGAGCGGACACATCCCCCCATCTTAGAACCGTTAAAGGGTGCAGATAAATAAGGAAATAAATACTTTTAAAAATCACAAATACAATATAAAACAGTATTTTAAGGGGCAAATCTCTTTTAAGGTGATAATGGGTTTTTTCCCCGAAGTTTATCGAATTATAAGGATAAATACATTTTTGCCAATCAAATTTAATTATTTATATTGAATTGTTAAGATACTAGAGTGTGAATGCATTTTCAACATATCGAAATGTAATAAAAATAAAAACTTTCTGAGAAATATTTTAAAATTAATAGTAAGTAACAGTATAAAGAATGGTATGGACAAATTTCAGGGATTTGTATTTTAGAGTCAAATAAATATTAGAACAGATGCAATTACCAAAAAATTAATTAGTTTCATTAATGTAAGTAATGATAAATACTGGAAGTAAAGTAAATAAAACAGATACAAGTAAATAAAAGAAAAAAAATACAAGTAAATAAATATTAATTGACCTTTTTTATAAAGGCATAAATGTGTGTCATTTACCATTGGATTTAGTCTCACCTGGTTACAAAACGTTAAGGTTTGAGACATTTTCTAAATTGTTTGATTGTCGAATTATATTTGTGATTTTTAAAAGTATTTATTTCCTTATTTATCTGCACCCTTTATCTGTTCTAAGATGGGGGTAAATGTGTCCGCTCAAACCACGAAATGTTATATGTCCGCACCTACCACGCAAACGATTACTTCGCGTTGACCTCTCTGAAAAACTGGACACATCATTTACACACAATGTTTTGTTTGAAACATACTTCTTCATATATGAAGAAGACATCATCGACAAATTTTACTCGCTGTCATACTTTTCCTCGCACAAATTTAATAATATAGGTATCGCTTCTCTTTCAGTTATACTTACTCATCTCTGCTGTTACAAATAGTTGTACGAAGTGAAGTTGTCTCTGGAAATCCACGCGTTCTGCGCAAATTTGTCATATTGTCACATTGAGACAGGTTAAGTTGCATCTCGTGGACAAATGACAAATACTTCCGGTATTATACACTTTGTCTATCTATCTTTAGAGCGAAAACATCAGACCAAGAAAATCAGAGAGAATATTATATAATTATGGAATGATTTTATATCATGTTTTCATTATATATTGAATTGATTAAAAATACTCTAGATTTTTGTTACTATTTACATTCTTTAATGAATAAGGGAGGAATTAAAAAAACAAACTATTTGTATTCGCATAATAAATTTGAACTCTTAATTTATAATAATATATTCTAAAACAATATAATAAAATCTTGCTTACAGTAAAAAAGCCATATGATAATCAGATTATGTTCAGACAAGTTTTACTTTTTCTTACGGAAATGGTTACATTTGGTGCAATTTTTTGCAAGCATTGAGTTGACGGCTTCGTATGTAAAACATAATTAATGCTTGGAATTATTAAAAAGAATGTTCCATAATTTTAATCGTATCTATTTTAAGAAAATACTTTTCCAATTAGTTAGAAAGCTGGATCCCTGCATATTTTTATCCACTCTCAAAGAATCCGGTTCTTCTTAAACGTCTTCATAATCTATCAAAGTATTGTGATAATGTCACTGTCATTGACAGTTTCGTCTTCAATCAAGCGCGGGCTGCTGGAGCGTTGAGAGAAAGCAACTGAATGCGCATTGTCGGGAGATTGCTTATAACACATGAACAGAGCGTCTTGAAGTGTCTACATTTGAGTGGAGAAACGTACATCCCCGCATCACGAGGAAGGGCTGGACTCTAGGAGCCCAAGGCCTGATTAACGCTAAATACGTATTTACCCAATTTATAAAATATTAAGAGCGAAATTTGATTTTCAGTGGGAGGGGGTCCTAACATTCTTCGTTACGCCACTGGTAAACAGATACTAAACATTACAGTGACGCCAAAGACATTGAAATTCATACACCTCATAAAAAAAGATCGCACACAAAAAATAAAATCGCATAAAAAAGACCGCCCCAAAACAAGTTATACTGTATTGCTAAATTTTTTTAAATATGTGAATGTGAATTAAACTTCTTCGCTGAAAATATGTGATCAAAAATTTTAAAGCAATCGTGACTGATTATTAAAACAGTTAGTAAAATTTAATAATCTGAAAATTACACAATTCTAGGACTTACTCTTCAATAAGGAAATCACAATCATTTTCACTCCTATAGCGAGGCGAGATCTCAAAGTAATTAGATTTAACGGCTGTAGAGCAATAACGCAGTCTCTAGTTATTGTGAGCAACTTAAAAATAGAGAAAACAATTTATCAAAGGATAGCGAGTAATAGCAGTAAATCGAATGACCATTTGAGTTCAGAATTACTTTTTTCAACAAGATAATGGCATCAGGATTAAAAGACAAATAAAAGAAGCATCTCAACTGCTATGTATTGTACACATTATGCAAGTTTCTAGAGAAAGTATTATGAGTTCGGAGGGTTGTGCAGACATGGTATTGGCTATTTGAGGATTAAAATATAATTTCCTGAGAATGTAAGTTCATTAAAAAAAGCCATCTATATTATGTATTCCTTCAACGAATCAATTATTTCGCTAAGTCAATGGGATTTTTCAGTGGTATAGTGTTAGGCTTCATGGAGCTCGCACTGGGCGTAATAAGGTACAAAAAATTGGATGTATTCAGGGGATAATACGAGTTTTTCCATATCAACTGAAGGTTTCAATGAATAATTGAGTGAGTGACTATAGGGTTTATAAGCGCAGGAAATTTTCAATGAAAGAGTGAATCTGTATTGCGACCAAAAATATGCGTCCGTATGACAAAAACATTTTCAAGACCATTGTGCTGTTCTTTATGCCAAATATTATCCGACGAAATATTAGAGTTCACGACTTTTTTGAAAAAAGGCTATGTACATTAAATTTTGTATAAGTAGTATAAATCTTCCAGGTATAAAGTATTAAAAATATCAAAGCATTTTTCGCTAAAATTAAAAGTTGCTTTATAAATTTAAATTTTAACAGTTCTTTTTCCTTTAAATGGGGAAAATTATTTCCATTATATATTAAAGTTTGTATCCTCCTTGAAAACGACATTTTTCTTAGAAGAAAAATATCAATCACATGTCACAATTTATTTCTCTAACGACGTCAGTAAATGTTAAATGTCAGAAAACCATTCCGCAAATGCCGAAATGTTTCTTTTTATACCACGAAACACATCCCATTAATTTTTAAGCAAATGAGCCTTCTATGTAAATATTTCTACAAAAATTGCTTTAGTTTTCCACTTGAGGTTGTAATGCATCATGTCTTAAACAAATATAATTTTCCCTGAAACCAGTTTTCTAAATGTGTTCTAGAAAGGTGTTGATTCACTTTTTCCTGCTTTTTCCACCATTTCTCCTCATCTATATTACTTATTTTGACAGATTTCAATTCATGCTGCACTTTCTGTGCCATTTTCAGTACAGTTTCCTCAAAACTAATCTTTTTAAGTTTAATAATATTCCGCTTCTGTTAGGAGAATGATATATGTTTTAAAAATTATCCTGTGAGAAGCTGTATTAATGACACAGAGAAATGATGTATTTCTTCGCCTGTGTTTTACGCAGTTAAATTTTGTATATACTCGTAACATAAAAGAAATAGAAAGAAAATTGAATATAAATTTATTTTATCAAAATAATTCGATTTCTTTTTATCACTGATGAGATGAACAAAATAAACAAAATAAACAAAATATGAACGCGGCGTTTTTTTATATGGATAACTGATCCTATGCTCTAAACTTGACTGAGAAAATTTTACTTATAGGAAGTTGAGCATTAAAAAGGGACGTTTGTCTCTTAGAATTTCTCAAGGTCTAAAAGCTCATAATATTTTCAATGAAAGAAAAAAGGGGGGATAAACGCTGATAAAAATTTCTCCTGTATCTCTGGGATAATTGAAACTATGCAGAATTCTGTTGGAATTTGGGGAATTTGGCCAGTATGTTAATCTAGCTTTAATTAGCTTTCCATTTGGTGGTTCTAATTATTTTTTTATAATTATTTTGTTAAAAAGAAAATTTATTTGCACTTTAACAGTTCAAAAATGAAGAGATTTCTGTAAACCGTTATGTTCTTTATTGAAAACATTATGGTCAAGTGACGTGGACGACACCTGAGCTGGCACCCCCCTCTCCTAACTACCACACCACACCCAGGGAGGATGTTTCAGCTCTCGACAGGTTTAGCGTGCATCGCTGCCCTACAAGGCGAGTCTTTATTGGTTTTGGGCTCGAACTTATGACATGCCTGCCATGGTCCGATACCTTAACCACTGGACTACCACATCCTTATGAAGAATAAAGAAACTTCACCTTGATAGATAAAAAAAGGAGTGAAAATTCTAATAAACAAGACTTCATTGCTTAGAGATTTAGGGTTCAATTCAGAAACTTTTTATTATACGATGTCTTTCATTATTTTTTGATATGCCGATTCTGTATTTCATGTATTTAGCGTAGCGTTTGATTGAGCAAAATTCAAAATAAGATAGATTTTTTTAGTTCTACAATTAACTAAAAACGGTTTGTAACATTTTGGTAGATTTATTATTGCTTCCAAACTTCAGATGCAGGGAAAAGGTGTTTTGATATTTCATCCACTTTTATAAGTAGTGTTATATTAAAACTACACATTTTTTTTAATTGAGAAAATACTAGTTTTACATTAAAGTAAAAATATTTGAAACAGGAAGAGAAACGTATTTTATGATCTAGCCTAATAGTTTAATGTCAATTATTCTAAAGGCAGTACAAAATATAAAGTACTTAAGTATTATACTGTCATCTAATTTCGCCAAAAAAAGATGTCAAGACTATCGTTTTCTTAAGGGGACTTGGCACCCTTTGATAAAACTTCTTTATTTACGTATTTAAAAATTATATTTTAACATTTTATACAATGTTTCTATTCAAGAAAATGTTACCAGATGAAAATTTTCATATATTATTCACACAATTTTAAAAATTTAAATTTTTTGAAGAAAATTGGGAAAATTTTAAAATCCTACTCCTTTTGTAAAAATTAATTTTTTGACCTGAAATTTTTTTATAATATTCTTATGGATGTTCTTAACAACTTTAGGGATCGATTTTAGAATAATTTCATTCGTTTTTGAGAAAAAAATAAAATGTTGATATACAGGCTAAAAATCAACGAAAAAGCCAACATGTCTTACATTTTTTTTTAAAGTATTCAGTTTATAGCAAAACGGATCCCTAATTTATTACATGCTTTATGTTTAACACGCAGGAAAAAAATTGAAGTGATTGGTAAATAATTGTCGAAGGAGTAGCATTTTGAATGCACTAAGGTTTCGAAAAACACAAACTGAGAAAAACCACTTTAAAGTTTATAATTCTGAAAAAATAATTATTATAAGCTTAATTAAACTTAAAATACCACTTTAAGATATTACTTATACTTTTTTCTTTAAAATAATTGCATTTTCATATGTTTTCAACCCACACAATTTTATAAATGATCAACTTTTAGAGAGTACTAATTGCACAAGAAAACTCAAGAAAAACGTTAAAATTTTTTTTTTCTGTCACGACAGAAATTTTAGCTGTTTTTCTTCTTTTAATATTAAAGTATTACATTTGTATGAAAAATATATAAGGAATAAGAACTGAAATTATAAAATTATTAGTGTAAAATGCCTTAATTTAAAAATTTTACATGCACACATTTCACAAGGAAGAAAAATTACATTATTGTATTGCCTCGGAAATATTCTGCTTTTAATACTATACATTCTTTTTTATAGTTATTATTTCTATTTGTAAAATAGATTTTTTTTATCATAACGCATTTTTTAGATTTTTTTCCTAAAAAGGGGGTGTGGCTGAATTGCCTAATTTGTTTTCAAATGAAGTTTTATTCAACTTCTAACTTTCCGACATGCACAAATGATATATCAATCGAAAGATAATAATGCAAAGAATAAGATTAAATGAAAATAAAAAAAACGATAGGTTTGTGATTTTTAGGGTACCAAGTCATCTTAATTATTATCTTGGAGCAGGTTAATTGCAGCATATCGTGGCATTTGGCGATGTCGTTTGATTTGAAGAACTTATACCAGGGTAAAATGCGGTTGTACCAAGTATTTCCTCTCTCTTTTGAGATTTCTTCTACAAAAAAACATTTTAATTTTTTTTTGCTCTCTAAGCATTTTAAGTTTATCATTATTGCCTCGCTTTCTGTATTCATGTCTTTAGCCGCTTAAAAATCAAAAAAGCTTTATTCAACAGGAAAATTTCAATCATTTTAAATATTGTAAGAAATTCATTGTAAATTTTTGCCGATATATAATATAATATATTTATTGTTTGTTAATGCACTTTATTAATGAGTGTTGCCAAATTCTAATTATAAATAAAAGACTAAATTTTCCTAAATCTCGATTCGGTAGACTGACATGCTATTAGGAAATTGCCCGGGTAATAGTATTTACTCTGGACTCTCCTCAATATTTGTATCTAATTTTTTCATATCAGAAAAATGCAAACAAATTTTTGAAGTCCCTAAATGGGATTTTAATTTCACAAATTCAAGAATTTAATTATTGATGAAATTCGTATTTCTTTTTTCTATATTGTTACAATTCATATCTTTATAAATGTAACAAAAACGAATACAGTGGCAATACAAAACCATGGGATTAGTAAGTCTATTAGGAGCTATTAAAAAACTTTGTGCAAACACGGTAATTAAATAATTTTCAGTATATATACAATATTATGACTTTCAAGAATTTCTTGATTTATATCAAATCAGAATCACCTGTTACTTAACTACACTTGTAGTTTTGAAAAAAAAATTAAGAAAACAATCGGGTTTAAAAATATAAGCAGTATTAGCAAGTGAAGGTACTTAAATACATTAATTCGTTGCAATTTTTCCAGATGTTAAGTTCATCTAATTCTTTTGAACAAGACTTTTATACTTTTAAGAACGTAGGAGAAATAAATTGGGGAAATAGTTCAAAGATATCAATTTATTGTATCGATTATAAAGAGACTTGAAGCTTATTTTATGCTTTTTATAATGTTTATTTTTTTAAATTCAACTTTATTGCTTACAAAGGGAGGGAAGTTGCTTTTTTAAAAAAAATCAGATGAAATAGAACGTTATAATCAACCAGTAGTTGATTAATAAAATGTATTATATCAAGTTTATTTGCGTAAAGAGCAATGTGTTTTCATTTCATGATATAAATGCAAAATGCTTTTACTTTTGTTACTGTAACTGTGTTAACCTGCAGAGTTTCAGAGTTAATGTTTTTATCAGAAAAGCGAAAAATAATATATCAATGTTATCTTTATATAAAATGGTATAAGAGTTTATTCAGGTTTTTATAAAAATAAATATACATAGTTTCTGTTAAAATAAAGAATCGTGGTTGATTGATTGATTGAAAGGTTGAAGAGAATATAGAGCAACACAGGCTATGATCCCTAAGAATCGTGGTAGTCGAGTACTCATGTTCGCAGGCTCATAGCGCACGTTGCCAAATCACGGTTTCGAAACTTAGTGCCAATGAAGAACCGCCTAGAAGAGGGGCTGATGCACGTTAATTCTGTAAAGATTCCAAGTCCTCCTGATGATGTGATGTAAATTAAAATGAAGTTAAATATTAAAATAAAGATTAGAATTGTGCAACTTAGAATTAATCAAACTAATATCATCAACGTGAAATAAATGTGTCGGACTATATTTTCTTTTATATCACTTGAGATTTTGACGAAGAAACAAAATTGTCATTCGCCCTTTCGTGGGACTTGAGAAGATTACTTCCCATCTACATGATTTTACAAATACACCTGTGAGAAGTGCAAAATTCCTTATAATATATTGACCTTGCTATTATATAACTACGAGAAGACTAATTTCCATTTCAGTTTTGTCCTACTGCGCATAATCCAGAGATTATGACATCTGTAGATCGGACAAAAACAGATGGTGCTGAAGAAGTACCTTGTCCCAAAGCTGTCTCTGTTTATAACGATGTCATGGAAACGGTTGATCACTTTGATCAAAGAAAAAAAAGATTCTAAATAAGAATATGTAAAATGGTAGAATCGTATCTTTTATTTCCGCATTCACCTTGAGATCATTGTTTTCTTACTGTGGCAAGTAAACGAAATAAACAGAAGTTTATACTAACTAACATTCCGTATAGCATCAACTCGTCAGTTAATAGAAGGATATTCCTTAAGGTATCCGACTGCTTTCCGAACCGTGATTTTGCAGAGGCGTATAAATAGATAATATTTATGATATTTAGTGTCACTTTGATTCGAAATATATATAAAATTGTTTTGAGAATATTATTAAAATAAAAAATTATTTAAGAACAATATTTTGACACAAAAAATGAACATAGAATAACCAATTTTCAAAATATTTTCCTTTTGTGAAAATTGCTTCTATTATAATAATATTTTGCCTGTATATAGCTCAGACCTCTATACAGAGGCTCAACTATAATTTTTGAAATATATAACTTAGAAGTGGGTTTATACATGTTTTACGACAACAGAAGGGAGAAATTTTAAGAAAAAAACGCCGACAATTATTTCAATGGTTTGTAACTCTGAAAATAATGTGAATTTTTCAAAATTCATAGTTGAGCCTCTGTACAGTGGTCTGAGCTATATACAGGCAAAATATTATTATAATAGAAGCATTTTTCACAAAAGGAGAACATTTTGAAAAATGGTTATTCTAAGTTAATTTTTTTGCCGAAATATTGTAATTAAATATTTTTTTTTATCAAAATGTTCTTAAAACAATTTTATATATGTATGCTAATCTAAGTGACACACTAAATATCATGAAAAGTATCCATTTATGCGCTTTTACAAAATCACGATTCCGAACGTAGTCGGATACCTTAGAAAAAGAAAGGACGTCCTGCTAGCTTCCAAGAAGACAAGCGTGGATGGTTCCTCGGGAAGTATTCTTCCCAACCCTAAAAATTTAAATGTAAACATAAAATTCGGAAAAATAAAATATGTTTCCTTAAATGCTGTTGTTTAATTTTTAATAAAACATGCATAAAACTAAAAGAAAAATAAACCGCCCACGAAAGGGTTAAAGGGATTTTAATTCAATCATTTTTTAGCTTAAATAGGTATTAATTTCGATTATATTTACTATTTCATGAATTTCTGTCAGTTATTCCTTACACAATAAAGCGTACTTCTCTTTTAACCGTAGTTTATTCAAAATAAGTAATTGCATCTATTTATTAATGTGTGTCAAAATGCAGTCGTTGCATCAAATTCTCCAAAGACCATAAACCATATACAAACTTTTGAAAATACCGAAAAGTACCATTTTAAACCTGATCCACTTCCCCGGAGACTTCAAACCGATCCTTAACTTCATTCAAGACGCTTCTCTCAAGCATCGTGCGATTCAGTCCACCCCCCACACATCCTTGCAGACGATCTTTTGCCAACCCCATGTTGGCACCAGCCTAATGGATGAGTGCCCCATAGTTCGTTTGGTACCCTGACAAACACTCCTTCATTAGCAGAGGCCCTAATAATGACAAAGTAGCCGGCGTAATTACTCTTTTGACATGGTGACTGCCTTCGTTCGCAACTTCCTGGGAAATTAGGGGCCCATACGTCTTGTCCCTTTTAGTGACGGGCGCTTTAATAACAACCCTGCAGGACAGGTGTAGAAAAGAGCGCATTGAAATGTACTTTCCTTTTAATTGGTAACGGTTGAAAGTGCAGTTTAGGTTGTCTCCGCTATTAACATTCTTTGTTCTTTGATTAAATGGATAGGTTGTGGGTTTGGGGTTAAGTGATAGTGATTTAAGTAAGTGGAAATGTTTTATGTACGGAACAATGTAAATACTTTTAATTTTACTTTTTAGTATTTAAATCATGTTGTGAAGTTTTAAGTTTATAGTGTGTTAAAAGTGTCAGAAGAATTAAAGGATTCACAATTCTAATGTCTAGCATGTTTAAAGGCTTAAGGTTTGTTATGTATAAATGAATAATATGAAGTTGTGTGTGTGTGTACTTTGTGTAAGAGGAAAATAAAGAAAATTAGTTACAATTTTTACGAGAGTAAGATATTTTTAAATGAGAAAATAAAGTTTTTGTGAAGAAATTTCGTTGTATGTAATATGACACAATTAAACACAGGAATTTAAATATACAAATGCGTTGCTTGAATTAAAACAAAATATCGAGAAAAATTCAATAACTATTTGTTTTTGTAGTCTCATTTCATGTATTTAAAAATATTAAATACCCCTAAGTCATTCACGGTATTCTCCTTTTCAAAACACGGTTAAGGTAAAACAACGTATTAAAAATCTTGATCGCAGACAAACATACCTTCTGACCCCTGTTTTGTCCTTACACAAATACTATTTTTCTCATCAGATAATGAAAGGTCTATGATTTTTGGTTGTTATATTGATTATATGTTGTCTTACGCTTTGTCTTTGATACTCGTATGTAACAAGGGCCATGTTAGCCTATCGGTCATCGTCACACACTCATAACTGCAGTTGTTAAGTCACAGGCTCGAATCAGGATGTCACTAAAGTCACCCCTGTAGAGAGAATGCACGTTAAATATGTCGTGACTTTAAGTCGTGACTTTAGCGTGGTGGGAAAGTTAGGAGAGGACTTTTACAGAAGGTGTCGTCATTTGAGAATAGTTCAAATTACGAGGTCCATCACCAATTGCCCTTGTGTTGCTTTAGTGTGTTTACAAACAAACACTCTCACTCATTTGATATAATATCAAAATACATCATTTGAAAAAGTAGTTACATCTTTCACATAGGGAGGTATTTTTTTCAACCCCCCAGTACGCTCTATTTTATATCTACAAGTTGACAATTTCTAATATCTAGAACAGGGATGGCGAACCTTTTTTGATCAACGTGCCACTGTTTCTAAGGAAGTGGTTAATGTGGTACAGACGTGCCGTCCAATAAATTGGACTTCTGATTATTGGGAAAATTATTACAGCTAAATTCTAACAACAAAAAACTCTATTTACTTCGAAAAAATACCTTTTGCACTGTAAAGTTATAAATGCTTCATATGTAATTCACATTAAAGGAACATTAGTGTGACTACTGTTGTTGCAGATTGTGTTGATGACAAATAACTTATATTAGGGTTGTAAGATGTTATTTCTTGTTGAATACACATGCTGAACTTGATTAATATGCCAAAAGCGTGGTTTCTAAGCAATTAATTTTGCTGTGGATCTCTGTTTTGACAAGAGTATTCGTGATATGTTTCAAAATGCCATTTTACAGACGATGTTCTGCATACCACAATTCCACAACATAAAACACACACCGATCTTCACGTATCATGCCATGTTTATCGGTCCACTAAATTTCAAATTCTCTGTTACACTTATATCTTGCACTTTTTGTTCTTTTGCTGAACTATAGGCATGTTAAGTAACAGTTAAAAATCGTAGATATAACACAGATAAATTTTAAAATACAGTTGTTTCAATGAAATTCACTATGCTATGCGTGGACAAAATTTACATCATAAGCAATTGTAGTCTGCAACGTAACTAAGGCAAGACAATAACAAACGAGTGTGCTCCGCGACTGATCATTGGCGTTTGTTTATTATTCTTCATAAAGAACTTTGAAATAAAATGCAAATCATTTTGATCACTGTGGCGTGCCAAAAATATTGTCGCGTGCCACTGGTTCGCCATCCCTGATCTAGAATATACATTGTCAGATAATTCAAATACAACTTCTTTTCCTCGACTGTAACGCATTTTCTGTTCCGCATTCACCATCCTTTTTGAATTCGTGTATGTTACATTGCAAACTTATTTTTATATCGTAATGGGTTCCCTTCATGCCTTTCCACTGTCCTCAAGGGGGGAAAACCTTTTCATCAATTGTTTGACTGATTTTTAAAAACCTTTTTCTGTGAAGGAACCATGACGTATGTAAATGAGTCTAATTATTAAAAGTAAAGAGAAAGTAGGTTGCAGAGCATATTGATAAATAAATCATAGAAGATAGTGATGGTTCACTTTTGAGAGATTACTGAAATTATATATATAGTTTGTAAAGTTACTTACCGGAATTTTTACGTGCTTTTGGTAGGCTTGTATGACTTGTTGTTTTAGTATCATAGGAAGAAGTATATAATATTGGGATCCAGTGCGTCTGACTTCACTTTGTATCACATAATGGATATTTGTTGTTAATAAATAAGTCACACAAAGATTAATTCGTTTCCTTTTGCTAATTGTAACCACATAAGAGTGTAAGTATAAGTTGTGTTGATTTTATAATACGTCTCTTACTTTCCTTAGCCCTCTCACTAAAGAGAACTTAGTCCAACTTCAGAGCAATAAAATTAGTAAAATTCCCCTTAAGTTCTATTTATTTATTTTACTACATTTTCCAAAAGCATTAAACTTTTCAAATGAATCATTAAAATATGCATGAAATTTCAATTTACGAAATAAAAAAATACTATCAGACATATACCTTCGTTCCTTTGCCTTTTCCAATGCACTTGAGTACATTCAAATAAATAAAATAGATTTGAAAATAAAATAAATTTTGTAAGAAAATTATCTCCAAAAATCTATTGAAATTTCTAAAGAGCAAACAGATATCGACACGACTGTAACAAGCAGAACACTAATAACAGATGAGATCTTAAAAATATAATGTAATTAGTTCTCTACTACATTATAATCTCGATACCTCATTACGAAGGCACATTTTGGTATGATACAGCTGTTCAATTTTCTATTCGTTATAACCTTTTATACATATATTTTTTAAAAAAAAACATTTTTATGATAAATGTGTAGAATCAAGGAATCTATATAATGAAATTTTACGTTGCGTATAAACATACATGAACTTAAGCTTTTTAAGATACGAATTTATGAATATTCTTAAAAAAATGTAAGAGATGAACTATTTGTTCTTTTAGCTTGCTTGTGACAAATGAAATGTTCAGCCTCAGTGTGAATATATCGTCATAAAGTTATGTTTGATCACAATGCACGGGTGTAGTAAAATTGAACAGTTTTAATATAACACGTTTCTTAATTTTCGTGAACGCAAATGTCTAACGGTATTTTTATCTTCCTGAAAGGTGGTCGCTGTAGCCTAGTTGTCTTGGGAACAAACTCGTATCTCGAGTGTCATGAATTCAAGCCTTAGAGTCACTGAAGATCCGCTGCGTAGAGGGGCTGATGCGGGTTATATCAGTGATGGCTCAAAGTCCTCACGTTGGCATGATGTGGTAGTTAAAAAGAGTGTGGCCCTCGTCAGCTGATCATGGTTTAAGATATCCGACTATCTTAAAATCATGATTTTTTTTCAAAAATTGACCAATTTTTTTATGATTTTATTTTATAGGTCATCTTATTAGCTTAGTAAAAATACCAAGCTTTTTATTTTCCATTCACTAGAACAAAAACTGCAAGTGTTTTAATAAAAGAAGATGCCATAACTTTACACAAGATGTCAAACTTTAAAATGCGTTTTAATCGAGAAATTTTTTTCCCCCGAAAAACTCAAACAAGGACAGCGATTGCTCAAAAAATTTTGAAAATAATTTGCTGAAATTTTTTGCTAATGTTTTGCATAACATTAGAAGTGTTTTGACCTTCAGATTTATAAATCACTATTTTATTTCAAAATTTACGGTCCCTTACGTGAATATAATCAATGTTTTTCTAAGAAATTTCATATAGTCACTAAGATAACGTGCTCTAGTTTTTGTAAAAATGTAAATATTTATCATCCTGAAGGTCATTTCAAACATGAATAACAAAGTAACACATTAAAATTGAAAAATTGAGATATTGTGCAAAAAACTTTTGTGTGTGTACAAAGAGGGACACGTTTATGTAACTTTTTGTACATTTTCTCCAGTTTTTTCCCTTTTAAATAATAATATTTTTTCTCAGTTTTCAATTTTACGATTTTTTCTTTAAAAAATACTAAATAAATCTTAAAATCACAAAAAAATCCCCACTTCTCCATTTTTTCAAAAAAAAGTTGTCGCAAGTAGTCGGATACCTTAAAATTGCGAGGTTCATGTCCAATAGCTCATGAGTTGTTTCAGAGTGTAATGTTAATAAAACGCAAACCATTAAGGAGAGTTTCAACGTACAGTGTTTTTAAGACAATGAATTATTTAGACCAGTGTTTCTCAAAGTGTGGGGCGCCCCTGGGGGCGCGATAACAAGGGGGCGCGAGCATTTCGAAAATTTAATGATTTTTTAAAAAAAAAAACCGGAAAGAAGTGAAACAAATTACTTTTTCCATAATAAAAGAAATACACAACAACACTGATATAATTTATGTTTATCATCTGGCGTTCTTCTGTTTTAACATAAAGTATTACTCGTTAAAAGAAAAAACGAAACTCAGACCCTGAGAAAAATTCTAAGAAGATAAACATTTCATCACTGTAATTATTATTGAAATACTGTATATTAGTTGTAGAAAGAAAAGGAAGACATGATTCAAGCATAATACATTTGCTGGTCATTTATTTGATTGACCTTCAAACTTACTGGTAGGGTTTCTACATTAGTTCCATCCCATGTTTGATGTATTTGTTTTTCGCAAGGGGAAAATTGAAGTAATAGGGAAATTGTAAATAATGAAGAGTTTTACGATATTTGGAAAAGAATTGATTGATTTTTGAAGGATTATTTGGCTAAGATTTATTTTTACGAGTAATCTCAAACATATAAAGCATAGTGAAAAACGTCATAATCCTTTTTAGAGCATCCATATTTTTTTCTGAATACACTTATAACCAGGCAGCGGTGGCATCTGTGATCTGTATTGAAGGAAGTTGAACCTGATGCATATTATTCATGATTGAGAAACACGATGAACATGAAACGAAAGGAAAATTTTCAATGGCTTTAAAAGAACTCCATCAACTGAAATATGAAGCCATAAGTGTACCACAAGGTTCAGTTCGACTTGTCAAAAGACACAAGAAAGAAAAGTTCAACTTGCTATTTGTTGATCACCAAAGGTGTCACGAGTCCGAGCCCAGTACCACTAAAGACCCGTCGTGAAAGGGAGAGGTGCCCGTTAAATCTGTAAAGAGCTCAAACGTCCTCTTGTTGGAATAGTGTGGTAGTTAAAAGAGGCCAGATCAAGTATCGTCCTCGTCAACCATGGTTCAAAATTACGAGGTCCGTCTCTAAAAGCCCTCGTGTAGCTGAACAGTGCGATGTTAATATTCACTCACTCAATCATGAATGCTCATTAAAACTACAATTTTGAACAAAATATGACAGCTTTGCCAGCAAGTAACATTTCTGTAATATTAGTGAAAAGTATCTTTGCTTTTTGTCCTTTATTAAGGTCTTTCACTTCTCAATCATTTTAGTTCAGTTTTATTGGACTTTTCTCAAATCATCAAAGAAAGATTAAACATTCCTTGAAAAGTATACTTTTCTCTTAATTAAATTATTCACTGGAATTCCAATTTGTATCGTGTAGAGTAAAAATAATTATAAATAAATGATTGGCGTGATTCAGTTCCCGCACTACCATCAGCGTTAGTATCGAGTGCGCACCTGCTCCTGGGTTAAAACATTTTGAAGTCTTCGCGCTTTAAATATTAAAAAGTAACACAATTATTCTTCATAGGAATTTTATATTCTTTTTTTCATTACTTAACATTAATTCTAAATGCTTTTAAACAGTTATTTACAATTATAGCATTTATCTAAAAAAAAAATCATTTTACATTTTTGTATACTATGTCGTGCACGCAGTTTTACTCTCCTTACAGTTAAGCTATTATATCAAGAATAATGTTACATTTTTTAAAAAATTAACTTGTGCGAAGAGCCGGTGTTTCAGCCAGTATACGTTTAATGTATCAGTACTGAAGAAGGTATTTTATAAATAATTTCTTAATACTAAATTAATTTAAGTTTAATAATTATCAGTGACTTCCATGGGCTTGTCTTGTAGAGCAAAGTTTTTCAAAGAAAGGTTTAATATCAGATATTGACACTGAGTTATTTTTCTTTATTTAGCTGAGATCTATATTTTGTCTTCAAAGCAGCCACCGCAGAAAATCCTGTTTAACATAGGTAGGATTTTCAAAATGGTAATAGTATACGAAGTGCATTTGTTTTCAGTGCAGAAATTATGATTGAAAATTGGGTCGCCAGTATTGAAAGTTTGAGAAACACTGGTGTACTATAAAAATAATTATAAAAAAAGGATTGTGGAGTGACTCAATAACCCCGCTGGACCATTAGTATCGAGTGCGCGCCTGCTTCAGGGTTAAAACATGTTGAAGTCTTTTCGCTTTAAATATTAAAAATAATACAATTATTCTTCATCTGAATTTTATATTATTGTTCATTATTCAACATCAATTCTAAATGATAATTCTGTAAGGCTTAAAATTATAGTTCGCTTTAAACTAATTATACTTTGAGCAATCATTTAAAAAAAATCATTTTACATTTTTGTAAACATTGTCGCGCACTTGGCTTTACTCTCCTTGCAAAATTCAGCGATTATTTCAATAATGTTTTATTTTCTTATAAATGAACTCGTGCAAGCGGGTACTTCAGCCGCTATACTTTTAATGTATCAGTGCTCCATAGTAGTTTATAAAAATTAATTAATACTAAATTAAGAACAAGTTTAATAAGTATTAACGACTTCCATGGGCTTGTCTTGCAAAGAGCAAAGTTTTTATAAGGAATGCTTATGATTAGAAATTGACCCTCTGAGTTCTTTTTCTATATTTAGCAGATATCTATATTTTGTCTTCTAAGCAGCTACCGTATTTTGCAATAAATCCAATTTAAAAATTAGAGAAAGAAAAAACAACACACATAATAATTATCCTATTATTTTATTTATTTATTTATTACTTAAAAGTATACAAAATTTAATACTTATGTTACTAATTTGCATGGTTTATAATTAAGATCGCCTTTTGTAGCTTTAGCATCAAAGTTCATTATTATTGCATTCAGTGCATTATTAATGTATAAGGGGGGTGCGATAAAAATTGTGATCGAAAAGGGGGGCGCCAGTATTGAAAGTTTGAGAAGCACTGATTTAGACTTATAAATACATATATACAATTTCTTTTGAAAATTCTTACGCTTATTCATTTAATAAGTTAAGTTTAACAGCTACTGATATTATTAATAAAAGCTACAAATGTATTTTTTATAATTTCAAAATTTCTGAATTTTTGATAATTGAGCAGTTTAATTTTTATTTTCACTTCCTTAAACATTCCACTGATAAATAAATTAACTCTTAGACTTTTCAAGAATAGAAAACAAATGTTTCGTGCATTATATTTCTTGCACTGCATTCCACATATCAACTGGAAAAACAACAGAATTTAATTCAATACCGGAAGGTAAAAACGCAATTATTTGTTAAGTAAAAAAAGAGGAAAATAAAAGATTTTTTTCCAACGCGTATCTCTTTTTTAAAATCACAGCTTTCGAGATTACTTATAAAGAAAAAGAAAAATATACTTTCACTGGAACCTACTTTTAAAAAAGAAAACACACAGGAGAGATTCTTCGAGACTCTTTATTTTTGTAGAAAGTAAAGAGAAAATAAATTTAATTAATAAGAATTTTTAATAAATAAAGTTGATTTTAAGTTAGTAATTATAACAAAAGTTTTAATTAATTCTGCAACTAAAAAAAAAAAAGCGCCGTACGTCTTACAAGAATCTGTAATAACAGTAGAAAATATTCATTTAAAATTTTTTTGCCTCCTTATAACTAAACCATCATATAACACAGGTGTTAGAAGATTTCTCATTAATTTTGTTCATCAAGTCAAGAGTTACTTAGTTAAAATATAAACACGGTTTATGTTTTAATAATACTTATTAGAAAAAAGTGCTAATTGATGAAAGGCGATAACACGTAATGAAAAGATAAGAAAAGAAATATTCGTCTTCATGCTCTTATTATAAAAAAGCGCTTCTTACTTTTTTTAATACGCTTTATTTCTAAATAAATTATGAATATAAATTACGTAAGGGATATCCTATTTTGTTTTAAATTCTGTAAATTGATTGATTTTTTTCTTATTAACGTAAAATTTGGCATATATATATATATATATATATATATATATATATATATATATGCGCACCTACGCTTTCAAGATTATTTTTTAAATTTTTAGGTATATTCGCCGTGTAACACGCAACCCCTTTTTACAAAGAAATCTGAAATATTAGTATCCATTGCTTTTATGTTTTGAATTTATTCGTATTATTTTCCCAGACTTTTGATGAAAAAGTTTCTCTTAGGATTTCTTAAAGCAGGTCATTTCTTTTAAATAAACAATATTTCAATACATGTAAAAGTACAAGTTTTGTTATGCTCATCTTTTTTGTTATTTTTAAAGTTATTGTTTTTATACCCGGCGTATAACGTACACCCTTAAGTATAGGACTTGATTTTCGTGTTAAAAGTTCGTGTTATGCGACGGAATTTAAGGTAACTTCGAATTCAGAATCTACATCCGAGGTCCTCAAATTGTGGGGAGTGCCCCCTAAGAGGGAGTGATAAACCTACGCCAGGGGTGCAAACACATCGAAAAGTTCAAAATAAAAATTGTTTTACAAAATTTATTATTTAAAGGTAATTTATTTAAGGTATCCATCTATATACGTTCGGAACCGTGATTTTGCAAAAGCGTATAAATGGATAATATTTTTGATATTTAGTGTCACTTAGATTAGAAAATGTATATAAAATTGTTTTAAGAATAGTATTACAATAAAAAATTATTTAAGTACAATATTTTGACAAAAAAGGAAAATAGAATGACCCATTTTCAAAATATTCTCCTTTTGGGGAAAATGCTTCTATTTTAATAATATTTGGCCTGTATATAGCTCAGACTTCTGTAAAGAGGCTTAACTAGAATTTTTGAAATATATAACTTAAAATTCGGTTTAACCATGTTTTACGTCAACAGAGAGGAGAGATTTTAAGAAACAAATGCCAATAATTATTTCAATGGGTTGTAACTCTGAAAATAATGTGAATTTTTCAAAATTCATAGTTCAGACTCTCTGGAGAAGTCTTTACTTTATATAAGCAAAATATTATTATTTTCGAAGCATTTTTTATAAAAGGTGAACATTTTGAAAAAATGTTATTCTAAGTTAATTTTTTGCAAAAATATTGTATTTAAACATTTTTTTTTGTCAAAATGTCGTTAAGACAATTTTATATATGTATTCTAATCCAAGAGACATTAAATATCATGAAAACTATCCATTTATGCGATTTTTTAAAATCACGTTCCGAACATAGTCGGATACCTTAAAGTATCCTTTACTTAAAATTACCTACACACACAGATTTTAATACTTATCTTGATAATTTGTACGGTATGTAATTGAGGTCGTATTGTAGCTTTAGCGTCAAATTACATTATAATACTGGAAGTTTGAGAAGCATTAATGTACACCAAATCTGCTGAAGGCGAATTTTGTATTTTCGAACTATGGTTAAATGAAGATGATGATACCTTGACTAGTAGTCTATTCTCCAAATAGTATTCTCCAAATCCTATTCTCCAAATTTCATTACCACTCCAATGTAAGGACTTTGTATCTCGACAGAAGCTTTCTACTGAGTTCTTAAAGGGATCAGGATTCGAAACGACTCTAACGTATCGACAAAAACACCGTTGGTCCTGGTAAGCTTGTGTTTATGGTCATTGGCTCGTTGGTCGGCATCTCATATATTCAAATCTAGTGCTATTGAAGGCCAGTGTCGAGGCTTAAAGTCTTCCCTCTGGCCTGGTGTGGAAGATTGGAAAAAGGGTGGTGCAATATCAGTTGCCGTCCTCTTAATCAAGGCTCAAAATTACGAGGTCCTTTGCCAATAGCTCTCGTGTTGCTTTTTTGCATGATGTTAATAAACGCTTACTCTCTGACATAAACCCACTGGCCATGAAGGCCCTGACCATCAGGCTACCGTGGCCTTTTTAGTACCTGTTAATGCATCTATTAAATAAATGCTGTTAAATTGTTTAAAATGTTTGAAGATCTTTTCTTTCTGAATTTTAATAATGAAATTAATGTATCAAATCTTGCTCATTTCACTAATTCTCTTAATTGCTACTTATACTTAAAATGAAAAAAATGTGAAAAAAAGTAAAAATTCTTAAGATTTTCGGAGCATTAAATATGGAAATATCTGAAATACAAAAGAGATTCTAGTTACATGAAACCAATTTTTTGTATATCATTTCATTATTTTAGAATTGAGCCTTTATTTTAAGTACTATTTATGGAGCTGGTTTTAATCTTGGATATTTGAATATCGAAAAAAAATTGATGATAAAAGCTTCGTGCTTCAAGCGCATGGATTTTAATTAAAGTATAATGTATTATAGGACTAGATAAGAAATTTTTAAGAGAATGTATTTGTTTTATAATGAAATGGAAAGTAATATTGAATACTTATAGAAATGTAAATTATGAGTTTTCATTAGTATAGAAGCTGACAGTTAAAAATAAATTTGGAAAGAATAATTTCCTGTGAACATAATTTAATTAAATCTCATCCTATTTTCTGGCAAACGTGAGTATTATGTCGTACTTACTTCCATAATGAAGGCAACTGGGAAATGAGAAATGTCGCAAATATATTTTATAATTTACATTTAATATTCTAAAGTTTTAGTCATTTAAACTGTGTTTGTATCTACTTGTTCCTAGTTTTATAGTCTATTTTAGCTAAATTCAGAAACCAATCAGAGTTTTTGCTTAAATAAATTTTTGAATTATTATTATTTTTATTAATATGTAGTCTTATTTTTAACACGTCAGGCATTTGTAAAAATTACAGATTTGCGTGGGGATTCCAGTCTATTAAGTAAATTGGCTGAACTCACCACGCTCGCAATATAATTGGATTATAAGTCAGTCATGGTTCGGAACCAAATGTTGAAAAGCAATTATTTAGGTATATATGACATTTAAATAATGCAAAATATGCCAACATTTTATAAATCATAATTGAAAAATATGTTAAAAATATTTTAGTAAAAAATTTTAGCTCGATTTAACTGAAAAAAATATTTGTTGCATACAAGTACACGTTGGAGAACAACGTATATACAACCTGTAGCCAGAAAGTTCGGTGAATGAGCCTGTAGAGGTCGCTGCTGTACTAGTAGAATATCAACACGCCCCGCGCGTGGTGAAGGTCAATATCTGTTTGCACATGTATGTAATTGGAAAGGTTCCAAGTGCGTTTATTCCCTGTTAGTTTAACGCCGAGCGTGGAAGGTTTATTGTGGAGTGTCGCGGCGCTCACACCGTTTTAGTTGTACGGCAGTTCCTGGCCGCGAAAGGAGTTGTGACACTTGATCACCCCCCCTTATTCACCTAATTTGGTACCTGCAGACTTCTTTCTCTTCTCCAGATTGAAGTCAGCCCTGAAGAGAAAGAGATTTAGGGACGTCACCGACATTCAAAGCAACGTGACGGCCGAGCTGAAAGCCATACCGAAAGAGAGCTGTTGTACAGGAGTTTCGAGGACTTATATACTCGTTCCCAACAGTGCATTACCATCCATGGAGATTATTTTGAAGGACAGTAAATTCTATCTGATGCTGTACAATACTGTATTTGAAATAAAAATTCATTCACCGAACTTTCTGGTCTCAGGTTGTACTTTGTAATCCTTAACCACGGTTAAGTTACACGGGAATCCTTTGAGATTTGTATTCAATAAATAACAATATTAAGGTATATTTGCTTACATTCTAAGGTTAAACTGATTTTTAATCATTGAAAATCAGTTCAATCTTATAGTTAGCATTTGAATCAGCATTTTGACGCTACAAGAGTTTCGAAATAAAAATATTTATTTCATAATATTTGTACATTATGAATGATTATTAGATCACATCATGATGATGTCTTTCAAATGGTTTTATTTTAACAATATTTATAAAACAGTATTGCTAACATGAACAAATGGCCCACACAGCCTCTTTTAATTCCTTGTTTCCACATTCACATAAAACACTATATAAAAAAAGTATTGCTGACATCGAGCGAATGGCCCGTACAGACTCCTTCCAATCGTTGTGTTTTCCTTCTCCCGCGTAAACAATAATACACACCTTATAATTTAAATATCGCCATCTAGTGGCGTACATTAACCCTAACACATGATATACTGATTCGTGTGATTGTAAAATTCACTGAGTATCCGTCTCCCTTCCAAAAAAAAATCCTAAAATATTTTACAGTTACTTTTCAAATTTCAATATATATTGGTTGATGGAAAAATGATTGAAACTCTCTCTATATACCTAACTCATTTTCTTTAAAATGCAATTTTAAACTGTTAGACAACTATAAAGGTACAGCCACAATTTTTAGAATATTTAATAATAATTTTTTTTGAAAAGATAAATCTTTGTATGTACTAATTAAAGGTATTGTGTATTAAATACACGATACACACAAAATATGGCAGATTTTGCCACGTGGAAAAGAAATACAGGAAAATCTATTTCTTGTATTTTCTAGAATCACGAAAAATGTTATTTCCAGCCGGAATGATTACTAAAAAGTGTTATTCAGTGAGACCCCATAGCATACTTATTCACATTTGTCCTTTGTGTGTCATGAATACTTTCCAATAAACTGTCAAAGTGAGTTAGGGGAGTATTCACCCATCTCCCACCCCCCATCGGGAAGCAATTTCAAGTTCCTGCACAGTTTGTACGGAGGGATTTCTTTGTGAAACACGCTTGCCAGTACTATCCCAAGCAATTTACTCCATATATTAAAATTCTAAAATTCTAGAGATTTTAATGCCCCTGCGGGGGCGTTCATTACAATCCATAAATAGTAAGCGTGAACTTAATGCATCTCGAACACGACAAACATAACCCAGGTGAATATCGCTGAATTTCTCTACGGTGCAACGCTTTTGCATCGTAGATGTGTAACTGAGTTCCTTATATCACCCGAAAACATGACTTTGAACTACTGATGATTATTATGCAGAAAAGAAGTTTTACCAACGGCTGTGTATATAGGTTTAGTTTTTAATACAATAGGCCGTCTCTTTGAAACGCTATTTTGTCTAAATCAATTGTCTTTTAGCCTTTTTCAAGCAGTGTATTACAAGTGATCGACTAATTCCGCCTGTGACAATTGTTTAACCTTAGAGGGGGGAGGGTGTTGTTTTTTCAATTCCTTCTAAAGGGTGTTTTTTTTAGATGTATAGAACTTTAAATTGCAATAAAACAACGATGTATTATTCGATTGACATGGATTTTTTTTATTCGAAATATAATCTTGTGGCATTACATTTTAAATATGATTTCTGGCTTAGGACTGCCACGGCTGGCTCGGATGTAGTCCAATCTGGACGTCCAATTTTCGATGACTTTTTCCAACATTTGTGGCAGTATATCAGCAATAACACGGCGAATGTTGTCATCCAAATGGTCAAGCGTTTGTGGCTTATCCGCATAGACCAATGACTTTACATAGCCCCACAGAAAATAGTCTAGCGGTGTTAAATCACAAGATCTTGGAGGCCAATTCACAGGTCCAAAACGTGAAAGTAGGCGGTCACCAAACGTGTCTTTCAATAAATCGATTATGGCACGAGCTGTGTGACATATTGCGCCGTCTTGTTGGAACCACAGCTCCTGGACATCATGATTGTTCAATTCAGGAATGAAAAAGTTAGTAATCATGGTTCTATACCGATCACCATTGACTGGAACGTTGTGGCCTTCATCGTTTTTGAAGAAGGATTCCACCAGCCCATAAAGCGCACCAAACAGTCAGTTTTTCTGGATGTAACGGTGTTTCGACATACACTTGTGGATTAGCTTCACTCCAAATGCGGCAGTTTTGTTTGTTGACGTATCCATTCAACCAGAAGTGCGCTTCATCGCTAAACAAAATTCGCTTATGAAAATCGGGAACATCGGCAATCTCGTTTTGG
Source organism: Trichonephila clavipes (assembly GCA_019973935.1). NCBI lineage: Eukaryota > Metazoa > Arthropoda > Arachnida > Araneae > Nephilidae > Trichonephila > Trichonephila clavipes. Next base: position 342,294 of record BMAU01020799.1, read on the forward strand.
GCCCATTCGACGAATCTACGCCTTGCTTTATGATCGTTTTGATGAATTGCCAAACCAAACTGAGAATAAATCACTTGACAGCTGTTAAATCGGTCGCTATCTTGGAAAGTAATGCCAACTTAAACTTCTATACCTGAAAAAAAACACTCTTTATTAGCTCACATTCTCTCTCTATTTATGTATTTATCTTGGTGGAATTTTCAATCGTTAATAAAATACATTTTAAAGGCCTCAATTGAGCTGACATTTTATATACATGATTATTTTGGATGAGAATACAATAATTTAATTATAATTAATAAATATTAATTGATTAAAACTACTTATTTAAAGAATGCCAAAAACAGCCACGTTGGCGACGAGTGACCGATTTGGCGACTTGTGACAAAACTTGAAAAGTTTTTTTTCGCACGCTTTAAAGCATTCAGTTGAACTGAAATTTTACATACACGATTGCTTTGGAGGATAATACGATGCTTTAATGATAATGAATAAAAATTAATTAACTCTTAATGTTGTGATTCTGTCCTATATATATACATATTTATATTGATTGTAACTATTTAATAAAAAGTAGCTGAAATAAAATTTTTCTTTGTTGATCTAAGTAGAAATTGACTTTTTTTTATATTACTTGTTTTCCCCTTTTGTGTTATATATAAGTATAATGCAGCTAGTGTTAAATATTTTCTTCATTTTTGTCATGATTTCTATTGTAACAAATGAAAATGATGAACTGGTTGAGAAAGGAATGCTTTGTTTTCTTGAACTTATAAAGACTGAATTATTTATGTTTGCCCCCAGCGATCCAATTCAAATACAATTTTAGGTATACATTCTTTTTACTGCAGTTTTTGAAGTCAGGTCTATTTCTCCCAGACAACTTTTATTGAGGAGATTTCACTTTTGATTCCCACAAAATATGGAAGTAATTTCCACATATGCGCATAAATACAGTCGAACCTCCATCTTGCGAATCTTTCTATATAGCAAATTTTTTCCTGGAACCTTGATCACTTCATAATTTTCTTCGTAAAATTACCTCCCTATAGCGAAGTGCATTTTCTATATAACGAACTTTTTCTTTCGTGATTCAATTTTTGTTCTCCTTTTTTTAAAGTATTTCTGAAAAAAATTCAAGTTATTTTCTCTTTAACACATTTTATGATGGTCATAAATCTTGAACTGACTTTATTAGATCCTAACTCGCCAAGAGCAATATAGTTCTGGACGCTTCATCCAAGAAGTTCAACCTTTAACCCTCATTGCCCAGTTCACTAGAAACATCTTGGATATCCCCTTTCACGTTCAGTTGGATTGTCCCATTTCATCGTGTTCTAATTATAAAATAATGTATGTTTAATATTACTTGTATGCTTTAAACTAGAAAATTTCCTCATTAATTTGTGAACCCTCCCCTGGGCTCCACCCTGAACTTAAAGATTGAATTGAGGCAAATAATTACCAGACGCCATTTTTAGAATAACAAATTATATTTATTCAATTGATTCAATTATCAACCTTCTAAATACAAACATTAAGCAATATGTCTACGTCAATGGGATTTAACTTTACTATTAAATTAAATGAAGAAATATGGTAATAATCAACTATTAAACTCAATATCGAACGGGCTTACCGGAATAAGAGGACCGAGAGAGAGATACACGCAATTTGAATTACTAGCAATCATTAACTTTCCACTAAATATATTATTTATTTATCACCTGACTTTGATTACTTCACTCCCTTCCAGTCAGCCCAACTTTCCGAATGTAGATCTCTGCCTGATCTCAGCTAGAAACTAATCACACAATCAATTTGGATCTTCTTAGCGCTCCTTCTATGTATGTCTTGGCACAATAGCCTTTTCCGCTAACCAAAAACACTCTTCTTATATACTGTTGCTTTTTGAACTTATTGTTTTTATCGCTCCAGTAACGAGCAGAGTGACTTTATGATTGATTATTAAAGGCCAAATTTTAAGAAACTGTTTTTCGTCTTCATGCCTCCTCGACACATAAATTTCACTGCTAGCTTTGCAAAATTTAAATTAGTTTACCAATAAGTGTAACAAATTTGGTTATGGGCCCAGTCCATGTACTGTGTCGAGGCAGGCTAAGCAGTTGAACAAGGCCATGAACTTTGTCTATTTAAATACTGTTCCAGTCTAGAACTATTTTTTATGAACTCTGTTGCTAGTACGCTAAATCGAGTAACAGGTATGGAGTTTAACAACCAGATATCAGTGTTGACTCCAAATAACTGGAACACGTGGAAGCATGATATACAAGTACTCTTAATGCATTATGGTTGCTGGCAGTTTATAATACAGACCAAGACAGAGCAACCTGATGAAGAGGCAACATACAAGGAAAAAAATTGATCGTAAGGATAGATGTTATACGTTGATCTATAAAATAAACATCAGTTCAATTTTCTGATAACGGAAACAACTGAGGTAGCGGCATGGAAGATATTGATCATAACTCACAAGAGCAAAGAGTAATTCAACTATTTCAATTTTTGGAATAAAATACCAACCAGGGAAGATGTTGTTTAAGACAGCGGCAACCAGACTACAAGAAGCGGGTCATAAATTGGACGACCTGTACATAGGATTTCAATTAATAAGGTGGCTTCCTCAGGAATTCAGTCTACCGTGCAACAAATCTACAGATGGAAAGAAGAGGATTTTGTTTTATGAAACAAGATTTGGAGAAAGCGGAGAATGCTTACTTTTATAAATCAAAAATGATTACAAAAAAGAAAGGTGGTAAGGTATTTAACTGTAAAACTATTAAAAATGTTAAACAATCTATTAAGAAGGTCCGTGTTATGTATGTAATAAGTACGGACATCTTAAAGTAAACTGTTCTACAAAAATCTCCTTCAACTGTAAGTGAAACTTTTTAACACAGAGTTTAATATAAATTTAAGATTTTGTGAAGCTGAATGTAGTCTTTTAGAACTAGATAAACAACTCGTAACTAGTTGTATCTTATTTGAGAAAACTCTGATAAAGGTGTTTGGGTAATAGATACTGCTGCCACGAGTCATTTTGTAAAGAGTTTTTTCCATCTAAACCGATAACTAACATGAAAATGTTTAGCAACGGGAGTTTTAGCGACTTTAGTTTATAGGGTAAAATCCGAGTTTTCATGAAATAACTTTGACTGATGTATTATTTTTAAGTTGAGGAGAAATTTATTATCCGGTTATTGCGCATTTTGTGGGTACATGTTTTTTAAAGAATAATTTCGGCGACACGCCATAAACATTTGTATTTTTTAAGCCGGATCATTATATTATGCCAAAGAGTAAAGAAATGAGTTTTTTTTTTAGTGATGTAACCGCTAAAACAAAAAACGGATTTTTTCCTTTTGTCATGTTTCTTCTAGTGAAAATGATAGTGTAAAAGGTCTCCCGCTTAACTGATAATGGTAAGGACCGTAAATGAGTTTCATTCGGACGGGGGCCGTAAAAGATCAAAACGTCCAGATGTTGTTGCATATGGACCTCTGTGGTCCAATGCCAACTGAAAGCCTAGGCGGCTTTCTTGAGTATAATTGACGATTATTGCGGAAGGTGTGCTGACGTAAACGTTTATAAGACAAAAGAACTGCAGTTCTGATGGCAGACTAGAATTTTGGAAAAGGATATGGATAATTTCTTGACAGTAGAACTGGGTATAAAGCGGTAACTTTGCGGATGGGGTCGCGTCCGACCATGGCATCAAAACAGCTTAATTCAGTAGCATTACTTTGTTTATTTCGTGGAATCGAATTTGAAAATTCTTTATTTTAAATGTTTGTAACAATTATGTTTAAGATGCTGGTGTGCCAAAACAAATTTGCGAAAATAGGTTATGATGGGATACGCACTTTACTAAGGGTTATAGAATATGGTTGATAGATGAAAATAAATTAGTCGAGACTATTAATGTAAGATTCGATGAAAATAAGCAAGAATTAATTTTAGACCATACTAGTAACCTTGGATATAATTTAAATTATTATTATATATAGATGATTCCGATAGAGTAAAAAGATTCATTAACGAGTCGTTTAGTTTCAAAGACAAGTGGTGAAAAACCGATGTATCTTCCGATAATCATGAATCCCATGTACAGGTTAAGTGGATTAAATTTTTGTAACTTTGAATAGAAGGGGAAGCAACCCGATTAAAATCTTTTAACGAAATAGAGAGATACTGTAAGGCATAATATTGAGTATGATCTATTTATTTAAGTTTAGAAAAGATAAACCGAATAGTTTTATTTGTCATCAAGAAGCTCTTATGGTTATAATTATTTGTTACAAACAGGCGATTCCAGAGACGCATCTAAATGGCATTTTGGATAAAGAAATTAAAGTAATGAAGGAACGTAAAGTTTGGGATTTAGTTGATCATCCGGATTTTTTAGAAAACCGTTGGGTTTATACCATTAAATATGATGAAAATAATAAAATTGTTGATTATGTTGCGCGAAAACGAGGTAGTCATTTGACGAGGTATTTGAATACCGTAGAACTTTCAAAAGTTAAATCATTAAAACTAAGATTTATTCAGACTTTTGCATTGAAGTGTTATTAATTAGATGTTTAATTGACCAATTTACTGTCAATGGGAGGGTTCTAACTTTATAGACGAAACGCCAATTTCATCGCGAACTTTCAAGCAAAAATCCGTTAGTTTCGACCATAAGCTGAGTATGTTAATTTAACAGAAGCAGCTAAGGAATTTATTTGGCTAAAGATGTAATTGATAATAAAAGTTTAAATTTGGAAATGAAAATGTAATGTTTTGTGATAATCAAGCTGCTATAAGTTTTCAAAGTCACCGGTAGAAAATTATAGAACAAAAATATCGATGTTTTATCATTTTTGAATTTGATATACGACAAGTTTTCAAATTAAATTTAGGACTAAAAAAATTTGGCGGACATTTTTACCAAACCCATGGTGAAAAATTGTTAGAATTTTTGTAGAAAATTATTTCTTTTAGAGAATAAGATTTGTTTCTTTAAGATTAAAATATTAGTTTGTTTATTCAATAAAGATTGTGAATAAATTGTATTTTTGTGTTAAATTGTATAACATGTGATTATAGATTAAAATTAATTTTAATTTGAGAGATAATGGTACGAAGATTGGAAAAAGGGGGCCGATTGTTAGACATTTAAAAAAATCGGATCCAAATTTTTATACACTAAATGTATGTTTTTCCAATCCCGTTCCATGATCTTAAACACCGATTCGAAATATTTTTGAGTTTCGTGATTTGAGGTTGGCAGTGCCATGCAAATTTATTTAAACTCGGCTCATGTTAGTTTTCAAAAAAGAAGGAGAAACGGAAATATATGTGAGTGGTTTAACTCTTAGGGAGTGAACAACTGGTTCAAACAGGTTGCATCACCATTTTAGATTAGAAATTAATTTTACAATAAAAACGGTTCGAATCGGATGTAATGTTGATTTTGAACTTATTGTTTTTATCGCTCCAGTAACGAGCAGAGTGACTTTATGATTGATTATTAAAGGCCAAATTTTAAGAAACTGTTTTTCGTCTTCATGCCACATTTCACTGCTAGCTTTGAAAAAATTTAAATTAATTACCAATAAGTGTAACATATACTTTGATTGATTTACATATCCCATTTTTCTTCTTTTAGAGCTTTGGAAATATACGCGAATTTGCTTTTAAGAATATTAGTAATAAAGTTCCGTATAGATTTATCACAAATTTTAATATAAAATTATTTTCTTAGTATTGAAAATACAGTGTATTCTTCGACATTCTTTTTTCTTGTTTTCTTGCATTTTTTCTTTCTTTTTTTTTTGATGGGTAAGATGCATAAAATAAGCATATATTAATTCTAAAAAAGGTGTGAATAACTCCTTTTTTAATGCATAGTGTTTATGAATTAAAATTTGTTTTATGTGGTTTATAAATCATGTTAAAAAATGAACCTCTAACGAATTTTCCATCTAACGAACTTTTTTCCGGGATTCAGCGACTTCGTTATATAGAGGTCCGACTGTACTTCGTTTTGTAGATTTCTATATATTCCATCCTTTTAATAATTTCTGAATGCCTAGTTACGATAATTTTTTTCCTTTCTTCCTCAGATGTGGACGATGGACCGGACGATTGTCCCCGCAATCGCACAGAGGCGACAGCTATGGGCCGGGAATGCTTGCGGAAGTGCAAAAGTCACAAAGACTGCATCAGCACACGGAAACGGTGCTTGTGCGACGGTCTTTGCGGATGGAGTTGCGTCAGACCAGGCAAGCATTCGTAGCATGTTTTATTTCTGAAAATTCTTTATTTTTAAATGTTTGTAGACAATTACTTACGATGTTTTTTATGTTACTTCCACTTTGCTTTTATGCAAATGCTGGCTCTTCAAAAAGCAAGTTCGATTTTAACCATATTACTACAGTAATGAAATTACTATTATATAACCGCGCGCGCACGCGCGCGTGTGTCAAAGTGAGTAAAAGAAAGTGGTGACGAGGTCAGTAATTGAATCGGCACCCTAGTTTTTGACTTTGAATAACAACTTATTTAACTAATCTATTTAAAGTTTGGAAAAGAATAGTTTTAGTCATCAAGAAATTATATTATTAAGTCTTAATTAATTTTTTAAAAACACCTAAAAATGAATTTTTTCTGTTAATACTTCTAAAATTATGTTGATTATGAAGAAAAGAGTACACGAATTTGACGTGACGTGAAAGTAGAGGTGATTTGTAACTTATGCATTGAAGTGTTATTAATTAGATGTTTAATTGACCAATTTACTGATAGCTAAGTCTGTAGCTATTTTGGTGGCTATAAAACACCTTTAATAACTTTCGTCATTCACTTTCGTACAGATGGACAAGATTAGTATAACAATAACTGGTTTCCAGAAAATAATTCTAGAAAATGGTTTATCTTTTGTCGAATCACAGTGTTAAATATTTGACGTCAAAACATCTCCTAATGAACTATTTTTGTAACTTTTTCACTTATCAAAATTTATTCCCTCTTAGTCACTGATATTAACAGCCAAGTTTGCTTAGCTTCAAAAATAATTTAAGAAAAAAACATGAAAGGAATTATAAATTTTTAATTATACACTAAATGTATGAATGACAGTTAAACACTTAAATATTTGAAAGGCGTGAATTTATTAACTGTCACAATTATATGTAAATTATAGTCGTCAAACAGTTACAGCTTTAAAAAAAAATCCCAGTAGTATGATTTAATCATTGTACTTAAAGCTGTTTTCAGTGTATGCACAAGAGTATGAACTTAACGCGGAGCACATTTTTTCGGACAGAAAAAATTCCTCAATTTTTATAGAAATTTGTGACATTGTAACTCATGCATTTGTTCATAATATAGTCCTTTTAAAATTTCCAAAATATTTCATGAATAATTAACATTAATTTTCTCCTACACCGTAATTGACATCATGGTATGGGAGAAAAATTGCGAAACACATTTTATAGAATAAAAAAATGTATCAACTAGGATAAAATTGAGTAATATGACAAAGTAAATGATTCTCTACAGGATAGCGAAGCCAGAATATAATATTAATGTTCGAATACTTTTACATATGAAAAAATATTCCGAATCTGAGTCCTAATATTTAACATTAACCGAAAACAGCCTTAAAGAAAATCTAGACTTCCTCTTAATTTACTAAAAATTACCTATGGTGTTTTTGTTTGAAAACGAAAATAATCAAATTGGTTAGAATTCATTTTTAGTTTTATTAAGGTTATACAGTTGAACAAAGAAATTGTTTAATGTAAAAATATTTTTTTATAATTTACTTATTTAATTTTTTGTAGCATTATATTTCATTCCTTTTATTTTTATTTAATGTTTTGAGAAAAGCAAAGGTTTATGGCAAGTGCTTTGACGGAATTATGTGGTGAATGAGAGTTTGATGCGTTAAGTTTTTTTGGAATATTGGTTATAATATTTCTGACTGCAATATTTCACACACACTTGATGTATCCTTAACTAACACCTGAAAGAACAACTGTAATACAAATGCATCAAATGCTTATGTCAGCGTTTCTCAAACTGTAGGGCACACCCCTTTAGGGGGGCGTGTTAACTCTACTAGGGAGGCGCGAGCATATTAAAAAGTCGAAAACAAAAGATTATTTTAAAAAAATTATTAATTTACTGTAAATATAACATGCAAAAAGCATTCTAACATAATAAAAAATAAAATACACATTTACACTGATACAATACTCTTATAAATGTAGCAGTCTATGCAATATATTTTATAATTAATTTAACAATACTAAGTTAGGAACAAGTTTGATAATTACCAGCAACCTCTCTTATGGGTTTGTATTAAGACGTATCTTAATAATTTGTACGGTTTATAATTAATCCCTCAAGTGCCGAATAAAAGTTTCTTGATTCGCTTTCCATTGCCACCGTTTTCCACGTAGATGCTCATATGTGATGTTTTTTTGGTGGGGGGGCGGAGAAAAGGGATAAATAAGCAAATTCTCTGAAATAAGTAAATCCTTCGCAAACACTGTCAAGTACTTTTATTGCATTTTATTGCATTCAAAGACTTCGGAATAATTGTGTGGACAGTAGTGCACAGAAAAGATCGTACTTCGGAAAGACGTATATATACGTCCAGAAAATTAATGCTTCGACGTAATACGAGACGTATATATACGCCGGTGGCACTTTAGAGGCTAAAATCGTATTGCTGCTTTAGTGTCAAACTCTAGTATTATTGAATTCAATTCATTGTTATTGTATGACGGGGGCGCAATAAAACTTATGAGTGAATACTGGGTCGTGAATATTGAAAGTTTGAGAAGCACTGGATTATATATGTAGAAAATAAAAATACTTCATCATGTTAGCTGTAGGTCAATATGAGCTCTTATAAAAATGCCTTGATAATTACATTTTTAAAAAAAAAAATTTGAATTAGCATCTCGTACCCCTTAAAGAAAAAAATGGTTTGAAAGTGAAGGTCAATCGAATATAGAAATATTAGTTCATTCAGGCAGCCAAAGTATTCGACTTTTAATGAGTTTTAAGAATTTTATCTTGAACTACAGTAATAAAGACGAACATATTTCACTATATAACGAACCATTTTATTTTTCCTTGATGCTTCTACTTTTGGATACCAGAACATGCTCGAAAGAGTGAAATGCCACAAATAATACTCTTTGTTCATGGGACATATATCTTAAAAAATTTCCAATAGAGCTTAGATTTTTTGTGATCTTAATAAAGATATTTTTATCATTCTGTAGAAATAAAAAAATAATTTTTTAGTTAAAATTTTTTTTCTTGTTTAATTTAAGTTGGACATAATTTTTGAGGTCTTATAATACATGCTTATGTTTAGGTACCATTTTTTAGAAATGTTAAATATGTAAAATATTTTTTGCATATGTATAAAATAATACACAAAATATAGTGAACCTATTTTTTAGTAAAAAAAGATGGTTTCTTTAAAAAAATTGTAAAACTTTGTAATTTTGACATTTTTAAAAAATTTTTCTCCCTTTTTCACACATGAAACTATTTTTTTTAAAAAAAATATGCACAACTTGGACTTAAAAAACTATATGCACAGGTATCTTGAATAGAAGTATAAAAAATTTGGAACGCGCTATAGTGCAATAGTTTTTTTTTATTAAAGTGTACCTAAAAGCAAAAAGTATGCTTTGAAGAAAAAGTGAAAAAACTAAACATTTGTAAACGTTCGTTTGCGTGTCTCATATTTTAAGGTTATTTTATCAACGAACATATCAGTGTTATATATTTTTTGATTCAGAAAGGTATGCACTATTTTTTGATACTGAAATTGGAAAATTGATTGTTTGAATTTGCATGATGTCCTGGTTCCCTTTATGAAAGAGATGACAGGTTTTATTTACACATTTGTCGGAGCAGGGAATATAACTTAATTATGCTCTACATCTCATATGAAATCTACTTTTGCTTTCATGGTGCAATTTTGTATGATTTTATTTCGTTTAACAAATATTTTTTCCTCAGCTCAAGCTTATGTTCATTATCCAAAATTCAAACAAATAGAGCACTATTAGGATTACTTCGTTTCAATGTTTTCTTTATTCGCTTAAGGTCTTTCTGTTTAGCTTTTTCTGCGAATTATAAAATGTATTGAGAAGTCTTGTAGGAATTATATTGTACATCTTGAAATTGAGAAAAATATTGAGGCATAGTTATAATACTGTAGATAATGTTAAATAATGATCAAATTGGCTTCATATCCCTTATTTATATTTGCATTACTGGGTTACATTCAAGTATATAGTTTGAGTTAAACTTTTAAATTAAAAATTGTCAATGCGTTGACAGAGAAAAAAATGTTTGGGGCTCTGAATTTAAAGTCATAAAAATCTGTGTATCGCGGACTTAGAACATTTTATTTAAAACTTATATTAAATAATTCAGTTTATGTTACTCAACATTTTAAAGCACAGTCAGTAGGAACTGTTATGTATAATATGTATATTATATCAAGTGCAATTAAGATTAAAAAGAATCACGTCGGAATACTATTACATTCGAAGAAAATTTATTACTTAATATAAAATACTTTAAAGTAGTTTCTCAATATTTAAGCCGCATATATTTACTCCATAAATGTGGATTTATATGAATTCATTCAAATCCTAATATTCTTTAGTGTATGAACAATTATAACAAAATATTCTTAAGTGAAATAAAGCAAAAACTTATATTTTTAATTTAAAAGAAAAAGAAACCCTTAATCGTACAGAATTCATTTGGCGTAAAATATGACACAAAGTATGCAGGAAATATGCATAACAGATGCTAAAGAAAAAATTTAATAGAAATATTTTTTAGTGTCTGGCATTTTATATTACTTTATGAATAATAAATAGAAAATATATGCACTATGTGTGATTTACGTCGGAGACAGAGGGGAAAATAAAAAACTTATTCTTAAATAAATAACCTTTAGTTTTATTTTCCTGGATTTATTTCCATAGTGTCTATTAAAGATCATCAAAACTTTAACGCATAAATTTATTCAGTGTTTTTGATTCATAAAGAAAGTCTTCTTTAGAGTAAAAACTCTTGGTTATAGATCTGTTTTTCTTGCATAAAGTAAAAAGAATTTCTCGGAATTTTGATTTTGTGATTCTCAACTCGTTATTTACGAATGTAATACGATATTTATAATTTTTCTTTTGAACGTTACATTTTGTAGTAAATAAGACGAGTAAAATGTTAAAGGTCAACCAAAATAATATATATATATATATATATATATATATATAATTGAAGGTGTTTTTATGTTTTATTTCCAATAAAATTATTTCTTCAGCACAGAAATTTCAAATTCTTCTATTCAATTAATTTATTTGCCTAAAATTTTTAAATTCTGTATAAAAACTGTAACACAATTAAGTGTCCTTGAGGAAAAACTAATTGGAAATTATACAGAAAAATAAACAATTAAAAAATGTCAGTGGAGAACTAAGTTAAATCATTTATACTATTCTAAAGGGATATTTATTTGCTCAAAGATATAAAAAGAAAACATTAATTTGTTTAAACAGTATGTTTAATTTCATTAGAATATACAGTACAATCCCTTTTGAACGAAAGTACTTTTTATTTTAAGAAGTTCGAAGAAATTAGGATCATTTTTAAGTAAGATCCGTTTGCCAAAAAATACAAGTGAGTGAGTGTTTGCACTCACTTGTATTTGTTGTCAAATGGATCTTACTTAAACAAATACAAGAAGACAAAACAATTATCTGAGATTTTATTGTATCCCCTTCCTTACATATTAAGTTATTTTTCCACACATTGGTTATCTCGTTTAAATATTTATAGAATTCTGCAAAGTACTCTGTAATACTGAAAATTGGATACCTGTTATTTCAAGATTATTTAGCGTTGATCTTAAAACATTAGGAAGATCCAGAGACAAAACGATTGATGATTATCCTTCATGTATTCTTAGCCTTTAAAGGCGTACTGGTGTCAATTTTCTATATTCCAGTTCCACTGAATTTTATTCAAAAATCTGTGTGCGTTTCTGAAAGCAGATTGGTCCCCACAAAGGTGATAATTCATGTATGCAAGAAAAAATACATTACTTTTGCCCTGTAAGTTATATTTTTTGACATTTGAATGTGGTGGCCAATAAAGTTCAGTAAGTTATTTGGAAAGATACTTTCCATTTTCGAGTTTTCTTTAACGGATTTCTATCCTTTCGATATCAAACAAAAAAAATTACTCCTCCTTTGTTGTTAAGTAGCTATCAATGCTTGATGTTGAATTCGAAAATTTTATTGGATATGTACCAGACTTTTGTAAATACTGCACGCTGCCAAAATGTTTACATGCAGCTTTTTTCGAAATAAATATTCAATGCTATTACTTGGATTTTCTGTTAATTTTTTCATAACTTATGACTACATTCCAAAAATAAAAACCCGATTTTTTTAAAACTTAAATCGAAAACTCATACATCTAAGGATTAAGTGTACTACGCACACCAAATCGTTTGTGAATACGGAACGTTGGCCTGCGCATGGTTAATTACGGCTCTTATGGCCGTGCTTGAACGATCAAATTCCATTACGAACTTTACTATCCCTCGTAACATTGAGGCTATACACATCATAAACCTAAATGTCGAGAAGTGGCGCCTTCATTGTCATCAAAAACCGAATTACAGATCATATTTCAAAGTGGATGGCCATTCAAACACCTTAAATAGTGTAATTCAGGATCTCAACTGCATAAACTGCCACTATGACTTTAAATTATGTTCAATTTGGGACAAGATAGGCCTGAAGTTGACACACATGGGTTGTATATTAAGTTTGCATAGCTACAGCGTTTGGAATCTTACTTTAACAATAGTTTTGTACTTTCTGTGACATATACACTGAGTAATTAGAAAAATATATGTTGTTAAAATGCATGCGTATAAATGCGTATATTTGGATTTGATTGGGGTTCATATAAAAAAAAATATTTTCTACGATTTGCATTCTTTATCTTAACCCTTTTATCTATCGCATTATGATTTACTGCAGTTTTTTTCATGCAATAATTTTTTTGAACTACTACATTAAAAATTAAGGGATATACATAAACAAAATACTCTACTTTGGGAAATTTAATCCGTTAGAGTTTATTAATTAATTAAAGATATTCGTCTGTAAAATTAACTATATACACCGTTCCCGAAAAATAAATAGTCAAACGTTTTTTTTAGATTTTCAATAACACACGAAAAGAATAAGACACTTAAATTTTGACATTATTTTTCGGGACAAAAATGATAATCTTCGCAATCTGCTGAAAACGCCATCAGCTGAAAACGCAATTTCTGCTATAAAACTACTCACCTTCCCCGCTATAATACTCACCTTAGAACCCGTGCTGCTATATATCGTGGGAGAGTGGATTTCAAAGAATATTTCTGCTAAGTACCTTAAAAATATTCGTAAAAATGGTTATTCTATGCAACTTTTAAGTGAGTGGGACTTATAAGTACCATCAATAGATAAAGGGTAAAAGTATGTATAAAAGTCATAGATAAAATTCATATGAATGCTTAAATATAAAATGCTTGATATGGTAAAACATTGTATAAAATGTAATCATAAAAACCTACTATAAAAACAGCTTTAAAAATTATGTGATTAACTCATTACATATTGTAACACACATTCAATGCATTTTAATAATAATGTGATTAATTCTTCTAGATGTTAGAAATTGAGAATATTAAGGACTTTATTAACGATAAAAGTTCTAAAACTGGTAGTATTTAATCACATAAATTACACATTTATCTTTCCTTTAATTGTGCAAAATACATTGAAGTACTTTTTTTTTTCATTTATAGTATTTATATTGTACATGCAACATATACGTGAAAAAATATTTAGTCTTCTTCAGTACTTTTCTTATGTAAATGTTATAAATATTACTCAAACTCATTTTTCTCGAAATTTATTTTCATGTAAAATTTCTATTCTTAAAACGTTATATATCAAACACTTTCCATGAAGTTATTTGGAAGCTTCAAGTATCAGCAGGTATAAATTTTAGTACTTTTATGATCAATATATTCTTAAGTTAATTGCTGCATAATTCATGGTGTAATCGCTTAAAAATAATGTTCTGGGAAGTGCTGAGTAAGTCATGTGATATGTTTCTAAAGCCCAGATAAAATTTCATTTTTGTGAATCTCTTAACTGTTGTTAAAGCGTTGGACTGTAGGAGTACATGATTAGCTTTTTCAGTGAGAAATTTTCTGAAAGAGTTTGATTCTTTTCACTGCGAAATATTTTGAATGTTTTAAAAATATTCTCTGAGTATCACGAAAAATATACCCTTATTTCTTAATCGCAGAACGTTATTCAAAATTTTTAGCCGCAAATTAAGTTTAATAGAAACTGAAAAATAATAAATGGTTTTAGTTATATATATATATATATATATATATATATATCGTTTTTGAGAAACAGTTCTAAGAGAGAAAACTTGGAGAGTGAATGCAAGAAAACAAAGAGAAAAGCCGCTGGGTGGCATAGTTGGTTTGTCGAAAGCCTTCTATACCCAAGGTTGCGAGTTCGACCCCGGCAAAATCGGTGGATTTTAGTGATGCAGAAAATCAACAGCGGCCATGTTGTATGATTATATGGCATGAAAAAGACCTCTTGAGTCCCCGTTTGGCTTGGATGCTGTCTGCAAAATTAAAATCCTAAGTACAAATTTTGAATCGGCAGAACTCAGGTGCCTCCCTCTTGGTGCCGCACTGAAAAGTGTATCAGTTCCTGGGTAAAGTTCTAGGTCTACAAAAGTAGAACTACGAATATGCTACCCCATTACACACACACACAGAAAAAAAAAGAATGAGAAAAAGCTGCAGCTTTATGATTTTATAATAGTAACAAATTCTACAAACATTAAGAATGTGATATTTATTTTTAGAATGTGTTTTAAAATAATTATAAACTAAAATTAGCCTGAAAACTTAGTTTTTATTTTTTAAATTTAGTGTTGTCTAGATTTAGAATATTAATAATAATAATAATCCGCACAGAATTGTATAAGCCATATTTCCCTTTTACTGTTTTTGTATAAACCAAGTAAATCTACTATATAACTTCTATTTAGTTTAATTTTTGTGGTATTATTAAAGAGGTATATATACATAACACAATCTCAACTGTCTAATTTTTTTTCAAATTATACATAGAGAGTGTCTACAAAATAGTTGGACGAAAAAATGATTTATTACATGTAATATACAGGGAAAAAATTTTAAGTGCATATTGTTGTATATTGTCCAAGTTTACCATTATCACAAATGGTTGATGTGGTTTCCTGTCGTTCCTATGAAAATGTCCCTTCGGTAAATCAATTCTTGCTACATATTTGTCAGCATATTTCCTTTGTTGATCAAATTGATTGCAGCGTGAATTCTTGGTTTTAGTTCTGAAATGGATGTAGGAAATCTACACTTGATTATTTACACAATTCCATACGCTGAAATCCAGTGGCGATCGGGATGGCCACTATATAACATCTCCATAACCAATCCAAACTGATAGGTCAACATTGAGGTAAGGTACAACGTCGTTGTAATAGTGATAACACGCGCCATTCTTTTAAAAACTGTAAACCCCTAGCATTTTTTCTTTGATTAATGGAATTAAAAAATTCCGTAGCATGTCCAAGTAAATAATTCCTGTAACAGGGTTTTCAGCTAAGAAAAATGAGCCGAGATAAGCCTTTCATGTTTTAGGATGGCATGAGGATTTTTCGATCCTCAAACTAACGCCTTTATGAACAAACTTAGAATATATCCCTACTAGTCTGTATTTAAAACTTAACTTAATATTTGGAAAGTATATAGGTTGCCCCCCAAATGGAAAGTGTACGTAGAATAAAAAAATGCCTTCATTGGAAAACAAAATAAATCCCCATGGATGCTGTAATACGTATCCCCTCTTTTCAACAGTTAATCTATGATTCCGCTGTTCAAAGATCGTGGTTAATTTTTGAGGAAATCCTGCATAGCTTCCTTCACCTCATTGTCCGTATGGAAACATAATGCTCTCTTAGAGGAAAACGTATGGAAGGTTTCAAAGAGACAAATCCGCACTGTCCGTTGGGTCTTCCAATACTTTTCAATATAATTTTTTAAAGATTGTCAGGGTTTACGGGAGACGTTTGGGCTGGAGCTGTCATGAAGATCTGATATCGTAAGCCCCTTTTACGGAAATATTTCCTCCAATTGTTCGCACTTAGCAGTGCTTGTTCTCCATAGACAGCCCATTCACTGATAGATGCCGAAACCCAACTCACCTTCTGCAATCAGAAACCATACTATCACGCATTGTTCCGATAGCACATCCATGAATAGCATGATTTTACTTTTGATCTATCACCTCTACCACAAAGTTCTATCCATGTTCGGTGGTGTTACTATAGCTGTATTCCTTATGACATAGTTGCACGTGTCCACTTTTCATTTGGGCAACCATTATAATTTAAAACCCAATTAACAGTATAAATCAGGGGTTGCCAGCCCGTGGCACGCGTGCCACTGTGTGGCGCTAGAATACTTATTGAAACAATTTAAATAGTTGAAAAAATAATAATAAATATTTTTTTTAGAACTGCATTGAAATGCGGTTGTCTTAGACACCCCATCAAAATGAATTTAAAATGTACTTAATTAAATGAATTACAATAGAAAATTATATCACGTAAAGAGTGGTTTTTTTTTCAGGTATAGAAGTTTAAGTTTGCATTACTTTCCAAGATGGCGACTGATTTAACAGCTGTCAAGTGATTTATTCTCAGTTTGGTTTGGCAATTCATCAAAACGATCATCAAGCAAGGCGTAGATTCGTCGAATGGGCCCAAAACGAGATTGCCGTAGTTCCCGATTTTCATAAGCGAATTTTGTTTAGCGATGAAGCGCACTTTTGGTTGAATGGCTACGTCAACAAACAAAACGGCCGTATTGGGAGTGAAGCTAATCCACAAGTGTATGTCGAAACACCGTTACATCCAGAAAAACTAACTGTTTGGTGCGCTTTATGGGCTGGTGGAATCCTTCTTCAAAAACGATGAAGGCCACAACGTTACAGTCAATGGTGATCGGTATAGAGCCATGATTACTAACTTTTTCATTCCTGAATTGAACAATCATGATTTCCAGGAGCTGTGGTTCCAACAAGACGGCGCAACATGTCACACAGCTCGTGCCACAATCGATTTATTGAAAGACACGTTTGGTGACCGCCTAATTTCACGTTTTGGACCTGTGAATTGGCCTCCAAGATCTTGTGATTTAACACCGCTAGACTTTTTTCTGTGGGACTATGTAAAGTCATTAGTCTATGCGGATAAGCCACAAACGCTTGACCATTTGGATGACAACATTCGCCGTTTTATTGCCGATATACGGCCACAAATGTTGGAAAAAGTCATCGAAAATTGGACGTCTAGATTGGACTACATCCGAGCCAGCCGTGGCAGTCACATGCCAGAAATCATATTTAAAATGTAATGCCACAAGATTATCTTTGGAATAAAAAAAATTCATGTGAATCGAATAATACATCGTTGTTTTATGGCAATTTAAAGTTCTATACCTCTAAAATAACACCCTTTATAAAATATTCTTCATTGTTGTGTGTGATGACTTTCCAAAGGCAGTGCACTCTCGAGATTTTGGAGTTTTCGGGAGCAGGGTTTGAGAAATATCTGAAGACGACAATGAAAAGCCTAAAGAGTACTTGCTGCTCAATAATGAAGATTATCAAGGGGATTTAGTCTTTCTTACAGATATTATGAGACATTTAAATAATTTAAGTTTACGATTACAAGGAAAAGATTTTTATTTATTTATTTACTTTACTTTATTCAGATTTACCTAAAAAATGGGCTATTATTTTAAAAATCTTGTTTAAGCCAATAAATAAAAAAATTACACTTTTTTATATTTTTGTTGGAAAAGTTGAAAGTGGCACGCATACTTTTTTTTTAATCATATAGTGGTACTCTACTAAAAACGGTTAGCCACTCCTGGTATAGATAATGCCTTGCCCCAAAGTTTTTTTGTGAAATTAAAATATTAAACATTTTTTAATCAAGTTTTGGAATAAATTAACATTGACAATTATTTTCATCTTTAAAACACATAAACGTAAAATCGGAGTTCCTTTTTTCCAAATTCCTTTCAACATGTATTCGCATTACCTTGAACTGTTTATTTAAATCCCTACAAAGTTTTCGAAAACATAAGTCCATCCACAATTCACCGCTATTGTCCATAGATTTACTTAAAATCCCCCAGAATACTTAAAGAAAAATATTTCTTTGCATTTGATGGTTACTTTTAGAGCTACAATGTTAAAATATATCAGAATATAAAGCCACCTGAACCTTATATATATACCAAACTAACCCGCTTATTTTCGCGCCTTATGTGCTGAATTCAACATAAAATATTCTTAGCGAACTAGCTCCTTTGAAAGGAAAATTCTCTTCCTCCTTTTCGTCATTATTTAACTAAATCCTTTCGAAGTAAAAGGCAATTCTAAACATCGATTTCCTTAGGCAAATCTTCTAAACCGTGCTCAATTTTGCTTTGCTTTCGATTTTCAATTCCAAGATCAGGTGACAAAATGGAAATAAATGGCAGAGCCATTAAAGAAAGTTTTCTTCAACAAAATCTTCCTATTAAGAGGTAAAGGAAGGAACGAGGGCGTAATACGTTTTTCCATCTGTGTGTGACTGCACAAAGAAGTGGCGACTGTGATTTGCGAAATTGAAAATATTTAAGAAGGGATGTGTCATTTGTGCGGAAACTTCCAGTCGAAAACTGTTTTATTCGAACAGCAGCAAATTACTTCCGCTAATGTCCTGCTTGCTTTGTGAATTCGGAATGAGTGTTGTTAAAGAATGTGATTGAGGATGTATCGATAAAGGGTACTGGGTGAATCGATCATCGTTTGATGTTTGACATTCCTTACCATTTGATGTATCATTCTATATTAAACTTAGAGGGGATGGGAAAAATAATATGCGTTTCAATGAATATATCATGAAACGTGTTGGAAAATACTTTCTTTTAACCCTTTATGTGCCGCATTATGATTTACTGCTTTTTCTTTTATGGAATAATTTTTTTTGGATCGCTACAGTGAAAATTAAGGGATATACATAAACAAAATACTCATCTTTGGAAAATTTAATCTGTTAGAGCTCATTAATTAATTAAAGATATTCAACTGTAAAATTAATTATGCACACTGTTCACACAAAATAAATAGTCGAATCGTTTTTTAAGGTCTTCATTTACATACGAAAAAAATAAGACATTTAAATTTTGATATTAACTATTTTTTCGGGACAAAAATGATAATCTTCGCAATCCACTGAAAACGCCGTCAGCTAAAAACGCAATTTCTGCTATAAATATATTCGCCTTCCCCGCTAAAATACTCACCATAGAACCCGTGCTGTCATATATGTCGAAAGAGTGAATTTCAAAGATTATTCCTGCTAAGTATCGTCAGAATATTCGTGAAAATGGTTATTCTATATAATTTTAAAGTGAGTGGTACTTATAAGTACCGTTGGTACATAAAGGGTTAAAGAATGTCTTAATGTTATTTCCAAGAATTTTAATAATAAAGTTGAAGGAACCAAATTAAGGGGCATTGGGAACTTCTCTCTCTTTCTCTCTATACTGATAATGTTAAATTGGCTGTGTTCGATGTACCTTTTCTCCAAATTTGTTATATGTACATGCTTGAAATTTGTCGTACAATTAAAGTACGCGTTTCTCATTTTACTGAAATGAGCGTTTAGCTATAATTTTGAATTTTTTCCTAATTTATAAAATATTTTATCAACTTTAGTGAAATTTGACCCCTTTTTCACATAAAAGAATTTTTAAAAAATAAATTGTTGAGCTTTTTACAAAACGCTCATTTTAGTATATATTAGTAATCATTATAAATATATCATAAGAAATTACATAGCTTTTAACAGTGGTTTCTCAGAAAAGGTACATCAATCATCAAATTTACATTTTGAGACAAATTGATTTTAATGTATACAGTGAAGCTTTTAATCGGCTAGGAAATAAAAAAAAATAAAAGGCTCAAATTACAATAAAAGATAAATGTTTTGGTTTATATCAAATGTTTAACTTGTAAGCAAAAACAAAGTATTTTGTTTACAGTTTACTCCATTCAAATGAGCGTGTCCCAGTTTCAACGATTATTAAAAAATAGGTTTTAAGGGCTTCTAATTACCCTAGAGGTTAAAGTAAGGTAATTTTAGAAAGGTTAAACTCTATTCGTTTTGAAATATTAAAAGTCTCAAACTGTCAAAGAAATAAGATTTTAGCTTTCTAACACCCTTAAAATGTATATAAGAATTTCTTTGCAGAGCTTAGTCTAAAATACGGGCATCAAAACAGAAATAAGTAAACTATATATAAACTGATACGATAGAAAGATAATGAAAGATAAGTTATAATAATAATGAAATGCACAAACATTGAAATAAATATATTCATTTTAACCT
Source organism: Trichonephila clavipes (assembly GCA_019973935.1). Lineage (NCBI taxonomy): Eukaryota > Metazoa > Arthropoda > Arachnida > Araneae > Nephilidae > Trichonephila > Trichonephila clavipes. The sequence goes on from BMAU01020799.1 coordinate 362,937, forward strand.
ATTATATCTATGGGAGTGGCCAATGTAATCTAGTAGTCATGCTCACGAACTCGTGACCGGAGTGTCATGATATCGAGACCCGGTACTGTAACAGGTCTATCCGTGAACCTTCAACTAATCCTTTTGGGGTAAATTTATTTCTTTTAAATTGTATGTTCTACTAAAAACTTTCTTCCGAAGAAGAAGACGCTATTTATACAAATCAATGGTTCTATTTAAACGTTGGTATTTAGGTACGCGATGTTAGTCGATGGATAGTCGCTGGATTGTCAGATATTGATAATTGGAGAATAAGTGTTACAATTGAGCTTAAGGATTACGATCGGAGATCGTATAATCTAGTAAGAGAATTAAAATTACTGAGTTCGTCTCAAATAACCCTCGTTTTGGTTTATATTGCGACGTTAATATAACTTTCAAACCCTCTCATTACGCGCGCATCTACGAAGTAATTATTTTAGAAGTCTGAATAAGTTGTGATATTGATAGATTGATTGGAAGGAATACTTGCTAATGAGATATGTGCTAACGAGTTAGCAAAATTCAAAGTTTCATAAATCTTATTTTCCAAGCAATGTATTTACGAAACTTTAAGTCTTATCTCAATGTACAGATTTTTAGTTAACTACATATTAAACGAGAAGTTATATGTTAAATTAGCTCACACAGCTGTAGATAGTTTTAAAATTTGTTATATGAACAATCATATTTATATTATTTTTTACCTACCTTTTATGCAAAAATGTTGTACTATGTTTTGGTTACAACAGGTATAATACAGATGAAAGATTACTATTGAAACATATGCAAGTTCAGTGTTAATAAAGTGCAATATAAATTTGTTCATACAAAAAGAATACGGATATCATTTATCCGACGTCTCATAATATTAAAAAATATATCTTTTAACGTTAATGCTCAAAACATACCTGAAACATAAAAGTTAACATGAAAAATTTCTTAAAATTTACAACAGAGGAAATTAAGAGTTCTTTGATATAACTTCTCAAATATTTATTATAAAATTGTCAATTGAATTTCCAGCTTTTAAAAATCAAACTTACTTCAATAATATATTGTGACTCTTGTGTCTACTATTACATACTAGGAACTTAAATTGTTATAGAATATTATCTTTCGTAAGTTGAAATTCGTAACTTCAGAGCTTAAATTATTACATAGTATTTTCGATTAGTATTATGCATTTCACATAACGAAATATGAAAGTGTATTTGTTATACGAGGCATATAAAGGGTGTTTTTTTAGAGGTATAGAACTTTAAATTGCAATAAAACAACGATGTATTATTCGATTGGCATGAATTTTTTTTTATTCGAAAGAAAATCTCGTGGCATTACATTTTAAATATGATTTCTGGCATATGACTGCCACGGCTGGCTCGGACGTAGTCCAATCTGGACGTCCAATTTTCAAGACTTTTTCCAAAATTTGTGGCCGTATATTGGCAATAATACGGCGAATGTTGTCTTCCAAATGGTCAAGCGTTAGTGGCTTATCCGCATAGACCAATGACTTTACATAGCCCCACAGAAAATAGTCTATAGGTGTTAAATCAAAAGATCTTGGAGGCCAATTCACAGGTCCAAAACGTGAAATTAGACGGTCACCAAACGTGTCTTTCAATAAATCGATTATGGCACGAGCTGTGTGACATGTTGCGCCGTATTGTTGGAACCACAGCTCCTGGACATCATGATTGTTCAATTCAGGAATGAAAAAGTTAGTAATCATCGCTCTATACCGATCACCATTGACTGTAATGCTGTGGCCTTCATCGTTTTTGAAGAAGTACGGACCAATGATTCCATCAGCCCATAAGCGCACCAAACAGTCAATTTTTCTGGATGTAACGGTGTTTCGACATACACTTGTGGATTAGCTTCACTCCCAATACGGCAGTTTTGTTTGTTGACGTAGTCATTCAACCAGAAGTGCGCTTCATCGCTAAACAAAATTCGCTTATGAAGTCATCGGAAATTGGACGTCCAGATTAGACTACATCCGAGCCAGCCGTGGCAGTCATATGCCAGAAATCATATTTAAAATTTTCCACAAGATTATCTTTAGAATAAAAAAAAATTCATGTGAATCGAATAATACATCGTTGTTTTATTGCAATTTAAAGTTCTATACCTCTAAAAAACACCCTTTATTTACAAAAATGAAAACATTTTCTATATTAAAAAGCAATATTCGGTTTAAAAATTCTTGTAATTACATTATCGAAACAACTTTACATATCACAATAAGTGATACGTGGATGTAAAGAGAAATATACCAAGATTTTATTCGTGTTACAAATGTTCGATGTGCTGCCCTGTTGTTCCATGGTATAAGCCGTATAATCCAGTTCGTTCCATACATTTTGTAGCGTCACTCTATCAATGGTTCGAAATGCTGCACAAATGTCGCGATAATGTTGCGCAAATACATTTCGTTCCTCTGTTATTTGTTGTGTCAACTACAAATGATACAGCTGCATATTTAATTTTTTCGCAATATTTTCCATGCCATTTTCTGGGGCATTACAGGTTTGCAGGTGGCAACTCTCGTAGACTTCCATAAACTTCGAACAAAACTCTGCCTCCCCCTCTCTATTGGCCAGTCTTATATATACATATATATAGATATATATAGCTTTTCTTTTTACACAATCATCCTGTTTTCTTAAATTGATGACACCATCGTAGAATGTTTTTGCTGAATGTCACTTCTTTTCCGTAGCGATTTGTAAATGCCTACTGCTCCGAAATAACTAAAAAAACCCGAGCATAATACTAAGGTTTGATTCTAATAAATGAACACGGAAACGCATTAAAGACATCGGGTATAAAAAATTTAGATATTAAAATTTATTTAAAAAAAACACTTAATTTAACTAACAACGCTCAGGACAGAGCTTCATTCCTTCGCACCTAGACATAGAAAGCTTTCTTTTTAAAACCCCCAGAGGGGATCAGGAATTTCCATCCCCTGTCCAGCAGACGTCTTTCGGCCACATCATGAATACTTCGCATCCCGCACCCCAAGGGGGGGGGGAGCGGAGAAATAAGCGTCCCCTGTAGCAGGTGGTTCCCTTGCGAATGCTTACAATAATCTAATACGTAAAAACTATTTTTTGTCATTTTCACCATGTTTGGATTTCAATCACGTCGATCTTAAATATGGTGTTGATTATTAGTGGGAAAAAATGGTATATTTCTCTTTACATTCATGCATCACTTATTATGATATATGCAGTAGTTTCGAAAATATAATTTTTTAATATTGCGTCCATCAGTTGTACTCAGCCTGTGTAATGAAATATATATTTTACTATAATGAATCATTCACACATACATGATATTTGCAGTATGTTGATGAATTTATGAAGTGTAAAAAGTAACAAGATATCTAAATTTAATCACTTAAAAAATCCAACTCTATTTTGTTTAAAATCTTCTTCCCTTAAAAGAAATAACTTTAAATATTTGCTTTGATATTTCAAGCTCCTTAAAAACAGAAACGTTCTAGAATCGATCGTTTTTTCCATGATTTTGATATTTTAAGGGATGAGCCCATGTTAAATTACGTACGTTTATGTTTCTTTTTCTCAGAAACAATTTACTTCTCTTGGATAACACTTTTACTGTAAGTTATGTGTACTATCGACAATGCCTTAATGAAGGGTTTTGTCTTTTTGCTTAAAATTAAAGTCCTTATGATTTTTTTTAAAAAAAGGTCCATTTTTCTCCTTAATTTTAGTTTAAAAAAGTCTTATCTAAAAGCATTTGCTAAATCTATCTAATTGACTACGTTAAAATGTGTAAACCTGCTGAAAATTTGAGGACTATATAGTAAGTAGTGTTTGAGAAAAATGTACATAAACTGAAAAATATTACATTTTGAGGAAACAGGCTTTAAAGAAAATATTGTAATTTTTGATCATTTACTTTCTTTCATTCTTTCCAGATGCATATGAAGCATTTTCTTCACCCTCTGCTCCTACAAAAGACTTTTCTAATTTTCTTTTTTTATTTTTTTTAACAATTTAGCCTTTTTTGGGGTATCTAAAGATGTCTTCGTTGGGCTACACGAATCGTACAAGCATCTAATTTTTTAAGCATGACACACAGTTTTAACTTGGTTCAATATCTCAATGTTTTAAGATCATTATTTTTGCTACATAACTTATATTGAACTATGCAATATCCATATTTACTTCTTATTTTAGAGTTTTTTTTCACAAATGTATATTTTGGAATCACTGACCATATGCTGTTATTAATTGACCCATTTGAGTTCTGAGTCTCTCTTTGCCTGTAAATTTTTTTTAATAACAAATAACTCTAAATATTAGCTAAATATACTACATTGTGTTATACACTGGTGTGCAAAAATTAAGGACGAAGTCGAAAAATTAGCATATCAGTTGAGCGAAGAGGCAGAGCGGACAGAAAGACCAATCAGGAGATTAAGTAAGGTGATGTACGGTAGCACATGCGCAGATATGCAGGTAGACGTAATGGGGGAGTGTCTGAGTAGTATAAAGCATGTTGTCGGAGTAAGATCAGTATTTCTGGCAAAGAGATTGCGCGCCGTATAGCAGTTAAAATCACACCGAGTTACTGCCTCAGCGAGAAATGGCGAATAATCAATCTGTTAGACGACATCTGGATGCTTTTATCCGAGGTCGAATCATTGGGAAGTTGGAGGAAGGCCGCAGTGTGACAAGTGTGGCTGCAGAGTTCGGAATTGCTCACAGCATCGTTTCACGACTTTGGAGACAATTTCAAACTACAGGAACAGCTATCCGGGGGTTCAGTAGTGGTCGTCCACGAGGAACCACACCCACAGATGACCGGTACATTGTCTTACAGGCCAGAAGAAACAGGCGGCAGACAGCGGGAGAAATCGCTAGACACACGACACAGGCAAATGGACGACCGATATCGCGTTTTACCGTGGCCAGAAGACTGCACGGTGGTGGTCTGTTTGCACGACGCCCTGTACGGTGTGTACCTTTAACGCCTGCCCATCGGAGAAAGCGTTCTCTGTGGTGCCGGGAACACCGGAATTGGAGAGACAATGAATGGGGTCGAGTACTCTTTACAGATGAGAGCAGATTCAGTTTGAGTAGCGATTCTCATCGCATACTCATCTGGAGAGAGCGGGGAAGCCGCAATCATCCCTCGAACATCATTGAAAGGGACAAGTATGGAAATCGCGGCGTTCTCGTTTGAAGAGGCATCATGCTTGGTAGTCGTACAGACCTTCACATTTTCGACGCAGGTTCAGTCAAAGGGACCCGTTATTGTAACGAGATTCTTCTTCCATATGTGCGTCTTTTTAGAGGCGCTATGGGTCTGCCGTTCCTTTTCATGGAAGACAATGCCCCATGTCATCGCACAGTAGCTGCCGAACAGCTCTTAGAGAGTGAGGATATTGAACGTATGGATTGGCCGGCACGATCTCCGGATCTCAATCCCATCGAGCATGTATGGGATTTTCTAGGCAGACGCTTGGCAGCTCGTACCTTACCACCAGTAACGATTCGGTAGCTTCGATTGGCGCTGCAAGACGAATGGGCAGCAATGCCTCAACAACTCATTGACACCCTCAATCTCAGCATGGGCAGACGCTGTGAAACCTGCCTAGAAGTCAGGAGATCATATCCCCCTACTAAAGACCGGATGTTTCTTGCTGGACACCCATCACAGGGATGTTTCGGCCTTCAGTCGCATTGCGCTCCATGCTACTTTTTCAATCAAGCTTCTTTTTATCCCTCTGATTTCTCTTTTAGTAAGTGTTGCTTACATTACACATGTCCTTACGTATTGGGGATCTTACGGTATTAAATGTGTTGATTTGGAAAGCTTTTGTACAAAGTTATATTGAATAAACCGTCTCGTCCTTAATTTTTGCACACCAGTGTATAGTAGGTTTCTATGTGTTTATAATCATAGTTGCATTCGTTACATTCAGCGTCTGCAGTTTGCTCGCAGGACACAGTCCATGTTGATGTCTCTTGTTTGAAAATGAAAATCAATAACCCCATTGACATTATTTCTTATAGCCATACTATAATATCTTTGGATTTTTAAAATTAAAATGTCGGTTAAGACCACTTAGGGTTTTCCGATAAACTTTTTTCCTCTGTTTTTTAGGACCGAAAGACGTGTACTCATACACTTTGGGATATGCACAATACTTTCTAATTTTTCCACTTGAGCATCCTATGAATTCGCGCTTACTAGAAACATATGCAAGGAGAAACAGAGATGTTCCTAGCAGAGCTCATTTGATGCGCGTCAAGGAGTAGCTTAATTTAAAAAAATGAAGAAAACTACTTCTAATCATCGTACTTCCTCATATCATATATCATTTTAAACAGGAATATTTGAACCTTTAGAAAATATAAAAAGTGAAAATCTATAAATGTTCAAAAATTTCGTGTCAAACCCCCTTAAATATCGCCACTAATCTTATAAAAGATATGCCTCTGTGTTATATAATATTAAAAACAAAATTTTTTTTAATCTCACCCATTTGAAAATTTAATAATTCGGTTTTTCTTACAGTAATATTTAATTTTCCGACGCACACAAAGTATTTTTGATTACCTTTTTGAATATTAATCACTTAAGCATTATTATACTGGAATTCACTGCCACAAAAATATTTCTACTTGAAACAAAAAGAAAGAAAATTCCTTTTGAAAAGTTCCTTCTAACAGAAAGCTTAAGAGCATCATTGCATAATTTTAAACTTTGTGCATGTGATGGAATACATATTAAAAAAAATCGTTGCATTTGAAGTGCCTTTTTCTTATTACTTAAAAGCGAGGTAAAAAGTCCCTTTTCGGTGCCCTTGACTGACACAGTTTTAAAAGCCCGTAAGGTTTCAAAGGATCCTATAATGGAACGTACGTGGTCTGCCTTCCTCCTTCTTCAATAACCACAGACGTAGCACAAGAAAATTGAATTCCTTCTACTCTTTTATGTGAATATTTTAAAAGTTAGAAGGTAAACTGCAATCGTATTTCTGCCAATAAGGTAGAGTTTTCGCCCGCCCCGTCTATATACCTTTAGGAGGGGCAGTAATCTAATAGTAAATGTTGGAAAATCGGAAGGTTTGAGATTTCCACGTGGCAAAGCATTCGTGGGATCACAGGAATTTTAAAAACATATTTTTTTTTCTTCTTATCATATCGACTTTCCTATCTTCGTAAATATTCTATCGATTTATCTATCGCATGGACTATCTGTTGCTAAAATCGTTTTTTGAGTTTTTTTTTTTTGGTCCGTTTCTTAAAAGAAAAATTTTTTTAGGAGGGGGGAGGGTAAGAATTTTTTTAATAAAAGCCTCGACTAAACAGAAATTACAAAAATATATATATATATATATATATATATATATATAATAAATTGGATTGAAAAAAATACATTCATGTATAGATGGAAGATGTTTAAGCTAAGAAATTTATAGTCATACCAGTCACTATCAGTTCAGGAGTTAATTTTAATGTTACTTTTTTCAATAATGTGAGAAAAAGCGTTGCTATATATAGATTATTTCTAAAATTTGGAAGTATAACTAATTTTAAAAAACCCATTTTAAAGGTAAACATTTCAACAATAGTATTGAAAAGTATTTTGCTTATAAAAAATGAAGACATGAAAAAAAACTTTTTTAGTGGAAGATAAATGACATAGAATGAAATTATATATATATATATATATATATATATATATATATATATAGGCAATATAAAAATTCATATTTATATTGGTAACCTTTAACGTAAATCTTACACGATGCAAAAGGAATGCATTATTTCGTCATCTTTTCCCCTCCAGATACTAAACCTTCCCTGTAGACTTAGTACTGCCTTTGTCTAGAAGCACAGGACCAGTAGTCCCGGAAAATCCCTTAAATCAAGGCTATCGGGGAATTTGCCTGTTTGCTATCTCTTCTATCTGTCACTTTTAAATATCATCGTTCCCCATAAGTCCGGGTTTCTTTAGCCTCTTTAAAAGTATAGTAAAACGTTGTTCCAGTGTTCTCCCTATAAAGGAAAACACCGCAACTTCATTAAAAATTTTGAACTCCATAGTTCTCATTACTGCATATCTGAAATACACTCATGTCCATAAATTAAGGGTAATTCAGAATCACACAGAAATTGAACTCTAAAATAAAAATTTCACCTGTAGAATTATCACACACATCTTGAAGAAGAATATGCAAATTACAGGAAACCACCAGATGGCGCGGATAGTACGTCACAATGACGAGAGTGTAAGAGAGGGGTATATAAGGAATGGTGGCAAAGAAGTAAAAAAGTTCACAAGCGCTTTAAAAGCATTTCAGTGCAATAACCGCACAGTAATGGCACAAGGGAAGCATTTCGATGATTTTTTACGTGGTAGAATTATTGGACTACTGGAATGTGGACGTACCCAGCTGGAAGTATCCGAGGAACTTGGAATCGCCCAGAGTGTCGTCTCCAGGCTTTGGCAACGATTTCAAGATGATGGTAATGTGAGTAGATGTTACAGCACAGGTCGCCCCCGAGTTACAACGCCGAATGAGGACCGGTTTTTGGCAGTTACTGCCAAACAAAACAGACGGAGCACAGCATCAGACCTGTCTCGTCAGCTCTCTTTAGCTACCGGTACGACAGTTTCAAGTCAGACCGTTTACAGACGCTTAGGGCACATTGGTCTATATTCTCGCAGGCCTGTCAGATGTGTTCCACTTACCGCAACTCGCTGTCGCCTACGATTAACCTGGAGTAGAGAGCATACATTGTGGACGCAACAACAGTGGTCTTGTGTGATGTTTCTCTCTCTCTCTCTCTCTCTCTCTCTCTTTCTCTCTCCTCTCTCTCTCTCTCTTCTCTTCTCTCTCTCCGACGAGTCCAGGTTTAGTTTGAAATCTGATTCTCGCCGGAGTTTAATATGGAGAGCGCCAGGTACCCGTTGCCACCAAGAGAACACAATTGAACGACACCGTTACGGTGGTGCAGGATGGCTCGCGTTTGGGGAGGAATTATTCTTGGTTCCAGAACTGACCTGCATGTTAAGAGTGTAATGGTGACAGGCCACACATCTATCTGGATGTCATCTGGAACAACATGTACGTTTGTTTCGGGGCGCCATGTGTGCTGAATTTATGTTTATGGATGACAACTCCGGTCCTCACCGTGCAAACATTTTAGACGAATGCCTTCAATCGGAGGATATCACCCGTATGGATTGGCCAGCATACTTTCCGACTTGAATCCAAAAGAGCATGTGTGGGATACGCTTGGCCGACGAATTGCAGCCCGTCAACCCCTTTCCACCTGTCTACCGGAACTTCGGAGGACATTGCTTGATGAGTGGTGTAATATTCCCAAAGAACAGATTGATAATTTGATACTCAGCATGCCTAGGCGTTGTAAGGCCTGTATTGCATCGTCTGGCAGACATACTCCACATTAACCATCTTACTAACCATGTTATGCTGTTATTTGTAAATAGGTTCTTTTTTGAAATTTTCTTCAGGGAGTAAAAAAC